>LPNX011045053.1:0-255581 GCA_001517045.1 Pseudotsuga menziesii | reverse complement strand
GGCGGGGTTCGGATTGGTCCAAATCAAATGCCATTAACTGCGAATCATTTGGATCAATAGCCCCAATGGCTGAGAGTAAATTCTTGCACTGCGAAGGGCAGTTTTTTAAGACTTCTAACGCAGATATGGCTGCGGGGGATTGGGCTAAGTCATCGACAATGTTGTAGTTTGACGCAGCCCGCGCATTGGGGTTATTGTTGATATGGCGAAGTGGGAAACGGGGCGCTCTGGGAGCACCATCTAGTGGAGGTGGAGGTATACGTAACACCTGATCAGTGGGATGAGCGTTAGTAGGTGTATCGGCTGGAGGGGCTTCAGGGGTGGAGCCATATTGGTTCTGCTGGGTCTGGAGGTTAACCTCATCGGAGGACATCATAAACAAGTGGTGGGTCCTTGAATCGAACATGGGTTGATCAGGAGCAGCGTACGTGATTTGTTGGGTTGGTGTGTTAGTTTGAGGGGGAGCCAACGGTTCAGTGTTCACGACGCCTTGGGTTGGTAAGGGGTTTTGCAGCACCAAAGGTGGCTGCTAAGGTTGTGGGGGGTTGGGTGGTGTTTGAGGAGCCGCCTGCCCTTGGCGGTGTACATCCGCAGCCAAAATTTTCCGAACTCCCTCCATATGTGGACAAAAATGTGTGTAGTGGCCATAGACCCCGCAAACAGAACAAGGATAGTTTGTGCGCAAATTGGGGTTTTTAGCCTGCTTGGGCGGGCGATCAGGGTTTTGGTTATCAGGGGCCGCATTATTAATAGCAGGGGGATTAGGGTGTTGACTAGCTTGGTTGGTCGGTTGGTTGTTCCCACGATTTCGGCCTCTGCCGCGGTTTTGTTGGCCCTGGTTGCGTTGGTTGTTCTGGTTTTGCTGCGGGTTTTGTTGAGCGTAAACTTGCCCTTGGACAGCAGGTGGGTTCTGAGGTTGCGCGTGGGCGGGAGCAGGCTGCGGTGGATGATATGTAGGTGGATGCTACGCAGGTGCAACAACCTGAGGGGGTTGCTGATAGTGCTATGGAGCAGGTTGTGGGTGTGCCGCAGGGGTTGGTGCAGCCTGCTGGTGATAGTAGGGCTGAGGTGCGACAGGGGGGGTGTGAGCAGGAGTCGCATGACCGAAACACTGTGGTGGACATGAGGGTCCATGGGTATGGTGGTGATGTGTCATGGGAGCATACGGGTTGTTTGCTCCAGACTGTGAGGTAGCCCGCGACGGGTCAGGGCCAGGGGTAGGACGGGCTATGGAAAATGGTTGAGGCTGCAAAGAGACACGGCCAATGATGCCGTCGGCAGCGTGGGATGCCCCCGGCGCATCGCGCTAGGAGGAATCGTCGCGAGGGGCGTCAGGTATAATGGTATGGAGATAACCTAACTGGGCGTAAATGAGATCGAACTGTTGGGCTTTAAGGATAGCCTCTTCTTCAGACTGGGGTCTTTCGGATGCCACATCCTTAGCAATGATAGGAAGGAGGGATTTGAGGAACCAATCTAGGAAGATCCGGTCGTCTAACTTGATCTTGCATAAACTATGGTGTCGACGCCATTCATCAATGTGGTCCGTGATGTGGGTAGCCGTGTTTTGTTTGCATGATAGTAGGATCTCAACGCCTGCGTCATAGCGGAAAGGTAACTGGAAGAACTGCAGGAAGGTCGAGGCAAGGGAAGTAAAGGTGGCATGGGTTCCATGGGGTTGTTCGATATACCACTTGGCAGCAGAGCCAGTGAAAGTGCGCTGTAATAACCGGAGGCGAATAGAGTCTCCAACTATGGAGTTGGAGGAACACCATAGATGGAAGGACATGATATGGTTCTGTGGGTCCTCACCTGCCTTGCCCTTGAACTTAGGGATGTCAGAGGGGAGCTTGGTGGGCATGTGAGGCCACGTAGGGTTGTGTCGGATGGGGTCGTTGGTTAATATGGCTGGGTCAGGCAGGTTGAGGCTAGCCATGAATGGCAAACTGGACGAAGGATGTGACATGGTAGTGGGTTGGAACAAGTTGGGGCCGATGCCCCCAAGTGGAGGGGTCATGTGAGGGAGGTTGCCCCCAAGTTGGGGAACTAAGGTGGTATAGGATGGTCCTGCACCACCATGGGTAGTATGGGTCACTAATGGAGTGGGGATAGGTATTCCTGCTGCGGGAATCGGTGCTGTGAGGGGAACAGTAGAGGGGGCCCCCGTGGAGGGCATACCCAAAGTAGGTGTGGTAACTGGTGTCGTGGTGGATGTGCCACCAACGGTCCCTACCAAGATGGGAGTGGGAGTCACGCCAGCCATGGGGCTAGTGGGGGCAGTGTAAAGGGGGTTCTCGGAGTCTGGCTCAGAATCGAAGGTAAAATAAGGGGCGTCAGTATCTGGTGACGGAGTTCTATTCCATTGACGAGTGGAGTCAAGTGACAAGGCTCGAGATCTATGATGAGTGGTATCAAGTGATGATGATTTGTGTCGATGACGGGTGGTGTCAAGTGAACTGTGCTGTGGGGGCTCACCTCTGAGGTGCCGAGAATGTCTCGGGGACTCAATGGTGACAAATGGAGTCAATCTCTGTGGGTTGAGGTAACTACAAATCAGCTCAAAAACTCTAATGCAACCGAGTGTGCAGAAGGAGAGCTCAAAAAATAGGGCGCTCAAGCCAACAACCAACTCAAAACACCCACTATAACTGCGTGCTACAATAGGCGGAGTGTCAACAGAAATGGTCAGAATACCAAAAAACAGCAGGTTGCCTACAAAATAAAAAATGGTGGACTCACTAGACCAAAAGGAGGTAAGGGAGCATGCAAACACCTAACTAAAAGTATTATGACTCAACTAGACATATCCTCTGCAAGGTGATGAAATCTAAGTTAGACAATATGAATAGGGAAGCAAAGTGGCTAAGGTATCCCCCTACCGGGAGGGACACCGGGTAGTCAAATCCTAGAAGAATGGCAACTAAGATACCCGTTCATGACACGTCCAGAAAGGTAAATCTGCCGCTTGGTCCTTTTACCGCAATACCCCTATACAGGGATATCCCGAGAACTACGAAAGGTAGCCCTTCAGTTACTGAATGGAGTTCGGTATTCCACTTAGACCTCCGGAACCAATCTCACGACTTCAACCCTCCTAAGGGAGAGGCCCTCTGATAAACCGGTTGTGACCGTGTCAAAAAATACTAGGGGATTTTGGTTCCCTAATGGACAACAACTATGTCTCAAGTGTAAGTAATCGAGGGGTGTTTTTGGAAGCCTATCCCCCAGATCCTTCCTAACTACAAAAATTCTTTTGTGTTCCCCAAGTGGGGTTAGAATGTTGGTTGAGTTAAGTAGTTTTTAAGTCTCACTTGAATTAGGTGACAGATTGTGTGCTCATGAGGTTATGAACCCAGAAGAGAAGTGCCAGGGCAACTTCCTAAATATCAATAATACTGAAAGAAAAATTTTACCATGCAAAATTATCTGAATAAACAATGCTGAATTTTTTTTAAAAATTCTATAAAGGGGGACAAAAGTGCAGGTAGAACAGATGGCTGTGCAGGTGCATAAAATATGGCAGCAAAGGGGGTGGGTTCAAAAGAAGGAACAAGTGCAAAAGTTAGATCGGATTGACGGTCGGACCACGGGTTTGAAGGAAACAGGCGCGAACAGATCGCGGGTTTCTGAAGAACACAGGTGGGCGGACCGCGGGTTTAAAGGAAACAGGCGCGGACAGGTCTTAGGTTTCTGGAGAACAGACATGGGCGGACCGCGGGTTTGGAAGAAACAGGCGTGCTCAGGTCGTGGGTTAAAGCTGGAAAGGCGCAGTCGAGACGCGGGTAAAACAGCTAAAAGGCGGGGTCGTAGCGCAGCAAACAGGGAAAAGGACGCGGTCGAGTCGCAGCTAAGAGCTGGAAAGGCGCAGTCGGGTCGCAGCTAAGGGCTGGAAAGACGCGGTCAGAACGCAACTGTGAAACAAAAAACGGCGGTTTACGGTGGCTGAAAACGACAGCCGAAAAAAAAAAAAAAACCAGCGGAGTCTCCAAAACTGTAGCTAGGGTTTTACCCCTAGCTTGTGCGAATGAGCACCTACTAAGGACAATGGATTCCTTAGTAGCAGTTCAATAATATGTGAAATAAAAGATGCTAAACAGTAATGAAAATTAATCTAAACATGTTCATGAAGCAAAACAACAAAAAGTAAAGAATGATTTTTTTTATTGATCTGACCTCCAATGTGAAGGTTGGTGAAGCCCGTTGCGCTGATCCGAGAGGTTGCTCCGAGCTCCAGCTGCTCCTTCTCTTTCTCCAATGGTGGAAATGGGCCAAAAGGGGCTCTCAATGGTGAAAGTAGCTCGATGGTGAGCTAGGGTTTCAAGAGCAATTTTGGCAGAGGCAGGATACTTGTGATTGTGGATTTGAAATAAGGGGTCTCCATCACTTATTTATAGTGGTGGAGTGCCGATTTAGGGTTAGGGTTTCAGCTGTTTAGGGTTTTTTCCTCCTTTTCCTCATTATTTTATATTTTTTCTTCCTTTTTGGAGATTTTTTCTTTTTTGGAGGAATTTTGGATAATTTTTGGAGGAAAAGAGGGTTTTATGGCCTTTTGGAGGCATTTTAGGCCTTTTGGAGGCTTTTCAGATGGTTTTATGGGTTTTTGATGGAAATATGGTAGGAAAATGGACAAATGAGCCATGTAATGGGGTAGATGAGGTAGTGAACCCTTTTTGGGTGTTAACAAGAGGTCTTTGGCTCTTGGATATGGATAATAGAAAAACTATTCTTGTGGAAATTTTTTGGATCTGCTTTGCATTTGGTGTTCTTCAATGATGATTTTTTGGATCTCCTTTTTAGGATAGTATTCTTATTTGTATCATACTTGATCCCATACTCAACTATACCCTAAAATTACTTCACTCCATGCTTTGCAACCAAGTGAGCATGTCTTGGATCCATTAGGAATTGGCTCAGGTTGTTCATAGCAAAGCATATGTATGGTATTGTATTTGTTAAGAACATCAATGAAAAAATCATCTGACGATACATTGTGGCATCAACAGTCTCTAATGAAGCATCTCACAAAATATTCAAGTTTGATGCCATAGGTGTGGTTATCACCTTGCGGTCCAGTATTCCGAATTTATTCAGAATCTCCACTACATACTTTCCTTGACCAAGGAAAATATCATTCACATTATTCCACACCTCCATTGCTAAGAAGTAGTGAATTATCCCTAGGTCTTTCATCTTGAACTCTGTAGCATGTCTCCTTGCATTTTTAAAGAGTTCCTCTTTTCTTGTCAGGAACAATTCATCGACATATAACAAGGGAATCACTGGTCTTCCGCGTTCAACCTTGAAGCAAAGGTTGGATGGAGCAACTGAATCTGGTTGTCCGTTAGTCGAATCCCACTATCACTGTAATAATGAAATATGAGTAATAATAATATATTAGATGACGGGTAAAATGTACAATAAGCTCGCCTTTTATAGGTTTGAGCATGAAGGGTTACACCCTTTCATATAATTAACTAATATATTTTAATAATTCATTTTATATTCGTTACATTGCCACTGCCTTTAAGGAAGCTTTATCCTCAAAGCTTAGATTATTGTTGTCGTCTTTTCATTTTTGTTTTGTGTTGAAACAACGTCATTACTTCCTTTATGTCTTTTGTTTTAGAACTTTTATTAGGTATGTGCTTGTTCTTTACACCATAGTTTGTCAATTTCCTTTTATTTGTTACTTGAATTTGTACTCCATTCTGTTTATTATTGTTCTCCCATTTTCCATGGACATGAATATGAGGAACATTTTTGTGACTGACCATATCAAACTTTGTTTTATAAATCGGTTGTCCCACGATACTTAGGATGTCATCACGTAATGTTTTCCTTTTATTATCTTTATCATTTATCTTGAGAAGTGGCATCTCTTGAGGCTTCTCACACTCAATGTCACCAGGTAGTGTTACATTTAGGCTTCTCGAGGGTGGTAAAACAGTTAAGGTAGAAGATGAATCTATGATATTTGATTTGTCTGACTTGGATTTCTTGGGATACTATAGGATACATATATTTTCATTGTATGGATCATCTTTATTATCAATGATACTGGCTTGAATCCCATTATGATCTTGGTCGAGCTCATCTTTATCAACTATATTATTGGTATTTTGGTCATTCCTAAGATAGTTTGTCTCCTTGTCTTGTTTATTGTCTTGATCGACTTGGTTTCTCTCATTTTTGTTGACATACTGGTCCAACATATTTGAGCTACTGATATGGTTTGTACCAAACCTTAGTTTTTGTAACATTCCTATCATTATATTTTGGTTCAATGTCATCGTGCTCATGTTTTGTGTTAAGGTGTTTATGTTTTGCATTATGGTACTCATTTTGTCATCCATGTTTTTTTGTTTTTCGCTTAGGATGTCAAGCTTGTCGTCGAGCCTTCTTTCTACCAAAACAAGATCGTTTTTGAGTAATGTATTGTTATTTTGCATCTTTTCCTTCAAGCCTTCTTGGTTAGCGGCAATGGACTTTATGTCCTTTTCCATTTTATCGTTCTTCTCTTTTAGTTCCTCCATGGTCTTGGACCTTGTATGCAAAGGTGTGTACTTCGAAGCTATTTTGGCTTTTGAGGTGAATTTTTGAATAATAATAAATATTAATTAAATAATTAATATTAATATTATTTTGTTTTAAACTATATAATGCTTGGTATATCGTTTTAAAAATAAATATTGTAATAATAATAATATTATTATATAATATTTAATTTTTGTATAGTTTATAAAAATAAATATTGTAATAATAAATTTATTATTATATAATATTTATTAAAATTTGTTTTGTTGGTGTTTTGCACTATGTGTTGAAAAACTGAGTTTAACTGATTGCTGGTTTAATGAACAATTTTATGAGTTTCACTTCAGCCGGTTATGCATAGGCTAGAAGCTACTTATAAAAATTTTCCTGAACAATTTAAACACTCAGAAAAACACTAACAGGCTGAAAACACATGCATGCACACCATAAAAATTTACTCAGAGATTTTTGGCTAATCAGCCCTGGAAAAACCCCCACGGGGAAAACCAGTCAGAGAGGAGAGATTTAATTATTTCTTCAGCAAATTTACAGGACAGAAATTTAATGATGCAAATACAACTTATCTCCACCAGCAGTCTGGAAAAATGTTCAGCAGTCCATTTTTCTCAATTTCTGTGCCCACATTTAATGCCACTGTCCAGCAAAAACTCAGCCGTACAGTCCCTCGAAATTTGTGCCAACAAACAGGCCGTACAGCATTAAATGACGCCGTACAGTCCCTCGAAACTCGTGCTGAGTCGTACAGGCCGTACACTCAGGCCGTACCTCGATTTTTGTGCAGGAAATAAATGCAGCCGTACAGCTTTAAATGCAGCCGTACCTTTCCTCGAAAATCGTGCAGCCGTACAGCGAAATCTGAGCCACAATAAATGCGGCCGTACCTCGATTTCTGTGCTGCAATAAATGCAGCCGTACAGCTTTAAATGCAGCCGTACCTTTCCTCGAAAATCGTGCAGCCGTACAGCGAAATCTGAGCCACAATAAATGCGGCCGTACCTCGATTTCTGTGCTGCAATAAATGCAGCCGTACTCCCTGGCCGTACCTCGAAATTCGTGCCCTCACAGCTCCTCGAAATCTGTGCACAAACTTTCCTGAAATCGTACCCTCCTTCAGCAATTCGACCTCTGCTTGCTCAGCTCTCTCCTCAGCTCTTCTCTACTCCTGAAAAATGAAAAAGTGAAGTCTTTTTGCCTCCCTCATGCTTTTTGTTTGCCCTAGGTGAGTTTCTTAATCCAATGGTGGAGAAAGAATCAAATCAATGGCTAAGATTGATTGAGAGTGAAAATCCCTTTTATTTATTTCCCATAAATAAAATCACTCACCCACTTAAATTTATCAAAAAGTGACTATAGAGTCATAAAGTCACTTTTAAGTGACTTTAATATGAGGGTCACATTTTTCCCTCTTAAAGTGACTTTAGGCAAAATTAAAGTCACCTAGGGAACATCTGCCTAGGTACAAAAATCAACACTATGAGGGCAGAGGATGAGCTAGAATCATGCGAAGATGTCACATGATGCGAAGGTGTTGCAGGTGGGTGGGATGGAACTCACAGAGATGGAGAGATGAAATGGAGCTAAGGGATGGGCTGGTGGGAAGGCAGATGCAGGGAGGAGGATAGGGTGGCTGGTGGGGCATCGTGGTATCAATGTAGAAGTGGCGGCAGAGGAAGAGCGTGGTGAGTGCGGTGGTGAGGCGCACACACATGGTAGGGTGGTTCGCAGGCTGTGGGAGGCAAGGGAACGATGGGGCGGTGAGGAGAACGGTGCGGGGAGGGAGCATGCGGGTGCAAGTAGGGGAAAGAGGGCATGCAGAGAATGAGAGTTGAGGGGATAGAAGAGAAGATGGGTGTGGAAGGATGCAGGAGGGAGCTGTGAGGGTAACACTGGAAGGTGGCATGGGGGAGTAGCGCTGGAAAGAGAGGAGAATGGTGGGTGAGGGAGAAAAGGTAGCAGCGCTACAAGCGGGGGATGATGCAGTAGCTGAAAAGTGGAAGCGGTGACACGAAGTGGAAATAAGTGGAAAACGGGGATGTAGCAGGTGCACGGGGAATGGAGGGTGGACCAGGGGGATAGAGAGCGAAGGTGATGGAGGCGGCGAGCAGGCTGGAGGATGTTTGTATTTTATTTTATTTTTAAATTTTTGGGTAGCACTTGGGATGAAGTGATGGGAATCAGAAGAAATTAAGGATTTAAGGATTGATGAGCCGAGTCCGAGCTCAAGTAAGACTTAATGAGCCAATTCCGAGCTCATAGTGTAGGAGTGAATCCGCTCTGATACCAAATGGAGCAACTGAATCTGGTTGTCCGTTAGTTGAATCCGACTATCATTGTAATACTGAAATATGAGTAATAATAATATATTAGATGATGGGTAAAATGTACAATAAGCTCGCCTTTTATAGGCTTGAGCTTGAAGGGTTACACCCTTTCATATAATTAACTAATATATTTTAATAATTTATTTTATATTCGTTACATTGGAATCTACTTTACTCTCAGTAAATACTAGAGCCATCAGTAAGATTTCCATCCTATCGTACCATGTCGAACCTGAGGATCTTCTGTAGTCACTCCCTCTGAAGTAGAGTATCATTCTCCCTCTGCCTTTCGTACTCTATGTATTGAAACATTCATTAATGGAGTGACAATTAGCTTCCTGTGCTACTAATATTCTATGTATCCATCTAGGTCACTAGATACCAAGATCCTCTATCTTGAACTTTGTTGAAAATTTCTTCTCGCATCCATCTGTGAGCTTGTCTTCCTCTATAGGATTTTATCTTCAACCTTATAGCAAAGGTTAAGATATTCATCACTCTTGGTGATATTCAATCTCCTTATGTAAATGTATGTTCTATCCCATGGGTTCCTTCCGAGCTCTTACAAGGCCTTCTTTAATTTGCACACATGATGCTTCCTTTCAGTTGTCTCAACTCCTAGTGGCTGCTCTACATATACTTCCTCTTTGACTACATAATTCAAGAATGTTATCTTGATGCCAGCTGATGTACCTCTCATACCATACCTGTACATATGGATATAATGGAAGTGTACCACGTCACTAGTGCATATGTCTCTTCATAGTCCGTTCCTTCTTTTTATGACAAGCCTCCTGCTAGGAATCTTGCCTTGTATCCCACGATGCTGCTATCTACTTCATGATGGATATTGTATATCCATATGGAATACACTACATAATCCCCTTCAGGTCTCTACACCGCATCCTAGACATCATTCCTCTTTATCAACTGGTACTCGTTGGTCATAGTCTCCTTCCCTTTCTTATTGGTTACTTCTTCATATCTGGAAGGTTCTGGATCAATGATGTTGCTCAATAGTGTTACATAAATTAGAGTGCATCTGAGACCTCTTGATTTGTTTGGAAGCCTCGTCATACTATTATTCATCTTGGATTATTTCTTGTTCCCAAGGTGGTATTCATCTCTTGAGGTGGATCTACCGTTCTCTTTATATTATTCTGAAGCTCTTTCTTTCGCCATGGTGTCTTTGACCCTGGAAGATTTAGGTTCCTCTTCTGAACTGTCGTTACTTGTTCTTTGGAATTATCTACAAGTCAAGTTCAGTCTCATGATTAGAAACATATCATAATTTCTGAAACTTATTAATACTGACAAATATATGTTACATATCCATGCGACTATTTTAGCCAATGCTACAACATTCATCCATATCATGTATACATACAATAATTTCTAGATGCATTCTGCCCCAATGTTATTAAGAGTGTGTACTACTCCTAATATGCCAACAAAGAGGTTTCAATATATATAAGTAGTAATGGAATGTTGTACACCATCATTGACTTCTTGCCCATTATGTGCAATTCAGTAGTATGAATGAAAAATACTCAAACATCAACTGAACTAAAATAACCAAACAATATCATGAAATGACAATTGAATACTTATATTTATTTGTTTCATGGGTAGACTCCTTCTTGAGCCCTCGACTTCATCATCTTCTTCATTCATAACAACATCATTTCTTATCCAAATGCTAAAATGGCTAAGAGGTTCTTCAAGAATTGAGTCCTTCATATTACTCTTTCTTGAGGGATCTTCTTTGAATCATGGGAGCTTGATCTTTAGTTCATCCCATCTTCTCTTCTCTTATTATGTGTCGAGCTTCTTCCTATGTGCACTCTTCCCAGAGTCTGCTGAAGGTAATCACTTCCTTCTGGAACACATTCCTCGAATGAATGAATCCCATGATCTTGGTAGGCCATTCAAGGTGGTTATAACAATGTTTTATTCTTCTTCGATTGCTTCATCATAGCATCGAACACTTCCTTTTGGTTTCTTCAAGGATGACAAAAGAGGGATGCGATTATCTTTAATAGAATCTGCAATGATTCTCTTGGATCTAGCCTTAGCCTCATCTCCCTCTGGCTCTTAGAACTTCCTTACTGAAATATTGATCCAAGTCAATTTCTTCAAGGATCATGGAGGTCCTATAATTCCATACTCGGAAGTTTTCATCTTCACCAAGCTTGTCATCAAGATGGGTGTGATCAGTCATTTTGAAATGAGAACCTCAAATGTAAATAGCAAAAATTTAGATCTTACCGATTTGAGGTGTCCGTCCTGGTTCCGGAGCTTGCTGATCTAGGGCTAGGTATTCTTTTAGTGGCGAAATTTTGCTAATTGGTATTTTTTGGGGTTTTTTCAAAAAATAAATTCGTTATTAGGAGTCTAATATTGCCTATATTTACATAAAACATGTTTTTTTATCATAATATTCACCAAAATTTATGCATTTCAGTGTTAATTTTATGTTTCACATTTAATATTCACCTAACTATCTATAAACATGTTTTTCCAATCCTGAACAATCACCTAGAATACTATACTTTACTATATATTAGAATCCTTAAAAAATACTTTGATCTAGGGTCTGTCAGAGAAACCCTAATTTTAAAAACTTGGAATTTTAAACTTATGATTGGATAGAAATATGGGACTCTTCAAGATGAGCTATAAAAAGTACTCCTTTTCTGAAAACAGTGGAGGGAAGCTCCTAGAATAGGAATCCCTAGTTTCCCAATTTCTTCTGCTATATCTCCAAAGTTTTGGCTCCTTACATTCTGAAACTTCTTACTAAGATATTATGTTATGTCCTCTTTCCAAACCCATAGGTTATAGCAGAAGTGGTTTCTCCAAGTGGGACTTATGCTGAGTTTACCAAGGTGACTATTTTGGGAACTGTTCAACATAGAGAACTTGTATGGACTTCCACGTGTCACTATTTCACATTATGGGTATGAAAATCATACCACAGAAACTACAGTTCATTCCCTACCTAAAACATATTTCTAAATTTTGTTTGGACATTCCTAGCTCGAGATATAACAAATATCCGTAGGTCACCTGTTTATGACTGTATTCTGGAGGAGGCTGGAACCATGATTTGGAGGAACCATATCTCATGAAGTATAGCGAACATGAGGTAGAAAATTTTACAAAATGTACAACACAAAATTCTCTTTGGCCTGTAAACATTTCATCTTCTAATCCTTCTCCAATACCGCGTTATAACGAAAGTTCTAGGATTTCTAAATTGAGTCTTCTAGGGTTTTCAGGCATGAAACCCTAATTTCCATTAGCTACCATTGCAGCTATATTTCGGTTGTACAGTGAAAATGATTTGATTCAGAAATTGATAGAACCAATATATGCGCCCTAGTGAGGTGAGTTAGCCTATCCCTCCTTTCTTTATGATCCATGGAGAGAACAACTTCAACTAGGAAGCCCCAGTTCTCGCAGTTGCATAGTGCCATCTTTCAAAGAGGCTCTGGTATCATGTTAGTTTTTCTTAAGATCCGATTAAATTATCTAGGATATTTATCTGAAAGAATAACAATTACAACAAAATGCATAAGATATAAAATATCCACAAGACACAAATATTTTCATTGGGGAAACCATAGAGGAGAAAACCCCACAAAATTCTTCAGAATAGTAAGATGATCAAAAGCAGTAATAAGAAATGTTCAGCAACTATATTTCTCTTCTCCCTTAACTATCTCTCTCTCTCATGCGCCTTATAGAGTGTGAGGTGTGTATAAGTGAGGGAGAGAACCTCCCTATTTATACCCTTTCAAGTCACTGACCAAATATAAGACTTGAGCCTACATGTCATGTCACATGGGGCCCACTTCTTGTAGATAGATCACAATTACATATTACATTATGTTACATTGGGGACTATTGCCCCGACTTACAATGAAGGTTGTACCTCAAGATCTAGACACAATTTAGACATCCCATAAAGGGCTAACACACAGCCCAAATGGGGGCACAATAACATAAAATGATAATATATATCATAATATATTACGAAGTTTCAAATACATCAACACCAAGGACACTTTCTAGGGTACTGGGGCATGGGTTGTGGTATTGGGGAACCAACGAAACAATTGGAGAACCATAGAAACAACTTAAGGGTGCTTAAACACTCTAAAGGGTGTACATGGATTTTACCATTGTGCCAAGGGCTCCAAGGGCTTCAAACTTGGGCTTAGATAAGGTCATAAGGTATCCTTTGACACTGGAAACTACTTAACCATCAGGGGCTCCTTAAGGGGCACCAAGACACATTGACACATCTATTGGAATCAATGAAAATTTACTCAACAATATCCCCCTTTTTCATTGATGACAACTTCAAAGATCCCCTTCAAAATTAGCTTTCTTTGTTCACAAATACCCCCCTTAGAGCAACCTTCCTTTTCCTTCCTTATACCCCCCCCACCCCCTTTGGAATCAATGGAAAAGGGTTCTCCATGTAGTATTACTTCTCCCCCTATCATACTGCTGTGTTGTTGAAGATGGATCAATTCAATTAGGAGATATTATGACTCCCAATTTTTCTTAGAGGTACTCAAAATTCTCTCTTGGGAGAGGTTTAGTAAAGATGTCTGCAATCTATTCTTTTTTCCAATATATTCCAACTTGATATTCTTTTCTGTGACTTGTTCCCGAGGAAAGTTAAACTTGATAGGAATGTGCTTGGTCTTGGAGGGCATGACTCGACTATTGGAGATACTGATGGCACTCATATTGTCACATATAATTGGAATTGTATCATAACATGTCATGTGTATGTCTGGAAGAGTTTGTTTCATCCAAAGAATCTGAGTACAACATGCTGTTGCTGCTATATATTCTGCTTCGGTGGTTGATAAAGACAGTGAATAATTCTTTTTGCTCAACCAAGATACTAGACAATTGCCTAGAAATAATTTTGTTCAACTGGTGATTCTCTTGTCGTCAACACATCCTACCCAATCTATGTCTGAATAAGCTATCAATGTTAGCTCATTTCCTTTGGGATACCAAAGTCTAAAGTTCATAGTTCCTTTGAGATATCTGAAGATCCTTTTAACTGCTATCATTGTGAGTTTCCTTTGGAGCAGCTTCGAATCTTGCAACTTGTCCAATGACCTGCATCACATCTAGTCTTGAGGTTGTTACATATAATAGACTACCAATCATTGATCTATAGAGCCTTTTATCCACTTCTTTAGATTCATCTTCCTTTCTCAGCTTAAAACTGGTGATCATAGGAGTACTCACAGTTTTACAATCTTCCATCTTGAATTTTTTAACATTTCCTTAATGTATTTTGTCTGAGCAATTAAATTGCCTTCTGTTTGTTGAGATATTTGAAGTCCCAAGAAGAAGCTTAGTTCATAGAGAAAAGACATTTCAAACTCTTTCTTCATGTCCTTAGCAAATTCTTGACTTAGTGAATCATCATCACTTCCAAAGATTATATCATCAACATATACTTCAATGATGAGTTTTTCATCCTGTTTGATGTACAAATTGCTGTCTACACTTCCCATATTAAATTTTTATTGCTGCAAGTACCTGTCCAATTTGGAGTACCAATATCTATGACCTTTCTTTAGGCCATATAAATATATTTTGAGTCTACATACATAGTCTTCGTTTTCTGAAGCTGAAACCCTTATGGTTGTTTGATGTAGAATTATTTTTCTACTTCCCCATCTATAAAAGCTTATTTTATGTCCATATGATACACTTTGATGTATTTGGAGAGAGCATAAGCCAATATCATCCTGATAGCTTTCATTATGGCCATTGGTGCATATGTTTCTCCAAAGTCTAGTACTTCGATCAGATCATAACCTTTACAAACCAATCAGGCCTTGTTTATGATTAGCTATCCATATTCATTCATTCTATTTATGAAAACCCACTTTGTTCCAATCACATTGTTGTTTTTTGGTCTAGGAAAAAGTTCCGATGTTTCATTTTTCTCAATTTGATCTAATTCTTCTTCCATTGCTTTGATCCAATATTCATCTGTACTGGCCTCTGCAAAAGTTCATGGTTCAGTTGTAGATAATAGAGAGAAGTGTACCTGCTCATTTCTTCCATATTGTCTTCTTCTAGTTCCTATTCCTGCATTCTTATCACCAATAATTTGATCTAATGGATGGTTCTTCTAGTACCAGTTCTTAGGAATCCGTTGATCCCCCTTTTCTTCTTGTTCCATAGTTGGATGTTTCTGTTCTTCATCTTCCGTGATTTGTTCTTCATTCTCATCTAGCTATTCTTCCATATTAATTTCCTTCATTTCTTTCTGATCAGAAACTTCCTTTTTTTCATCGTCCGATTCTTCTAAGTATTCTTTGGATGGTGTTAGTCTGCCATCATCTATTTTCACGTTGATGCTTTCAATCACTGTTGGTGAAAAACATTAAACAAATTATAACAAATATCCAATGATTTAATTGTTAACCTAGAGAGAGCGTAAACTTGTGAGGTACATACAAAATATATGCAGGGGCAGAGTATTACTAACTTATTCTACAATTGAATTGAATTAAAATTACAAAAATAGTAAATGACATGAAAATAAATCTAATCTAGAAAATCAGGAAATTGCGTGAAATAAATCTAATTGCAGAAAACATGAAATTGCATAAATTAACTTGGTAAAGAAAGACTGAAAATTATAGATGTGAGCTCACGACAAATCTATACTAACAATTCATAAGAAAGAAATCAATGAAATTCTATACTAACAATTCATAAGAAAGAAACTCAAATTAACATGGGAGAATAAAATGATTTGCATTAAAGAATCATCTCCATTACATAACAATCAAAATCCACTCTATGACTAGCTCTCAAAAAAGATCTAAACTATTCTCTACTTCCACACCACTAGAGAGATCTCTAACAAAATGAGGAGAGAACCCTCCTATTTATACATGAATTCAGGATAAACAATCCATAATTACAAATCCACTATTCTCTCAACTTATTCCTGAAAATCCTCAACAAATCCATTTTTCTCTCAACTCATCCCTTAAAATCCTCCATGATATCTTGGATAAGATATTCCATCTCCATGATCTTCTCCTTGAAATTAGCCCACACCTTGAAGATGAAATTCGAATTTGAGGCTAGGTGGTGACTTTTGAGCTTGTTAAAGTCTTCAAATATACCTGTAATCATCACCAAACTAATCCAACTTTAAGGTGTAATGAAAATATATTATTTTTCTTATTATTTAACCACAAATTCACTCAAAATACTCAAAAATAAATTATTTGGAAAATGGTAATCTAAACCCATATGTATCATCAAAGTGGTGGATATTAATGGTTTTATGGAAGGATAAAATAGGAATAAGGTGACAAATGGTATATGAAAGATGAATAAAATGTGGTATTTTTGCGACTCAACATTCCCCCCAATTGAATGTGTTGCATGTCCTCATGCAAATGTACATAAGTTTTTTGGCTTTGCATGATGATGTTTGTAACAGTAAATCATTCCATGATGTGAAATGCATAAGCAGAAGCTATTTTTATTATATATATATATATATATATTTGTGGCTTGTTCTTGTGTGACAACCATAACAAATGTTGGCTCTTGTGTTAACAACTTTCATTTCTTTTACTTGTATTTTTGCTGCAATACATAGGATTTAAAAGTATACATTCACTGGAAATGATAAGCTATCGATGTTCATTGGAAAACATTGTCTTCATATTATGAGTTATGCAAATTGTAATAAAATGTATGTTTGAAGAGACATGTTGGTCAATGGTGAATATGATGACGGAAAAAAATGGAATCACATGGTAATGAATACACCCCCCCAATTGAAGATGTCTTAGGTTCATGAAAATGAGTAAGGTAATGTAACATGGTGAGGGAATTTTCCAAATTCACTCATTTTCTAGCATTTAAGGAATTACATGGTTAAAGATTAGAAAACAACATACCTCCGCTTACCCAAAAAGTTCATGAACTTATGCAATAGGAATGTGGCTGATACTGCTGCTGGATCATATAGTGTGAAGTGAAGAAACCTGAATTGCTGCTTGGTTGGATGAAGTAAAAGATGAAAGCTGAAAGTCGAATTGTGGTACTCTCATATGGCTGAAGTATGCTGTTGTAAAACTGCTGATGGAGTCATGCAAATTATATAATCTTCACCTGCTACAAAAACCGATGGTATAATTCTTAACATGCGAATAAATGTGTCGATGTCAAACATGGAAAAAATTCATTGGATTACTGACCATTGATGAATGTCATTAACCAATAGGAAATCTCACCATTGATGTCAATGAGTGCCAAGGTACCTAAGTACATTGTGCAAAGTGCGAATAAATGAGCTGATGTCGAGCCACTTGCAAGATCTAACGATTAAGGGGCATTGATATATTCCCATGATTGTCAACGAGAGAACTTGCCATTAAGGCATGCAAGCCTTAAGGTACTAAAAATGAACTCTAGTCTCTATCCCAGATCATGTGTTGAGGTCGATGGGGAAAGACTTGTTTAAAGGTGGGCCTTAAGGAATCCCACATCAGTCAACACAAGTTGTACATAATGAGTGGTAGGACTATAGATGAAATATATGAGGGTCAAATATTTTTTATGGCAGGGATAACAAATCAATGTAGTCATGGAAAGGAATCTGAATGGTTTTATTTAGAAGGAAAAAGATGAACTGAAAATGAGGAAAATGTGTGCGACTCAGAAAGGTAGACATGTGGGAAGTTATGATGTATAAGGCAGAAAACGTAGACTCTAACATGGACGATGAATAAGCTTGGAAGGAAAAAGGGTAAGTAATCATGACATGGTGTAATTGGTTTCTGAAAGGCTTCTTTGTGGCTGTAACGTCCCCGACCCTCTGACTGGAAAAGAGGATGCTACCATGGCATTAACCATCCAGGCTACCAGCCCCATGAACATGTGAATTCATAAAAATGCTGAAAATAGAATGCATTGAAGTAGAACATACACAGATGCAATTATTTATCATACACAGCGGAATCAACATACATTCATACAAGCATTCATTCAACATGTTCATCACATTCATTACAGAAAATATGATTGCAGAATTAAAACGGACAAGATTACTTATCTTATGAAGATCTCATTCCGCAACCAGCTATGTCACTGCAACGTTCCACCCAACCATAGGCCAGTGTGCTCCTTAATCTCTCAGCGACGCTGCCACCCCCAAGCTGGGCATGATTCTCCAAGGTATAAGGAACAAGCAGGATTACACATAGCCAAGGGTACACAAAACATAGCCAATCCAACACAATTGGGTTTATCAGGCCATCAAGGAGCTGGAAAAGGATAAATGCTAAGTTGGTGACCCCATTATAGAGCTAGGAACACCTACACCAGAACTAGCCTAACTTCTAAGACACCCACACACACCCAACACAAGGAATTAGTCCCTTCTCTGCTACATAGTCCCTCAGGCCCTGCCTTCCCTTCCAGTGCTATTAAGGGGTTGTGGAGAAGAAAGCCATCCCTCTAGCTCTGTCTGTGTGGTTTCCAAACACACCAGGTTTATCAAGAAAACCAAGCCAACATCCCTACTCCCAACACAGTCCGAAGACCAACCATTGCACGCATGCAACTAATCAGCAATTACAGCTTAACAGGATAAACCGACTCCAAACAGTCTACAAAAGCCCCAAAGTGTAATAGCATACACAGCCAACAAACATAGGGAACATCGGCCCGTTCTGCACAATCGAAGCCACTGGGGAAAACTTACGTAACCCACACTGGGGAAAGAAAATGCAGTCTCCCAACCTGTGCGTGAGACAAAATTGCACCAGACCCCAAATGTAAAGGAGACCACAACAATCGCAACGTAAGGGAGACCACAGCAACACAACGAATCTTGAGGAGAATGGCGACAACCATAACTCATGGGAAGAACAATGGTCCCAATCTCAACATCAAAATGATGAAAAATTACACGACCATACCAGTTTGTAAGGAGATCATACAGTTGAAACATGAATGGCCCTTCACAGGAAAAATTGTGGATGAAAGAGCACGGCTCCCAGCTTGCTGTGTGAGTCAAAACCAGGAAAAATCCTGTGCGTGAGAATAATGAACAGACAATGGTTCCCGCGTGAGGATGAACATCTCTGCCTATACGTGAAGATGAATAGACAATGGAGAGGATGCACAGTAGTCAGAAGTGCGTGAGTGTTTCAGCTCCATCGAGGAAAGAGAGAGTGGAAAGCCTGGAGAGTTCGCTTCCTTTTTCCCAATGTGATGTTCATTGTTGGTGGAGTGTGCGGGTGGGCAAGGACTGACAATCCTGCCACCCCCACTCCCAAAACAATAACTGCCTCAACTACTCAGCAGAAATTTTTAAAGGTGGTAGTTGGATAAGACAAGGAAAAATGGGAAAATCAAACAGGGTTTAACAGTTTGCACATGGCTCTTTCCCATTGGTTCAAGATTTGACATTTCCCCCACCCTTATCCTTGTGAAAATCATGCCCCTTCTCAATTTAGTTGCCGCGAACGTAGCTGGTCGGGGTTTATTTTAATTAAAGATGCATATTTACATGATGACAAACTCAATATATGCCGCATGCCCTGATATACCATCGGTGACAATTTCAACCCAAAACATAGCATAACCAATCAATGGTGGGGCCTTGGCCTTTAGCTCCACACCATGATTATTTACAATATATACATCATGTACATCTAATGCAACGGGGTCAAAATCGGGGTGTTACAGTGGCAGCAAAATGTCATGACATACATAGTGGAAACTCAACCTCTTCAAGCTTTTAATGGAACATTTTTCTGAAAAGTTTCCGCAATACTGAAAATCACTTCTGCACGTCATTCGTTCGTCTTTAAACCTGCAAAAAAAAGGTTAGTATTTCCCTACAACAAACTTGTGAGAGCATTGAAAATACATGAAATTATGTGCTTAATAAAAAGTTAAAGAGAATAAATAAAATGCTCTTATACCTGAAAGTGGCAATGCATATTAAGCAACCCTTCTTGTCAAAACCTTTTTTGAATGACTTGTGAAAGCAAGTTAGCACAACAAACATAAAATTTGATCAAGTTCATTTGTAGTTTTTAATTTTATGATTTTGTTTGTTACCTAATACTTTTTATTTATTTATATGTTTACATCCTCATACAAAGATTAATGCGTCTTTATGTAAAGATTGAGCAACAGAGAGAGAGGGTCGACCCTTTCAGTGGTCGACCCCTTTAAAACAAGACTATCTTAATGATCTAGAATAGAGAAGCATGTGCAAACAAAAGATTTTTTTATGAATCCTTATACAAATATTAATGCGTCTTTATGTAAATATTGAGCAACAGAGAGAGAGGGTCGACCCCTCTAAAAGCAGACTATCTTAATGATCCGTAATAGAGAAGAATGTGCAAACAAGTGACTTTTTTACGATAAATTCGGCAGCTTGAAATAAACACCTACCTCCCCCAAACGGAAGATGTGCTAGGTCCCACTATGCAAAAATAAAAAAAAATCAAGAAGAAGGCTAAGCTGCGATAGCAGCTGCCTTCGATTTCAAAGACGCATATTAATTTTATTATCTGACCTAAAATTTTTAATTTTAATCATTTTTTTGTATTTTAATTATTGTTATATATATATACATATAAATTATGTAAAAATTAAAATAAATTATGCTAATCCCATACAAAAAGTGGAATAAGGTATGAGTAAAATTATTATTATTATTATATTATATTAATGTTTTTTTTAATAAGATAACAACTATATATATATTTGTTAATTTTTTTAATTTTTAAATTGTTCTACCAAAAATAAAAATAAAAACAACTTATAAAAATCCCTTATATATATTTTTACACAAACACTTCCATTATTATTGCTAAAATATTTTTTGTTGAGTATACATATTTTGAATTTTATTTATTTACAAAAATAACAATAACAATAACAATAACAATAACAATAACAATAACAATATATATATATAAAGTTTGCCATTACTTGTTCTGTAACTTTGGGTGAAGGAGAGACTGCCATATGTTTAAACATTTAATGGGCACCTACGAAAAATTTCTATTCGTTGAGCAGGATCAAACCGAGGCTCATCCATCCAGGAATCGTACCTAATTGTAGCTCTCCATGTAAGCAAATTGAACCTTAATTGTGTAAGCTCCAACATATCTTTTAAGAATCCTCTTTGCTTCTTTTTATGTAGGGGAATAATTATAGTATTATAATAAAACCAATATAACAGGACCAATACTAGCTATTCAGCTCAACTTAGTAAGTGATACGACCCAATTAGTACTATATACTATCTATGTGACAATGTATACAAAGTTACAAATACTAGTACTATGTAATCATATAGCTTAGTTTTACGTAGGTTTCTTCATAAAAACCTCAGATAAAGTATGATTACTAGTGAGATCAAACCATAATATCCAGTATGATGACTACGGAAAATCTATTCACTCTTTTGAGCCATGATCAGTCGAAAGGTGTTACATATATAACGATGTCTGGTTCTTTGATCTATCCACTTTCTAACATATTATCCCAATAGGAGTACTCCATATATGTTTTTATTCCTCCTTCGCCCGACCACCTGTGAACTCGAACCTACCTTGCTTGCTTTTATTATCGATGAATTTAAAACCCTTGCAGTGAACGGATACTCTAATAGTTTATACTGTCATATCTTTTTGAACACGACTTGATTCATTCAATAGAAGGGAATCACAGACGATATTAATTTTGAGCTTGCCGATGGAAAGCCACCTATCAATTGCTTCTATGAATAGTTGCAGATGAGAATTTTCAAACGATAAAGTGCTTTCCCGATCATGAGGTTTTAATGGGGAGGCACAATGGTTTTTTTTATAAAATGAATGCGGCATATTCATCCATTTTTTCTATGATATGTGATGGATGCGTATTCATCTATGACCAAAAATGGATTATTTTCATGCCATTTGCACACACTATTGATTTCATTTTCAAAAGCATTTTGATGCTATGATATTGTTTCCATGTGTGTGCAGGTACATTTTAGGGACGGTCTGTGACTTTTTCGACTATTCATATAACACTGGTATTCTTACAGGTAGACCTCAAAAAACTAACATATATATCACATCCCTCTCCTGCATCTTATGCATTTCATCATATATAATAATTCCTAAGGAAAATTCATAATCTAAATTCCATTAAAATAGACATACAATCAAAGTAATCAAACTTTGGCTAGAGAATGGAAAATGGTGCAACCATAAATGCATGACTGTCCAAGCATATGTGGAGTTATTTTCATAATTTCTGAGAGTTATCGGTCTTTTGACAAATTACAAATTGCTATACAAGCCTGTAGGATTCTGAATTGGTGGTCGTGGAGGTGCTATCTCTTCCATTTTACTTGTTATTAACTATTCATTTGCCTATTTTTCCTTAGCGGCTCGCCAATAAGCCTGTAAAGTAATTTTAATAATTAATAATTAATAATTGATTTTGGCACATGAATATATTGAATAATTTCCAATTAAAACATGCCAAGTGAAGTTTGCAAGTAATTTTCATTTATTGCATCTTCACCAAATTTTGTTTAGATAATTCGCCAGAAGATATTCAAAAGCATTTTTATAAATATCTGGATTTGACTTTTGTGTAGGTTAGAATTAGAAGTACAAGGTCTACGCGGTAAATTCATATTGAAAGAACCAACATATCAGATATAAGAAATGAAATACAACGGGATTCCCATCATTCTTCAGCAGTTGATTTTATGCAGGAAACTAGGAGTGAAAGAAGTTGCAGCCATCAAGGAAAGCGTAGCAATAAATTTGGACATCTAAAACTAATTTGGAATAACTTGCTACAAATTTATGGAGGTTGTATCAAATAATGTATCCATGTAGTCGCGTGCAAACAAAATCATAAGATAGCACATCAACTTAATGGAAAGGAATGAAGATGTGGAAGAACAACGCTACTCGTGTTGGAGACATTTACCTTCATACTCACTCCTTCGGTCAAATTGGCCTAGTTAAACCACTATCCTAAGTTTAATTGACATTCATGCACCTAATTGCTAACTGGGGGTTACTTTCAGTTCAACCAATCAGTTACAGTCAGTTAAGGTGCCTCCATTCATTAAATATATTATTTTATGATTATTTATTATTATTTTAATGAACTAGAGTGAACAAGGTGCCTTCACCAACTTCTGATGGTCAGTTCAGCTTCAGTTAAACTCATCAGGGTTTATTGGAGTCATGCAGTACTAGCACTTGATGATTGGATTGCTATGACATGTGTTTGATCTCCTTCAGTTGAGATTCAGTCATTTATTGCACTCCAACTTTAGTTAGGGTTTGGTGAGTCAATTAGGGTTTTGGTCAAGTGGTTAACTGAGTGAGATTGCATGGTAAAGAGTCAGTTAAGCTAGACTCACTCACTGAATTTGAATTGTCCCTTAGGTATTCGAATTCTTCATGGAGTTAAGCTATTGCTATGCATGGAAATTGTAATCCTTTATTGTTTATATAATATACAGAGAGGAAACCTATTTGGTATTCCAGTTATTTCAAATTCATGAGTATTTGTTAATAATTCTTTGATGATTTTGATTCTTAGTTCCTAGACATGTGCAAGAATTAATAACTCGAATTACTTCAAATATTGCCACATCAACAGATCGTGATGAAGGAACTAGATAAATGTTCATACCGGATTTCCATCTTTTCACATAATTGAGATAGCTATAACCTGGTCTCCATCATCATAAGACAGTTACACCAGACTACAAGTATATCACCAGATGAGGATGCGTAGATGATAAGATCAGCTCGCTGCACGGTGGAAGAAAAACCAAGCCAGTGAAGGTAAATGGAATAAAATCTAATGATTAAACATAAACACCAATGGTTGAAATTAAGAAGTTTCGATTAGTCACTGAAAAATGCAGGCACACCTACAAGTGGAGCGTTGATGTAGGTAATCGATTTGATTAGAGCACCGTTTGTATTGTTTTTCACATATACAGACTATTAAAAGGGGTCATTGCGATTATCTGGGGATTAAGGAGGATGAAACATAGTAGAAATTCCCTCGAATAGATATATGTTTGGTGGTGGCATAATGAATTGGAAATCGTAACCTTACGTGAGAATAATCCGAAGAGAATAATGACTACGCTAATAGTGGAATGTGGTTTTAATCCAGCCTAAAAGGATTTGATCATGTAACCACCAGCAATAATCATAGCTAAAATTAGCTCATAGATCTCGGAGAAAATCCTTCGACCGATAGACACATTTCAGTCAAGTGGAAAAATGCAAAAAGAAATGGAATTTGGTTGCAAAGAGAGGATTATGATTGAGCTTCTGTTAGAGCGGGATCCCAATGATCTCGTATGTTCAATATTTGAAACTGCCATGAGGGATCCATCTGCACTTTATGTGGATTGATAGGAAAAGAGATATTGATGAATGTGCTGTGCGTGAATTCCATCTTAGGAGACAATACTCAAGAGTTGGTTCACAAAACAGTTTAAAGATGGTCTACAGGCCACCCAAGGAACGAAGATTTAGAAATACACATGATTCTATTTGATTCCAGACTGAAGGATGAAGGCTAGCCATGAAATTGTTGCGATCAGGTTTGATTTTGTTTGATATGGATAGTGCAACTCAATCTATGTCCAGTAAACAATTAATTATCTATTTTTAAGTGTTTTTTTTTTTGGGTATGTTTGGAGGTTTGCGAATGAAAGGATGAAGCATTTGCAGGTTGCACATGAAGGGCTGGAACAATCTTTTTGTTCTCTTTATTGTATTTTTTTTCTTTTTATATATATATAATGTTTATTATTTGTTTTGAAAGTTTCATTTTTTTATTATATCTTAATGTCTAATGTTTATAGTTGCAGGTTTTATCAAATTAATAATATATGTATTACCAATTTATTAAAATTAAAACTAGAAAACTTAATAAAGAAACATGTTAATTTTTAATTTTAATTTTTTTATATCTTCTTTTTAAATCTTATTTTAGAGTATTCCTAAATGCAAACTAGATGTTTTTTATTCCTAACAAAATTAAAGGGTGAAAATTAGATTTATTTATCTTTAAAAAACTAAAACAAACAGAGAAACATATTAAAATTAAAACAAAAACTATATAGATTTTCATTATTTTTTTATTTGTTTATTAATTAATTGATTTTATTTTCTAATTGTTCATATATTTAAAATAAACTAACTCCTAATGCATTTCTGATTCCTAGCATAACTTAGAAAAATTATTAAATGAAAAATGGAAATGAAAAGAGATAAAAAATTTCATAAATTTTTCAGATGTAAAAGATTAAAACTATTTCTAATTCCTAACAAATAGAAATATTACAGCAAATTAAAGCAAAGCATCCTATATTCTAATTGAAAGAAACCAAAATGTAGCTACTTTACTTTAATTAGAATTTACAATCATTTACGTGTAGTGAGATTTCCAGTGAAACCATACATGTAAAAGTAGTAAATGAAATCTAATATATTCAAAAGTATCTGAAATTAGGTAATGTAAATGTAAATTAACAAAGTAAAAAAAAACAAAACTGATCTAACCTAATAGTTACTTGGAGCCATTGTTCGATGCATCTTTCATTTGCATGATGATCACCCGAGATCCCGTCTTCATCCTCTTCAATCTCCAATTCAAACAGGTGTTCTTCATCTGATATGCATGATTCTTCAAATGTTCTTCATGATTATTCCTTGTTTGCTTCAGGAGGAGTAATTACATCTTTGAATTCTATCAAGATCTCCTCTTCTAGAGAATAGGAGATCTCAGTTTTTGCTAGGATCCGAGTGAGCTGTTCTAGACTTATGCTCATCGCAAAATCATTTCATCAAATTGAATGCTTAAAAAATGAAAAACAAGTACATGGAAAATAAAAAAGTATGAAATGATTTAGTACCAAAACAAGTACAAAAAAAAGCACAAAAATCTATACAAAACAAAAATGAACATATACAAAATTAAAAAAAGTTAGTATGAAATAAAGGCTAGCCCAAAAGTGAAAGAAATCCAAACTAAAAAATGAAAAGGGAAAATTTGCATAAAAATAAACTTGCATTTGCAGAAAAAGAAAACACTTTGCAGAAAAATAAACACGCTTACAGAAACAACAAGGCTTTGGGGCGACCCACTAAAGTGGATACGTCTGGCTGTTACACCATGAAAATTCCAGAAATTCTGTCGTGAAGTCATCCTTGCATCTTACCGTTTCCCCTCCCCCTCTCTATGTAAAAAACCGAACTATCTACCTATCTAAACTCTGATCCCTTTTAGCACCTCCCCGACAATGACGCCAAAATGTTGGTAAAAACATTAAACAAATTATAACATATATCCAACCATTTAATTGTCAACCCGAAGAGAGCATAAACTTGTGAGGTACATACAAAATATATGTAGGGGTAGAGTATTACTAACTTATTCTACAACTAAAATTGAATTAAACTTGCAAAAACAGGAAATGACATGAAAATAAATCTAATATAGAATAGCAGGAAATTGGCTGAAATAAATCTAATTGCAGAAAACATGAAATTGCATAATTTATCTTGGTAAATAAAGACTAAAAATTATAGATGTGAGCTCACAACAAATCTATACTAACAATTCATAAGAAAGAAATCACTGAAATTCTATACTAACAATTCATAAGAAAGAAGCTCAAATTAACATGGGAGAATAAAAGGATTTGCATTAAAGCATCATCTCCATTACATAACAATGAAAATCCACTCTATGACTAGCTCTCAAAAAATATCTAAACTATTCTCTACTTCCACACCACTAGATAGATCTGTAACAAAATGAGGAGAGAGCCCTCCTATTTATACATGAATTCAGGATAACCAATCCATAATTACGGATCCACTATTCTCTCAACTTATTCCTCAAAATCCTCAAAAAATCCACTTTTCTCTCAACTCATCCCTTAAAATACTCCATGATATCTTGGATAAGATATTCCATCTCCATGATCTTCTCCTTTAAATTATCCTACACCTTGAAGATGAAATTCGAATTTGAGGCTAGGTGGTGACTTTTGAGCTTGTTAAAGTCTTCAAATATACCTGTAATCATCACCAAACTCATCCAACTTTAAGGTATAATGAAAATATATTAATTTTCTTAATATTTAACCAAAAGTTCACTCAAAATACTAAAAAATAAATTATTTGGAAAATGGCAATATAAACCCATATGTATCATCAAATTGGTGGATATTAATGGTTTTATGGAAGGATAAAATATGAATAAGGTGACAAATGGTATATGAAAGATGAATAAAATGTGGTATTTTTGTGACTCAACAATTACCTTGTTTAATATCAAATCGAAGCATTTGTAAGCTTTCCTTTTGGATGAATATCCAACAAATATTCCCTTGTCTACCCGAGAATCAAATTTTCCAATCTTCTTATATTCTCTTTTGATATAGCACTCGCTTCCAAATATTCTGAAATGTCATACATTTGTCGCTCTTCTTGTCCATAGATCCTTGGGAGTTTTATCACTTTTTCTTTTGATTAATCCTTTGTTCATGATGTGTACTAATGTATTAACTGCTTGTTCCCAAAATTTGTCATTCAACTTAGATCCATTCAACATGGTTCTAGGCATCTCCATTAATGATCTGTTCTTTCTCTCAATGACTCCATTTTGCTGAGGTGTTAAGGCTACTGAAACTGTCTTTTTATTCCATGTTCTTCACAGTACTTGTTGAATTAATCTGAAGTGAATTCTCCACCATTGTCAGATATGAGGCACTTGATTCATGATCCTATTTCATTCTTGGACAATTCCTTGAAGGTTTTGAAACATCCAAATTCTTTTGACTTCATGTTCAGAAGAAATACCTATGTCATCCTGGTATAGTCATAAATAAGCACCATAAAATATTGTTCACCATTCATTCCTTCGCTCTTTGTTGGTTCACATAGGTCATTATGAACAAGCTCCAAAGGTTTTGTAGAAGAATTCTCTTTTGTCTTGAAATGTACTCTTGTTTGTTTTCCATGTTGACACTGTTAATATATAGTGTTAGCGGGCTTTGTAACTTCTGACATATTCCGAACTGCTTGGTTTTTGTAAATTTTGACTAAGTTGTCAAAATGTATATGCCCCATTATTTTGAGCCAAATGAAACTTTCATATTCTTTTCCCAAGTGACATTTCTCTGACTTAATCTTATCGAACATGTATATGTTGTTGGGAGTCTTAATGGTTGTGGCTACTATCTTTCTTGATCCTTGTTTCCTTATTTTGCATCCTTTTAATTTGAAGAGGAATTTATGTCCTTGATCACACATCTGACAGATGCTTAATATATTATTCTTCATGTTGTCTACAAGCAAGACATTTTTGGCTATGGAGTTTTTACTTCCAAGATTTATTATGCGTTCCCCCAATACTTTTGCTGAATTGTTGTTTCTGAAAGAGACAGATTCTTTATCCTTTTCAATATTGACAAAAAACACTTTTGTTACCTGTCATATGCTTGGAGAAACCACTATCAACATACCATTCACCAAAGCTGTTATTATGAGATTGAAGAGAAATTCCACATTCGTAGTTATTTGATTTTTCCTTGTGTTTGATTCATAACTTGTGATGTTCCTCCTTCTGATTGTTGGAACTTTCCTCATTTGTAACTGTTGGTATCTTCATTCTGCAATCTCTAGCTATATGTCAAAATCGTTACACTTGTAAAATTCTATTTCTGATCTCAAGGGACCAAATTTGTTGCTATACTGTGGCCATCTGAGGATTGTAGGGTTATTCCTTGTTTAAAACTTTCTTCTTTGAAAACAGTTTATAGCTTTGTTTCCAAATATTCCACATGTAAAGAAATAGCCATAAAATAAATGTCCATACCTGGGAATAAATGAAGGATATGCTCATCTGAGATCTTTTATTTCTGCTGACCCTTCTTTTGGTATGGGTTGTTCTGGTTGGCATTCAATCCCTTCCTCATTTGGGGAGTCCTAAGTGACAAATTCTTCACATATTCTTGGATTCTCTTCATTACATGTCATCATTGATCTTGAGGCCTCATCGGTATTTTGCTTGTATCCTATACCGGCCTTGTCGAAGAATGGATTCTGATTGCTGATAATTTTTTCTACAATCTTGCTGATATGTTTTGTCTGTAATTTTGCCTTCAGAGATACTATCTCAGCCTCACAATTTTCCTTTTCTTTCATATTTTCCATCAACTGCTTAGTAAGAGTGTCTTCGATTCTTTTTGCTTCTTCTAGTTTGATCTTTAAGTCAACAATGATTTGTTCAAATTCTTGTGCCTCTTCCTTAAGCACCCTGTTCTGCTTACTGACTTTCTTCAAATCTTTCAAGGCGCTTATAAGTTCTGCTTCAATATCTACCTCACCTACAGTTTCAAATTCTTCATCACTATTAAGAACCTCATTTGAGTTTACTGCCATGAAGAGTACCTTCTCTAGTTCACTGTCATTGTCAGAGTCACTGTCACTGTCATTGTCAGAGTCCTCACTGGATGAGCTATGGTCTCTTTTTGTATAAATACTTTTATTCTTTGTGAACTTAACTCTTTTCTTATTCTTGTAATTACTGTACTTCTTGTAGGGTTTGAATATGTCATCTTCATCACTATTTGAGTTCTTTGCATACATACATTTAGAAGCAAAATGACCTATCTTTCCACATGAAAAACATTTAAGAGGTAGCTTACCTTTGTATTTCCCAGTGCCTCTCTTCAACTTCCATACGAATTTATCTATTTCCTCATCATCAAAATCATCACTTGTTGGCTTTCCTTTTGTTGAATTTTTCTTCCCATCTTGTTTGGAGGAGACCTTGAATGTTGCTTCCTTTCTTGACGTGTCTTCATCTTCAATTCTGATTTCATATGCCACAAGAGTCCCATGTAGCCGATCTACTGTCATAGTATTTAGATATGTTCTTTCTTCTAGGGAAGAGATGTTAGGATTGAACCTTTTGGGAAGAGTTCTTAGAATTTTTTGAACAACTATGTCCTCCTCAACTTCTTCACCCAAATCTTTGATAGTATTCACAAGTTGATCCACTTCAAGAATATAGGTTGTGATGTCTTCGTCTTCATTCATCCTCATATGTTCAAATTGTCCTTTGTGCATTTGAAGTTTGGCTTCTTTGACTTTAGCATATACTTCATATGTGCTTTGGAGTTTGTCACACATTTCCTTACAGAGGGGCAATTCATCACTTTGTTAAATATTAATTCATCTATAACACCCAAAAGATGATTCTTGGCTTTTGAGATGTTATTGTATTGAGCCAACTTATCTACATTTTGGTACGGTCTTTGGGACCTTGTACCCATTTTTCATACTTTTCCATATTTCTATTCCTTGAGCTTGTATGTGGGCTCTCATCCTTATGCTCTGGAAATCATAGTTAGACCCATCAAACAAGGGTGATCCATTTTTTCTTTATTTATCAAACTTTCCCATGACTGCCTTCCAGCATTTAGACTATTCTTGAAGGAACCCGCTCTGATACCAATTGTTGAAATACTAAGAGGGGGGTGAATTAGAATTTTCACAATTATAATTTTTTTAATCAAGAGCAAGTTGTTCATTACCAATCATAGCATATCATCAACGTACATGAAAATAACAGGATGCACATTACACAATATTTTTGATGTGGAAACCCAAGACTTGGGGGTAAAGCCACATAAGCCTTTTTAAAAATAAATTTGACCCAACAACATCTGAGGTAACACAAATTTAATACAACTTTACCAGCTAAAATTGGAAGGGGATAGAACCCCTTAGGATTCTTCAACTACAACTGTCAAGTTGCTACACCAACTTTAACTCACAAGATTGTGAGACCTAGCACCACGTTACACCCTGAAGAAAGGAAAATTGAACCTATGGACCTTTCAAACCAATCATTGAACCTGCTTCTTATAATATCTACTCTCTGATCACCGCCGACTCATCACTACAAACTGATAAGTCATTTCACTATTCATGTACATCAAGTACATCACATCATGCACACTCATTGAACAAGCAATTCTGTTATGCTTTCACTAAACACAAAGAATCCATCATCAACATCAAGTATATGAGTGTAGCAACATCATATAGTGTATATCATCATCACATGCATTATCATCATAGAGTGTATCTTGTTTAAGCATGCATCATCATCATAGAATGTGGATCACAATGAATTTACTTCAACCTTTACTATACACAGACTGGTACACTCACTGTACATGCACCACTTGTAAACTTACTGTACACACATAACTGTATCCTCTCTGTTCATAAACCAGTGCACACTCTCTGTTCATACACCATTGCATGATCATACTTCACTATAAATATACATATACACTCACTGGACATACACTAGTATACACATCACTGTACACACACTTGTCTACACATCACTGTACATTCACTTGTCTGCACATCACTGTACAAACACTTGTACAATCACTGTACATACCTTGTTCAATGACTAGACATACCACTATATTGTACATACAATTAACTATTCATCATAGTGTATCATGTCATAGTTTGTATCATCACATCATAATAATACTATATATCACTATATCACTATGCATACACTTATTATTTTCATAGATACCTTGATCATTAGCTGGGTAGAAGACCTCAAGAATTATGAACTTGTGCTGTTGATGACCTTACATACAGACTACAAGCAATAATAAAACACTTCAACAAAACTTGTAGTGTGTGCCTTTCTCAAACTCGGCCTGTGTTCTAGTTGAGGAAACCCTGGACTGTAAAAAGTGCCGAGTGATAAAAAATCGGATATGTGAATGGACTGAAAACTCGAGACTGTTCAGGATGTATTAACCCAAGAAAATATTTATCTCTGGAAAATTTTTGGATCCTTCTCTATTGCTGCGAATTGTTCACTTCCTCAGCGAAAATATCAGTCCAAATACTTATCAAACGTTGCATTGATTGATGATTGTTATGAAAAACAATTTGGTGTATAAATACACCTCCTAGACGTGGAGAGATAGGGAAATAGGGCCAACTTGGGGGAAGGTTTAAATATCAAATTAATCAATTTAAATTTTGTTTTATTGTTCAACACTTAATGAGGCCAATTTTAGGGCTAAAGAAAACTTTATTAACATGATTGCTTTAAACATTTTAAGGAAGTAGTAGTAGGTTCCAAATGAAGGTCAACGTTGTAGAAGAGTTTTAAATAATTTATTAAATCTAAACTTTATTTTTAAAATTAACTTCTTTTAAAATTGGATTAACAATTTAATTTTGTTTTATCACTTAAATACCTTAATCACTATTTAATGTTTTATCTCTTTTATTAGTGATATTAACACTTGTTACAGGTTTTAGGGCTTTAATAAGTATGGGTGTGTTCTATTAGCCACCAAGAACACCAACATCATAACCAAAGGTGTGGGGGTGCCTAGACTTCTCCTAGGGTACCATGACCTCATTACAAACAAAAATGGCCATATAATGGGTCATTTGAACTCTACACTTCTTCAACCTATCAAGGACACTTTCTAGGGTACTAAGGCATAGGATGTGGTACTGGGGAACCAAAGAAACAACTAGGGAACCATAGAAACAACTTAGGGGAACTTAAATACTCTAAAGGGTGTACACGGATTTTTCCATTGTCCAAAGGGATCCAAGGGCTTTAGACTCGGGATTGGACAAGGTCAAAATGTCTCCTTTGACACTTATCCCTCAGGGGCTCCTTAAGGGGCACCAAGACACACCGAAAAACATGTTTGTCTCACTGGTAATTTAGTCAACATAGGTGTTATATTGTTTATGGGTGCGTCGACTATGAATTCTGACTTTGGAAGTTGGAAAGGTCAGATCGATTCATGTGAGTTAAATTCATGTTTCTTGAGTCTAGAATACTAGTTTAACCACTGAGCCTCTATTTTAAGCCTTTATTTGGTTGGCCGGGCTTGCTATTTTTAGTTTGAAGTTGTTTAATCTTTGGTTAAGTTAAATCAACTATATTATAATCAAGCTTCTACTGTTTGGATAATGAATGATGTTCTCTTTAATTATTAAATTATTTGAAATTTTTATTTATGGGTTGGTTAATGCACTTGGAATGCTTTTATCCTGGTAGCATGATTCATCAATGCTCACTCAGTTTTTATTTAGTAACGTTACATCTATGTATGTTATAGCTTGGTATTAGAGCTAAGGTTTCAACCCTTAGCCTCTTGGGTATGTTTTCTTAGTAAAAATAATTGTACTATGTGAATAAATTAATTTTTTTGTTATAAGTGAATGAAATATATGCATGAGGCTAATGTAAAAGACATTATGCATATGAATTATGTAAAACAAGTTTGGATAAATAATAGATTGTTAGAATAGTACAACTCTTTTTCCCAGCCTTGTAATTTCTAGTTTCCAAATTAGTGGGCAGGGAGAACTATAAGACAACTGAGAACCTTGAAATGCCATAGTTTGCTGAAGAAAGAAGGCTAGGTGATGACCAAAGGACATATTACAATGGCCATCATTATGAAATGGAAGCCAAGGAAGTGTTCTAGGTATTAAAATATATTTAGGAAGGAAATGGAAAGATCCTTCATTATATGGAATAACACACTCAATTAAATTAGGAAATGGTGTAGTACCTGGTACAACTATGGAATCAGGTGCAATAGGTAACTTCCGTGGGAGGAATAGAAGGTGAAGAGTCCTTAAACGAATAAATCCCTGACATATATCAATGTTTAATTGATAGGAATGTAATTCGAAGTAGGGGATGTTTACCTTATCATTAAGTGGGAAGACATAATTGGAATTGATTGGCTTGAGTAACATCATGTGATTCTGGACTGTCACAACAAGGTTGTAACTTTCTTGGATGAGGACGACAATTCCATATAGTTAAAATAAATATCTAGAACAATGTCAGTAGGAGAAATATTGGTCATTCAATTGAATATAAATGCATTCACAAAGGATTCCAGTTGTATTTTATTCATGTTGAAGAATTTCCATCCAAGGCAGAGTTGTGCGCATATGTAATACATATTCTCAATGATTTTGAGGACATATTCCAAGAGGTGACTAGGTTTCCACCCAGAAGAGATATTGATTTCACCATCAATTTGGTACCTGGGTAATTCCTGCATCTAAATCATCGTACAATATGAGTACCCCACAAATTTGAGAATTACAGATGCGGTTGGAGGTATTACTAAACAAAGGGTACATGCTCCCTAGTATTTCACCTTGGGAAGCTCTAGCTTTATTCACACAGAAGAAAGATGGTACATTGAGGATATGTGTAGACTACAAACATCCAAATAAAGCCACAATCAAGAAGAAATATCATTTTGCAATAATTGATTATCTTTTTGATTAGTTGAGAGGAGAAAAAGTGTTCTCTAATATTGATCTTAGATTTGAATATCATCAGGTGTGTATTAAGGATGAAGACATCGACATGATCGCTTTGAATATTAGCTATGGGAGTTATGAGTACAGTGTAGTACCTTTTTGGGTTGTCAAATTCCCCAACCAATTTCATGTGATTAATGAATGGGGTATTTAGGGAATTTTTGGATAAATTCATCATAGTATTCTTGGATGATATTTTAGTTTATTCTAATTCTGAGGAAGAGCACGAAGATCATCTTAGGATCAATTTGCAGTCTGTCAGAGAGAATCAACTTTACACTAAACTTTGTAAATGTTCTTTCTACTCAAATCAATTGTTATATTTGGGCCTTATAATATCCAAAGAAGGTGTAGCAGTGGACCCTTTAAAAATAAGAGTTATTAAATTTAGGCCAACTCCCAGGAATGTGATAGAGGTCATATCATTAATGGGATTGGAAAGTTATTATAGGAGTTTTGTTTAAACATTATTTCGTATTTCAAATCAAATCACTTCTTTATAGAAGAATGAGTAGAGTTACCTTGGATTCAAAAGTGTGAGGAAAGTTTCGAGTTGTTGAAGGAATTGCTCACTCGGGCTCCAATGTTAAAGATTTCATATATGGACACAGATTATGTTGTATGCACTGATGCATCATTGGAAGGATTTGGGGGAGTCTTGATGCAAGATGGTCACATGATTTTCTATGAATCATGGAATTTAAAAGAACAATAGAAAACTATGTTGCTCACAATATGGAGTTGGTAGAAATAATTAATGCACTTCAGATGTGGAGACACTACCTCATAGGTAGAAGGTTTAAGTTAAAAACCGATCATCATAGTTTAAAATATATGTTTGAACAACCTCATTTAAATTCTAGGTAGGCTAGATGGATTTAATTCTTAAGTAGGTTCAATTTTGAAAAAAAGTACATAAAAGGAAAGGAGAAGAGAGTGGCATATGCACTTAGCAGAAAAGGCCAGCTAATGCAAATTTTAGTCATCAGTGATTGGAAATAAGAAATGAAAGGTAAATTTCATGAGTAACTAGGGTTAGATAATAATTATCAACAAGTTAGATCATACTTCTAGTCAGGTAGAAAAGATCTCAAAAAGCATTAACTGTGGTGCCCTTGGTACCACTACTACTAGTGGTACTACTAATGCTGGATCTCGATCTCGAAATGGAAGGTATGCTGCCTATACCCTTTTTTCTGGTGGATATTAATCTGGACGAGATGCTGCCTATGATGCTACTAGTTCTTCAATGAGTTCTGATCCTTCTTCATATGCTACTACTTTTCCCCTGCTACTTCTACTGGCTTGACTTTTGTTGGTGCTAGATTGACAACTACTTTTGATGCCTCTGCTGCTTCTAGCTCTCGGAACGGAAGGGATAAACGAGGTAATGCTGAGTAAGTTGGCTCATATGCTGGTGGTGGTGGAGATCGTGGTGGATAAGATGGATATACTACTGTAAATTTTTCTAAGTATTCAATGAATGAAGATGGAATTCTTCAATTCAATGACAAAATTTATGTGCTCACTGTAAATGAACTCAAGAAGTTAATAATGCAAGAGATGCACAATGTACCATATGCAATACATATAGGGTATCATAAGACCTTAAATGTAGTTATGAAAGAATTTTATTGTCTAGGTATGAAAAATGAAGTCTCTATGTATATTGCTCGATGCTTGGAATGTCAAAGAGTTAAAGCAGAGCATAAGCATCATGCTGGTCTACTCCATCGATTTCCTATGCCAGGATGGATGTGGGATGTAGTAACCATATATTTTATTACCAAGTTGCAAAGATATTAGAAGTAAGATGATTCTATAATGGTGGTGGTTGATAAACTAACGAAGTCAGCCCAGTTTGTACCTATTAAATTAACTTTTAAAGTATCCTAGGTTGTAGAGCTTTAGATGAAGGAAATTTCCAGGTTACAAGGAATACCCAAGGAAATAGTTTCATATCATGATCGAGAGTTCAATTTTAAATTTTGGAAAGGCTTGTTCAAATAATTTGGTTCTAAATTAAATCTTAGTACACCATATCATTCGCAGTAAGATGCGCGAACTGAGTGAGTGAACAAAATTATTGAATACATGCTTAGAATGTACGAGATAGATAAAACCCAGCAAATGGAGTTATTATTTGCACCCTGTTGTGTTTTCCTATAGTAATGGTTACCATGCATCGTTGAAGATGAGCCCTTTTGAATCACTTTATGTTAGAAGCTGTAGTGTTCCATTGAGCTGGGACAAGCCTATGGATAGGATGATTATTGGACCTGGAATGCTTCATAAAATGGAGTAGAAGGTAGCTAATAAAAAACATATTTGAATGAAGCCAAGGATAGGAAAAATATTTATGCATAGAAGGACAGAGTGCACCAAGATTTCCAGATTAGGGACAAGGTGTTTTTGAAAGTGAAAGGTAGGAAGAGTTGATTGAGGTTGGGCAACTGAAATAAGTTGGAAGCTAGATTTCATGGACCATTTTATTTCTTGAATAGAATCAAACCTATATATTATGAGATTGATCTTCCACCTATGAAAAAAATACATAATGTTTTTCATGTATCGTTATTAAAGAAATATGCATATGATCCTAATCATATTGTTGATTGGTCTGTGATATAGGCAGAATCTGAAGGGTAAATTCAGGTTCAACCCATGTGCATATTGGACAAAATGACCATAATGCTTCGAAACAAGGCCTTCAGACAAGTAAAGGTCCAATGGACCCATTACAGTCCTGAAGAAGATACTTGGGAGATGTAAGATGTGATGGGGGAAGAGTATCCCCATATGTTTGAAGACTATAATATGTACAAATTCTTTGAAAGGCTCACTTTGACAATTTTGGAGAATGTAAACACTGAGGATGGTGTATAATTTAAGTGAGAGGGGAATGTAACACCCCTGTTTGAAACCCCATTATTTTGTAATACAATTTTTGTAAAATACATTGAGTTCTTGTAAGGAAGAGCTCATGATGTAATTCCTTATCAATATAAAAATCAAATTGGTTTTGGTTATGGCAACATCCTGAATAAATGGGAGATCATGTATTCACCTAAGTCAGTAAAGGGGGGTGGAATATAGCCTAAGAGCTATGTATGGATCTATCTAACCCTAGATTACCTTACACTTTATTAAACCCATCCTTTTTGTGATTATTGCCTAAAACCTATTTTGAAGTTAAAAGAAGATTAAGAAAGAGATTAAGGAGTTAATGGGTTTTGGTACAAGCGTTACCAAGATTTGACATGGGCATGTAAGTTGGTGGAGTTGTGGCCATAGTGGATAGAGAATGGGAGTGCGCAGTAAGAAGAGACTAATGAGTATGGAGGAAGAAGACTGTTAAGGGATATTACTGGAAAATATAGAGAGCATGTAGAAAAAAAAAGAGCAGTGAAGGAACCAAACTTTGCAAGTTTGAGCATTGAGAAATGAAGAGAAAACACAGTGCAACACGAGATTTCCGTAGTGTTGCAATTAATTTTGACCGAATAATGAATTCGTGGAAATTGGAATCACGGTAGGATAAATAGTAGTTTAGTTCTTGAGTGAAGTGTCCAATTGTCCACAGTTTTTAGTCATTGGGTTGGTTGTGAGAAACCAAAAATCCAAGCCTGGTTGATAGCCTTTTGTTGTTGTAAAATTTTTTCTCCCATTTTTCTCCAGTTGTGTTTGAATATTCAACACATCTAGACATTATCCTTAATCATTTATTTGATTTACTAATTCTTAGACCATTATCACTTGACCACCTAGTGTATAGTCCTAAGTATCTTGATCACTCTGGACTATTGTCTTGTCATTATTAGCCTCATTTTCCTCATATGTTCCCTCTTCCTTTTTTCTAGGAGTTAATGCACCCTCATGCATTATTTTAGGCCCACTTGGGCTAGTTCCTATAATTTATGACCCTACCTTGACTTAACTAACCTTGATTTCATCACTTGAGTTAGTATGGGATCCAATGAAAACTAACACTTAACTTAACACCACTAATGTTCCCTCCATCATTAGTTGTCATTAGTTAAATAGAAAATTATCCTTCTTGGTCCACCTATTGTCAGTTACACTCTATTAACTGATCTGATTCATGAGCTATGACTAATAACTATGTCTAGTGATGGTTTCTATGTTATCTAAGCCTGCCACATGTGTGGAGTTAAAATTACTCTTTAGGCTCACAAATATATCCCTTGGATATGTATTATAAATGTAACCTTATTGGCGAATAATAATTACGAGGATTTTATACCAATTGAGTTTTCTCTCTTATGTTTCTGCTTCATTATTTTCTCTCCATTATTTTGCTTATCTCTGTTGTAATTCTTGTGAGGTTACATTTGATTCAAGATATTCCCATGCAAATTATTATATGGTATCATAGATTGTAGGTTGATCATATATCATTTATAATAAATTCCCTTCCATATATATCTTTAGAGTTTGTTTTGCAGGTATTCTTGGTACAACTTCTTGGATTTGAAGTTGTTCCTGAATTTGAAGAAGAAAAATGGAAGAAATATCAACACAGTTTCAAATTGTTGCAAGTCACCTTGTAGTGTCTCCTTCCTATGTGTCTTATCATGAAGCTTATCTATATGAAGAAGACATTTTTCCTACTCTTGTTGATGAAAAAATCAGTGATTTCTATCTAGCTAGAGAATACCTTACAATGAAAGGAAGAAATCTGGAAGAAATCTCAACACACTTTCAAATTTTTTCAAGTCACCTTTTGTTGAATCCTCCTTCGTATGTGACTTCTCATGAAGCTGATCTACATGAAGAAGACATTTGAACTACTCTTGTCGATGAAGAAATTAGTGGGTTCTATCTCTCATCTTAGTTCTTAGATTCTTAAATGTTAGATCTTAAGGATAATACGTAAGTTTTTCCTTATCTTGTGTATGCTTCACTGAATGATGGATAACTACTTGATTAGTTGGACGTTTTGGAGGCTAGATCACAATTTGTAGTTTTCGGTTGTGCTCTCACTCTCACTGTAGAATTTCCTTATACCTATTCCTTTTTGATGATAGGAATATGTTCTTAGAGATGCATAGAATATGGCAGACACCATAATTTGATTGGAGATGATATAACCACCTTTGGTTTGAGTTCTCAAGAACCTCAAGACTCATTTGGACCTGATTTCACCTTCCTTGGTTCGAAGATCAAGTTGAATGAGGACCAAATTTTTATCTTTTGTTCGATTATCGCGGTTTCTCTACATGGTCATAGAATATATTATGCAATTGTATATGTTCCTGATCAAGTTGAGCAGATTCATATTCTTCCCAAGAAGAATATCCCTCCATACATATAATCAACTTCACACCTACTTGGATTTGGAGCAGTTTATTTCTGGTGTATAACATGTCCATTTTTTAGGAAGGATTTTCCCCATGTGGTCTTTCCCTTTTCCTCATTTTACCTGGATAAATAAATGGTGACCTTAGCCTTTATTGAATTAAGGGTGGGGGGGGGGTGTTGGGATATTCAACACATATAGAAATTAGCCTTATCATTTATTTGATTTACTAGTTGTTAGACCATTATTAGTCGACCACCTAGTGTATAGTCCTAAGTATCCTGATCACTCTGGACTATTATTTAGTCATTATTAGCCTCATTATCTTGTTATGTTCCTTCTTCCTTGTTTCTAGGAGTTATTATTGTGCCCTCATGCATGATTTTAAGCCCTCCTATAATTTAGGATCCTACCTTGAGTTAACTAGCCTTGATTTCATCACCTGAGTTAGTATGGGATATGATGACCAATAACACTCAACTAAACACCTCTAATGCATCCTCCATTATTATTTATCATCAAATAACTAGATAATGCACCTTATTGGTCCACCTACTTCTGGTTACATTCAGTTAATTGATCTGCTTCATGATTTATGACTAGAAACTATGTATAGTGATGTTTTCTATGTTATCTAAGCCTTCCACATGTGTGGAGTTCAACTGTCTATTTAGGCTCATGAATTTCTCCCTTGGAGATGTATTATATATGTAACCTTATTGGTGAATAATAATCAAATGGATTTGATATCAATTGATTTTTCTCTTTTATGTTTTTCTTCATTATTTTTTCTCCATTATTTTGCTTAACTCTGTTGTAATTCTTGTGAGGTTACATTTGGTTCAAAATATTCTTGTGCAAATTCTTATACATTGCACCACTGAAATGAAAAAGGTGTGAGAAATTACCTTGGTATATTTCTATGCATAGGTGACATGATGATTATTAGTGTGCTCCTAGCTAGAATGAAGCTAAGGGTAACGATTGCATAGTTTTAATGGATTTAGTGGAAAACTAGAGAATCCTATTTTCCAAGTGAAGAAATCTTGAGAGAAACCTAGGACTGGTGAGAGCCTATGGTGAATGCATGAGTTCTAGATTGGGGGTGGTCTTTGAGAAATGAAATAATATAGTTCAAGTAGATACCTATGTTTGGGTGGAGCGTGGAAGCCACAAAGTCATTTTCCATCCATTGTAAACAAATAAGTAAATGAAGCAAATGATCAATTATTATGGAAAAACAAATTCATTTATGTTCAATGTATAATGTGTGGAAGGAATGACATTCATGGTTTAATGAATGTTAAATGAATGGTCAAACATTTGTATGTGGATTTTTTAAATACTTGTTTAATTTACGAGTTGTGGATGCATATTCATGGAATTACATGGTACCTCAAATGGCTTTGGCTATTGTGCCAAAAGGTTCCAGAGGTTAATGTGTTGATTTATGTGTTTAATGTATGAATAAGTCATGATTATATGGATGTTGGGTAACCAATAGAGTCCATAAGCAGTAAACCATTTCTGTATAAAAAATAACTAAGTGAATATATTTCCAGAACTTGAAGATCTACACTCCTGTAAGGTTATGAATGAAATGTGTTAAGTTGTTGTTTGCATGCAATTACTTTCAACATTGGTACCATGGATTAGGGAAGTTCATCCTTAATTTGTTTATGAATATTCTAAATGACTGATAAACTTAATAGTTTGACATTTTTCCTGGAATGGACATTGGAAGATAATACAGTGAGTTCCAAAGGTCGAGTTGCATTCTTGTTCATAAATTCCACTTGAATGATTATGAAGGATTGTTTGCAGGTTGTATGCTTGAATATTATCATGTACAATATTATTAGATAAAGGAGAAATCCTTACTCATACTGTGGTTGAATAGCTTGTGTGGTTAAACTTTCAATATGTTATCATTTACAGTTGAAAGTTATTAAATTTAGGTTCTTGATGGAATGCTAGATTGGAATCTTGGTGAATGGATTGATGGATTAAGGAATGGATTAAAGATCATGGAATAACCCATAGAAATTTTCGAAGACAGATGGATGGTATTTTATAAGTCCTTGATTTTATTTATAAGTGAATTGTGAAGTCTATCATGTTTTGTTGCTGTGGAAATCCTATACAGGATAGTTTCCATTTTGTGGCCTTGCTTCCTTAGCTAAATTTCCATGACTTGTGATTTAAGTGTCATTTAATGCTTTGTTTTGATGTCAATTGGGAAGCTTGACACTTTTATTTTGTTAGGATTCCATAGTATGGATTTGGTAGGGAAAACCATATTTTATGCCTTGTTCAATTTCATAAAAATGATCAATTTATCTTTCCTTGTTCATTTGATTTTAATCCCTGTTAAAATATAGTGGTGTCGACCTCTGACCGCCAACTATGCCGACATAAAAAATTGATGTTATAGTGTGATTTTCCACACCTTATGCATCATGCCTTAACGACATTCCCTTGTCCCTATGCATACTCACTATATCCGTCTTACTAAGTATATTCCTAATGCTTCAGTATAACTCTAAAAAGTCAGTTTTGAAGATACACACAAGTGGATAGTTATGCAGCTCTTGTATACACATGTTGCACCATTAAAACCCACGTACATCGAGTTTTGTGCTCAAAATTAAAAATATTTCATATTTTCCATGCCAAGTCACAATGGTTACAATAATTACCTTCCATATGCTGGAATATGTTCTGATTCGACCCTCCATTTCCCATTTGAGGGATATATATTGAGCCATTGTGAAGCATTGGAGGAGGAGAAACTTTAAGAGCAAGGAAATTGTAGCGAAATTTTTCCCCATTGCCATATGCTTGAGTCTACATCCCTTTATCCTTTTCGATTGAACTATTTAGGTTCATCTCCCAAGATCTCCATTGTATTTGTGAGCTTTCATTTGCATGGAGGATTGAAGTGGTGGAGACCTAGGTGGAGGAAATTGGTTTATGAGTTCCGACGATTTGTTGATAGAGGTTGTCAGTTTGTACTTATATTTTGAATTATTAGAAATACTCTTTTCTCGTCCAATTTCATGTGCAAATGTTAGATATATTTCCATGGATATATTTGCTTCATACATGTTAAATGGTAGTATTCTAGAGTAGGTGCTAACATTTCATGAATATAATATATGCTTGGACACTTTTTTTGGCTTGGGGTGGACCACAAAAAATAGTATGACACCAGAAATTAACTCTAATCACAAATATTTCATATAAATGTAAATTCTAACAACAAAAATAAATGTTTGTACCTCAACTATAAGTTCAAAGCATTTCGTAGTTGAGCTTTCAATCCAATGCTTGAAACCAATCCCACCACTTATCGACTTCTTCTTGTTGTGCACTCTTATTTTGTCTTTGTCTCTATCGCACCATGAGCATCCAATCCGCCTACCAATAGGCCCTCAACACAATCTTGTGGCTCATCCTCGAGCCATGTCAACTGGAAAGTGTGTATGTGTGTTGCTGGCTACAACATATTAGATTTTGAGCCATCAAAATGGAGCCCCATTAAAATTTTCAACTAGCTTCTGAAGCCATAATTTTCTTGTGGGAATCCTCAATTTGTAATTATAATTTTTTAGGATTAATAAAATTTCCTAATTATACTTGTTTCTTGGTATTTTGTGTATTTTAGAAGCACCTTTTCTTTATAAGTATTATTTTAGGCACTTCCTATTTTCGCATTCCTGTTTCTGCTATGCAGAATGCGGGAATCCATTTTTTTCAAGTTATCAGGGAAATCATTTTCCAAATTTCACTTTTCGCTAAGGAGGATTGTAAAATTTTCATTTTTCGTTTAATAAAAGGTTTTTTTTTTCTGACTTCCTCTTTCCGCTATTTGAAATGTGGAAATAAAGAATCACTTGCTTGCAATAAATCCTTTATATCCCTTCTGACTTCTGCTATGTAGAATGCGGAAGCCAGAAAATTTATATGTCACATTTTATGTTTTCTTATTTTTTTGAACTCCCGCTGTTGGAACTCAGAATCACACCCAAGGTTGTGGAAGGTGGACCCTGAGGTAACAACAGGACTACTTTAAGAAAGGGAGTTGGCTTCTCCATTTCTAGAGAGGGATCTCTCACAGATATATAAAAAGGCTAGATATAGACATGAAATGAAATTCAAATATTGTTGTGGTTGAAACAGAGTAAGGGTACATTGGGCTATGGAGTCACAATTATCAAGAAACACAGAGCAGTTTGCATGGGAAATGTCTGAAAAGGAAAGATAATACTTCGGTTACGATTAATATTTTTTGTTCTGGTGATAAGGAATAAATGATGACAATCCATTAACACAGAGCACTACATAGAATGAATTCTGCATTAAATTTGGAAGAAACAATTTGTGAATATCTGAAATGATAGACAGAGCATAACCAAGTATGAATTCTAAAAACTATCACACACTTTTCTCAGATATGAAATAAAAAATAATGGAAAGATTAACGAGAAGGACATACACATAAAGAAGAGAAATAATAGGCTGTAACTGAGAAATACCCATGAATCTTTGCAATCAAGGGCCATCATTAGGCTCTGCAACTTTGATTAAAGACAGATCTCAAAATTACATAACACAAAAGTATCATGGGTTTCAACCCTGTCTTCATCTGTTGAGGGTAGAATTATAGTGTCTTAGCCTCCCGAGACCAACCTTGAAACAGAGCCAAAATCAGTTACATGTAGCAATCAAAATCATAACAAATTCAATGATCTAATAGATTTTCCATGATCATAGAACAAATAGGAAAGTACGTCGAGACGCACATGATGTATCAATAAAGAAAATTCGACAACAAGGACTCAGGATCTCCTGGGGAAAATTACTGGTTCGAAACATCCTTCATCATTCTGCAACGGTTTCCTTCATATATTCATCCTCACCTATGAAATTTCTCATGGACTGTTGATTTTACCTGAGATTCATTCTGGGCCGTCGATCTGGAGTTGGCAGGAAAAGGAAAATGGCTTCTAACTTTCCCTTTTCGCCCTTTTCTCTATTTTTTCCTTTTCTTTCATTCCGCACCGTTGATCTGTGATGGATTCATTATCAGCCATTGATTGTCTGTAGAAAACTTCCAGACCATCAATTTTGTAGAAAATGTTAAGCGAACCTTCCACCTTTTGTAAATCTAGATTCTGACTTTTCCACTTCTGCATTTCCTCCTCCACCTCTCTGCTTCCACACTTTTTCAGAAAGCAGAAAACAAAAATTCAAGTTTTTCATAACTGAATATTAAATTTTCCTCTTCTTCCTTTTCGCTTCTACTTTTAGCGAAAAGAGGAATTCAGAAAAAAGACCTTGACCTTTTCTTCGACCAAAACTTAGTATTTTCTCTTTTTGGTCTCAACCCTTTTCTCTTACCTCCTGGACTGTTGATCTCTAGTGGAAGCATTTTGAACCATTGGATCTCAGAATGCGGAAAGCAGAAGGAAAAAGTTCTAACTCTTTACGACCAAACCTTTGTATCTTTGTTTTCTGATTTTTTCCTTTTTTGTTCTTCTGCGCCATTGATCTGTGTGAGAATTCTCTGGACTATCGATCTACCGGATTGTGGAAAATGGAAGCTCAATCTCTTATACCTGAAAAATTTGGGTTTCCATTTTCCACCCTTTACACCTTTCCGTGCCGTTTATCTTAGGCAGAGACATTCTGAGCCATCAGATCCTGGATCACAGAAGGCGGAAGTCGGGGTTCCACTTTTCACCAATATTTTTTTATCCTTTCTTGCACTTCCACTCTCAATTTTCCTTCGGTGGAAATGAATTTCGGCCCTTTGGTCTCCTGTGCCGTGCATCCAGATCGTGTTTCCTGTCAACATTCAACTAAGGGTGGATTTCTTCGTTTACATGTATTTTAAGTTCAAAAATCAAAATTTCCTTGAGTATTTGGCATTCTTAGCCTAGAAATGTCTCTTCAAACACCAATCGCTTAGCCCAAAAATGGTGCTAACAACTAGCTCCTACTTGGGATGCTATCCTACCTACGAGGTAGTAAAGAACCCTGTAGACTAGGTGCCAAATCCATTGGGTGGCTCCCAACATTTCAGACCTTAGACTTCTTATTTATGTAAGTAAAACATAAAGAAAAATAGATACATGGCTACCCCACTAGATATCAGGGCCTTCTCTTCGAAATTCAAATCCTTTGGTTCACCATTTGAACTATTTGAAAACAAAGAAATATATATAACTGTGATACATAAGCTTACCTCTTTCCTTTAGGTCAAATAATTCTTGAGAAATATTCCATTTATTGGACCTCTTGTCAGCTGAGATCCATCCTACTACTACAGAATGAAAGCATTCTCTCCCCTGCATGCTACAATGATGTAAGGACCAACCCACATGTGATCAAATTTACCATGCTTATCTTCCCAGGGGGAATCCCACTTCAGAACCAAATCTTCAACCAAGAATTTCTCCTCTTTGACCTTCATTTCAAAATTATTCTTCATTTTTTCTTGATGTATCTGTACTTTATCATAGCCTTTGTCTCTTAACTCATTCAATTCTATGATTTGATTGATTCTTCTTTTTATATGATTTGGTTCATTCAAGTGTTCCTGCAACAACCTCATGACTAACACTCTCAAGGATGCTAGAAAACTACTTCAACTCCATATACTAATTGGAATGGTGACATTCCAATTTCCCTTTTTGTGCTGATTCTGTTAGCCCATAAATCATATTTCAGCTTTGTATGTGAGACTCTCTTGTTATCTTCCAACAACTTCTTAATAATCCTTACCATGCTTTTATTTGAAGATTCTGCTATCCCATTCCCCTGTGGATAATAGGTAGTAGAATGGTTGAGGCTGATATGATACTTATGAAAAAAATTAATCATCTTCTTAGACTTGAAAGTTGCTGCATTGTCTTCCACAATCCTCCTGGGGCACCCAAACCTAGCCAAAATGTTTTCTTCCAGAAAACCCATAATAATTGCATCAGTATTCCTCCTGGTAGGTATTGATTCAATCCACTTTGTAAAATAGTAGGTGGCTGTCAAAATACATCTATGTTGTCCTGAAGAGTTTAGATTTATTTCCCCAATGAAGTCTAGTCCCCACTACTGAAAAGGTGCTTCTACTGATATAGGATTAAGAGGAAGTGGAACAAGTTTTCTCTTACCATAAAAAATATGGCATTGGTGGCACTTAGTGATCTCTTTATAAACGTCGAAGAATAATGAGGGCCAATAGAAAACAACTCTCAAAATTTTGTTTGTTGTTACTTTCCAAGAATGATCCCCTTCACAATCTCCCTTATGAAGCTCCTCTATAGTCTGCTAGGATTCATTCTCCAAAATACAATTTAATAAAACACCACCAGGATCTTTCCAATATAGATGTTCTTCTAAAATACAAAACTTGGCATATTTTAGCTTCATTGACCTTGCCCTTGTTTTGATTAACCTTGCAGGAGCTTGTAAGTTTTGCAGCACATACACAATGTCAGAATACCATGGAGATATGGAGAAATTAGGCCTTATCGACACATCTTTGCAAGCTGGTTCGAACAAATGGTCAAGAAATTTAGTTGCAAGGATTCACAACTGGAATTTGTCATCATCTTTGCAAGTCCTTGACCCTTAACTAATTTGGTGGGTTTGATCTCAATTTCATACTCTAGTAACACAACAATCCATTTTTCTTTTTTCCCCTTTGGATTAGGCTGTGTGAGGATGCCCTTCACCACATTGCTTGGAACATAAGCAATTATGTGTGAATGAAGAGTATAGACTTTGAAATCTTTCATATATTTGAGTAGAGAATACGCTTGTTTCTTCATTATGTCATATTTCAACTCCCCATATCTTAACACTTTACTAAAAAAGGCTATAGGATTCTCAACATTTTGACCTTTTTTTGTAACAGCACTCCAACAACAGTGTGATTAGAAGCATAAGAAAAGATTAAAAAATATTTGCTAAAATCTGGACTTACCAGAATAGGGGCTTATGTGATAGCCTGCTTTATATCTCTGAAAGATTTCCTTGCATCCATTGTCCATTTAATCTCATGGTATTTTTTCAACATGTTAGTGATATTCATTAGTATCTCAACAAAAATGGGGATGAAACTTCTTATAAAATTTACATGTTTTATGAAGGATTGCACTTCCTTTTTTCTCCTTGGTTCTTCAACCTTCAGGATTGCCTTGATCCTCTCTGGATCAATCTTTATACCATCCTTTGAAATGACATGTCCCAACAATTTTCCTTCCTCTAATGCAAATTTTGATTTCCTGGAGTTTAATGATATTCCATACTTCTTACATTTTATGAAAACTTTCTCCAAATGCCTGATATGTTCCCTATCATATCTAGAGTACACAGTGATATCATCCATATAGACCACTACGAATTTATCTTTTTCCTCTACGAAGGAAATGTCCATGGCACTCTGGAAAGTGGCCTTTGCATTCATTAGACCAAAAGGAATCTTGGAGTGCATAAAAGTACCCCATGTGTAGTGAAGGAAGTCTTCTCTTGATCCTCAGATAACACCTTTATCTGATTGTATCCTGAAAAACCATCCATGGTGGAAATCCTTTCAGAGCCCACCGCTTTCTGCAAAATGTGTTCCATCTTGGGAAAAGGATAATTATACTTTAAAGAGACTTTGTTAAGATTTCTGAAATCTATACAAAGTCATATTTCACTGTTCTTATTTCTAATAGGTACCAGATTCACAACCCACTTGGAAAATCTTAGAGTTACAATGATCTTGGCATTGAACGATTTTTTTATCTCTTTCTCAATGACAAGAAACAACATTTGATTAGCTCTTCTCAATTTTTGTCTAAAATGTTTCTCACCAGGTTTTATAGGGATAGTATGTTGTATGATGGAGGTATCATACTCTTTAATATCTTCATAGATCCAGGAAAAGACGTTAGTGTACCTTTTCATCAAATTGATATAATTTTCTTTTTATTTGACCTGAAATCTCTTTGAAAACTTTATGATCTTCGGGTTCTCTGTGGTCCTTATATTTTTATCCTCGACAACATCATCAACAAGCTTCATATTTAGATTCTTAGTAACATAATTTTGGTCAAACAAATTCTCTAGAGGGATCAAGCCTCTGGGGATATGATTACCCTTTAACTGAACTACATCCTTCCCCCCCTAGGGAGTTTTTGTACTTCACGTTTTCATCAATTCTTTCTTCACTGTCTTTGGCATACTGGAATTTCTCAAGCTTGTCATTTTCATTATCTACCTGAGTATTTACAAACTCACCAGATAACTCCAAAAATCTCTTGCATGTCATCTTCAAATACCTGCCAGTATTTGGGATTATCTGGTATGGAGGGTCTGTTTACAATGTCAAGCTTATACTTCCTTGGGAAAATAGTGGGAGTATTGAATTTACCAGCAACAACGACTAAAGAGTCGACCACTGTGTTTTCATATATGGGAACTACTCTAATCATAATTCTCAACAAAATAATTACCAAACATATCCCATACTTCATTTCTATAAGCCCTCATTCTAGTATGTCTGGTTTGATAGCTTCCATTTACCTAATTTATTACTAGCTATGAGTCTCCCATGGCTTGTACCCTTTTGGATCGCATATATTTCAAAGCATGCAACCCTAACAATAAAGCTTCATCTTTGCCACATTGTTAGTACATAAAATTTAACTTATAAAAGAAACCTTTAAAATCCCTGATAGGAGAAATAATATACACACCAGCACTAGCACCAGCACCAACACCAACCTTAGCCACTGATCCATCAAAATAAATGGTCTAGAGACCTTCTTCTTTTTGTTTTTTTCTAAAGCTTATTGTTTCTTTGTAGGCTCTTCTTCCTCCTTAACTTCAATAGGTGCAGGAATTTCAAGATCACAGGGAGAAAAATCATTAAAGAAAATGGAAGATCCCAAGTTAGCATCAACATCATATATAGCATGATTATCTGGTTTGTTTTGGATACTAACTACATACGGGGATCTTTTCTCAATGTATAACCTTTTATTCCCCCCAACCATAGGAATGGTAGCATATGACATGTCCATTTGCAGACTTCCTTTTAACTAAGAGGTCCAATACCTTGACAGTAACACGCCAAATTTAGGAGGAATGTCTTCTACGACAACATCCATTACCACAGTTTTAGAGGGAATTTCTGTCAAATTTACTACCATATCTTTAATCAGTACAAGACATTTTACCTTCCTAGAATCAAAAGAGTACAAATATTTATATGGTCTAGTAACTTCTAATCCTAAACTTTCTACCACCTCCTTTGGAATCATATTATGGGAGGCACCAGAATCTAACATGGCATTGTGCACAACCATATCATGTATATTTAGACTTAGGTAAAAAGGGGAAACTTCATCCTCATATCCATTTTAAATTTTAGACCCAAATACAATAGTAGGTGCATCATCATTCACTTCTAAAATATCAGGTTGAAATTCTCCTTGATTCCTAACCATACCTGCTATCTTGTCTATGTATTATCTATTTCTTACAAACTCATTAAAAGGGATGGAGATTTTTACCTTTGAGAGTTCTGTTTGTAGGTTGAAAGTTGAAACATTTTTTTCCACATCTATCAGTTCTGGCTGTTGAACTTCTTTTGTCTTTTCTACGTTATTTACAGGCTCTTTATATACAATTTGTTATTTGTTATTTTTCTTTTTTCTTATCAGTGTTCTGTTGAATTCTAAAAGGATGTTTTGGATTGAGCCTTGCTTTATTGAAAGTAACATCTCTACTCCTCAATTGAATCTTTCTTTGGACATCATCCATAGCATGTAGGTACCCCCTTTGGTACTGTTATGATTCTACCTTAAAATCCTTATTATCATCCTCCCGAGCATACATGTTATGTTTCATTTATGTGAGGTATATATCAGAATCCAAATCACTGAAGTGATGAATTTGATCTTCAATAGGTTCAACTTCACCTTCACCATCAACATAGTCTTCAGGGAAAGGTGGTTGTATTTGCTGGTCATTTGGATTTATGGGATTCCTCATAACCCTGTGTCTGATTTGTGGAGGTGGCGGAGGATTGAGCTTACTGATGTTTGGATTCTTGATCTGAGGTTCATTTTGTTCTCTGTTCACTAGTCTATTATCCATAGTCGGCGTATCCATCAAATTCTCCATTGCCTTCATCATCATTTCAAATTTCACATCACTTGAAGAAACAATAGTAGAGGTAGAAGGTGCATTTACTTCTCTAGTTTTCCTTGTTTCTACTCTCTGTTTTATTTTCCCACTTTCCATCATATGGGATTCTACTTCTAAGGCATCTTGAAACATGGCAGGAAGACTTGCTGATTTGCTTTCTCTCAACAATAGTTTAAAGTCACCATCAAAGGCATCAACATAACGGAGTTTTGCTGAATCTACACGAGGTGTAATATTGGCATGAAAGGTGTTGTATACCCTCATAAATTGACTAGAAAACTCCTGGACATATTCAAAACCTCCTTTCTTAAGGCCATTATATTGAGAAAGCACCTACAAAGGACTTCTCTTATTGTCCCATATTTCTAAGAAAGAAGTTTGAAAGACTTCCAATGTGGCAATGGACCTAGAAGGTAAGTCTCTAAACCATTTTTTGGCCTCCCCTGATAGGATTTGCACAAACAACCTCATCTTAACATCATCATAATCAATTTCCTCCAAGTCCACAAATTTTTCAAATCTATCAACATGGTGTCTAGATATGAAATTTCCCTCCCCATCATACAAGGTAATTCTCTGGGCATAATTTTGGGGAAGATCATGCAACACAATAGGAAAAGATAATGGAGCAAATCTAGAAGCCATTTGTATAGGTGGATTTGGAAGGATGGAGGTGCTTGGAAGCATGGAGGGTTTTGAATCATTGGTGGGATATAAGGCTGAAAGTTCTGAAAAGTAGGGTTTCTTACACCAGTTTTCTCAGAGTTTTGAAGGTTCTCTCAAAGAGAGTCAAGGATATTATTAGCTGGAATATTTCACCTCTTGCGGACAGCAAGGTGTTCCACTGGTCTAAATGGTTCAGATCCAGAAGAAATAGAGGACAGAGGTTGAAGACTCTCCCTAGACACCGTAGATACCTGGAATGTAATGCTTTGATCGTTACCCTGTGTACCTGCAATAAGCTTCAACACGTAAACATATCAAAACCACTAGAATATAATCTACTAATCTATGTTAGTGACTAAGGAATCTAACAACATACATGTGAAATCAAACAACAACAATATATGTGGGACAAAAATCAACTTGCATTAAATAAATATGAAGAAGTTTACAACCAAGCCTTAGTGTTGACATGCATCTCCATGAAACCAAGCATTCTCATCCCCAAAAGCTCCGACTCTAGCTCTCTCTATGCTCTCCAATGATATGGACCAAGTGGTCAATCCAATAGCATAACAATACCTTAAGAGTTCTGTCATGTTCCCTCAAATTGACCATTAAAAGTGTTGACCATGCTAAGTTCCTAGGGGCTCAAGTTGTTATTAATTATTCCTCCTGGGATAAATTTTTACTAATAATTGTTCTAAGGCATGTATTTAATTTTATTTCAGCAATTTTATTTATTATGCACAATAATGATGTGGAATTAAGGCTGCCATGTCAGGAGGGTGCATTGGGGAAATCTAGTCAACTTTCCTTGGTAAAAATAAGAAAGTCCATGACAAAAGCAAGCAAGAGAATAAAGGGAAGTTTCCTAAAAGTAGAAAAAGTAGAAAGAGGTAAAAGCAGGAAAGTTTTTTTAAGGAAAGAAAGAGTTTCCTTATGAGCCAGGAAAAGCATAAAGTTGTCATAACTCAAAAGAGGCATCTTTTGACTAAGGGAGGGTGCAGTTTCCAATTGTGAAGGATGATTTGGAATTAGAAACAATTCCACATGGTCCTACTTGGCTAATTTCCCAAAGGGGGAGCTTTTGTGGCTAGGGTTAGGTCACCCATGGGGTTGACTTGCTCTCACAGGTCACCATTGGCCTCAACTTACTAAGCAGGTCATCCATAAGTCTATAAAAGATAAATTTGAACCCATTGCTTTAGTTTGGTTGATGATTTGATTTCTAAATGCTTATGTGAGCATTATTTCTAAGTGTTGTGCCTCAGACTATTGGGAGAAGACTACTGGGAAGGTGAGATGACTCCAAATTTCTTTGTGGTTGATTTCAAGATGAGTGCAGAAGAGATGGGGAAGATTGATGATGGTGAGATATATTTTTGATCTGATCCAAAAGAGAAACACAATTCATATTTACATTCACCCCTTGAGCCTCACAAGGGAGCAAAAATTGAGCAGATCTCAGTAGGGTGTGAAGCAGAGAAATGGGTGGGTGAACAAGCCATCATAATTCCACAACATAAGGAGGAGAACATAAAACATGGAAATTTATTAAATTCTGATTTATATGTATCATTTTGTAAGTCTGATATGGCAGCCACTTCCAGTGAAGAGTTCAGAATGGTTGAGCCCCCTAGTGACGAGGTTCAAAATTCCAGTGTAAAAAATGAATGCAATATGAAGGATGAAACTTTGAGAGAATATCTTTTTGGTGCACCAAGGATGAATGAGCACTTAATTTGCAGCCCAAATTACGTTGTTGAGCACTTAAAATATGAATATATTGCAGAAACAACATATGGATCAGATTTCAAAACCTTGAGTGCACTGCATGAAATTGATCTGGTGATGGAAAATGAAGAGGAGGAACATCTACAAGAACCTCATCTTCTTGCAGGGTCATTGAAGATGGATGAACAAAAGATCCAAGAGGCCCTGAAAATTCTCCATGACACTCATGCTTCAGTGTCAAAGATGTGTTGGGAAGCTTCTTTAATGGAAGAAAAATATTCCTTTGAAGCCATGGAGAATATCCAGAAAGCGATGTCCACAATCAAAGGTAATTTCTCACAATTGCTTTCAGATAAAAATGACATGTTTGAGCTTGTTGAGTTATTGCGGGAAGCATCACTACATAATGAAGAAAGTATTTGCATATATGAAGAAGAGAACTACAAGCTCAAAGGTGATTTGTTGGCCACCCAAGATTATTTGAGATACACTCAAAGTGCCCTCTTAGAATCACAAATGAAGATAGAACAATTCCAACAAGAGTGGAAACAATTGACTGAATCCTCAATCTTTCCTGAGAGTCATCCCTTTTGGGTAAATGGCATGGAGGAACCTCATGATTGGGTGGACCATGAGGAGCATTCTATTCAGTATGTGCTTAAAGAGTGTGCAGAACAGTTTAATGAGAACCAAGCACTTGATTTCTTTCCAAGGAAACGTGAGTTGTTCCTTGAAGACAGACACTCTCCCATGGAAGAGTGGGATGAGAACACCCAATTTGGGCCAGCCAATAATGAAAAGGTTGCAGCCATAAGTATGATTACTGAAGGTTTCAAAAATTCAAAGAAGGTTCACAATTCTTTCCCACATGTCATAGATTCAGAAACACCAGTGGGGAATGAACAGTGGGTGAAGAAATTTTTCTGGTTTGTGTCGCATGCACAACAGGGGGATCATGATTTGTCCCCATGGGAGATAGATCCTATTACAGAAGAGATTGATCATTATAGATCATATAAATCATCATTAAATATCTCTGATTCATCCACTGGATGGTTGGATAGAGGAATCATAGAAGAGGAAAATATGGAAGGAAATTTTTTTATGTCTTGTTGCAAGAAAACAAGACATAAAAATTTTACCTTAACTGGGTTGGAAATTATGCTCAGTTACTTTAACTGGGTTGGAAATTTTGCTAAAGGAATTGGTATAAAAAAAAATGGCTATGATCATAATGGTGCAACAAAAACATGGTGGAAAAATTTGCAACACTCTGTGGTGCTTCTGCTTGAGGACCAGCAGATTTGGGAGGGTAGGACTGTCATGTTCCCTCAAATTGACCATGCTAAGTTCCTAGGGGCTCAAGTTGTTATTAATTATTCCTCCCAGGATAAATTTTTACTAATAATTGTTCTAAGGCATGTATTTAATTTTATTTCAGCAATTTTATTTATTATGCACAATAATGATGTGGAATTAAGGCTGCCATGTCAGGAGGGTGCATTGGAGAAATCTAGTCAACTTTCCTTGGTAAAAATAAGAAATTCCATGACAAAAGCAAGAAAGAGAATAAAGGGAAGTTTCCTAAAATCAGAAAAAGCAGAAAGAGGTAAAAGCAGGAAAGTTTTTTTAAGGAAAGAAAGAGTTTCCTTATGAGCCAGGAAAAGCAGAAAGTTGTCATAACTCAAAAGAGGAATCTTTTGACTAAGGGAGGGTGCAGTTTCTAATTGTGAAGGATGATTTGGAATTATAAACAATTCCACATGGTCCTACTTGCCTAATTTCCCAAAGGGGGCACTTTTGTGGCTAGGGTTAGGTCACCCATGGGGTTGACTTGCTCTCACAGGTCACCATTGGCCTCAACTTACTGAGCAGTTCATCCATAAGTCTATAAAAGATAAATTCAAACCCATTGATTCAGTTTGGTTGATGATTTTATTTCTGAATTCTTATGTGAGCATTACTTCTGAGTAATGTGCCTCAGACTACTGGGAGATGAGCCCCAACCTTCCATTCCCCTCTCCTTCCATCCCCTTCTCTTCCATTGTAGGTGTGGAGCACTATATTGCAGAAATTGAAGGATAATCAGATTTATTTACAGCTTCCATCAATTTTAGGTCAGGCTTCAGTGAAGCTCATGCTTCACCAATGCTCACAGCGCCTTGTTGGTCATGATTCGGGCCTCCTGCCCCTCATTTTTGGAGCATCCTTGTAATGGTCAGTCCATGATGTAATTTGTGTTATGTGGGTTCATAATATTCTGAAAATTATATTTATCAGTTCTAAATATCCATACCCATAAAGAATCTTGTCTCAGTTTTCCCTAAAAGGGCCTACTTTATCAATGTATGGGGGAAAATGAACAAATATGAGTGCTATAAGGAATATGTCATGATGGGGAACTTATTTAAGTGATTTTACATGTTCATAAAACTTATATTTAATTCTGTTATAATTCGCATGTTTTACAGAAATCAATTTCACTTGATTTAACTACTTTCTTTAGACCCTAGCTAGATTACTAGCTTTTCGTGACTAGTTTTGTTAAATCTGATATAAAATGAGTTCTGTAAACTCAAAATGATCTCTTTCAGTTCTTGTGGGTCACTAACAGGCCAAAATTCCCATATAAAACTCTAGAACCATTTTTATTTGAGTCTGTACCACCTTTTTGGATCCTCCTTTGCGTAGGGTTTTCCTTGGCCAAAACTGCCGTAAAACCCCAAATTCATCCAAAACTTCTCAGAACCTTCCAGAATCTATGAAAAATATATAATTTTTTTATTTATTCTATATTAATGCTGTAACAACCCTTTTCAAGTTTCTAGAAGCCCCTGGTTAAAATAGACCGAACTACCCTCAGTTTCACGGTTTGGCTGCCCAGAAGCGTGGTAGTAGGTTTTCGCGGAGCGGATTATGAAACCTAAATGGAACCAGATATAGATGTGATAGGGGAGAGGGAATTACATGTATTATTTTCTTTGGTTGCTTCCCACTGATCACTCTTGTCCTTTGCAAAATATCCTAGAAGAAACCCTTGTTTTTGCCAATCCGAGAAGGCTCTGTGTGAACCCCTTAAATTTCAGAATTATTTAAGAAAAATTACAGAATTAAAGTGCTCAAGTCTATACACTAGAATTATAACATTACAATTTCTCCCCCTCAACCATGGCCATAAGCTTGTATTTATAAGGCTAGATGGATAGGGATGGTTGAGAGATTAGTGGGTGAGGTGGCCTCTAAGATCCTAGGATGAGGGATCTCGAGCTCAAATAACCCACAACAGTAGGGATAAGGGAGGACATGAGGCTTATCATCTAGAAGCCTCGAGAAACTTATCTTTTTCCTTTTTTACCTAGGGTACCACATTTCTCCTTCAATAACAGAGTGGTTCTGGTAATAACCGCTTATGGACCAAGGGCCATAAGCGATGGCACTGCTTGTGGGAAACAAGGGAGGGGTAGTGCGAACAAGGGTACCACTTCTGGATAACAAGGTAAGCGCGGTGCTGGGAATTTGTATGAAATATTGACATTTATTAAGGATTTCCAATACAGAAGCTGGGATTCAGGGCAAGTAGGTATGTCAAATATCTTATCACATTATGGTGATAGGATTTTGGTATAACAGATATATGAATCTAAACTACTAGGATTTAATTCTATGTTCTTCAAGTCAGATTCTGATTTAGAATTTAATAGAGTGACCTTACAAAATTGGTTTCCCACACAGAATCTTGAATGCTATGAAATTCTTAAGTAAATGAATTTCCAAATTGAAGAATATCTAGTTGGTCTTTTCCTTTATTTCTAAACAATTTATTGGGGTTATCCACACCTTGTAATATTCCAGTGTTAGGATTACCTATTGTATGTGGTCACCTTGAAATCAGGATTCCTTTTGCAATTCACTCAGAACCAATGTGGAGTCACTAGGGAAAATGTACAACCTTATTTAACTGTAGGAATCTCTATTTTCCCATTAGAGGAAATTTGGGGTCTAAAATGGGCCTTATAAGAAAATGTGCCAAAATAAGTTTTTGTGAGTTGGAATTCAAGAACCAATAGAATTTCAATAAAATAAGTCAACCATAATGGTTGAATTGGCATATTTGTCATTAAAAAAAACTACTTTTTTTATTCGTATTTTCGACATATCTCATTGTGTTTTTACTCAAATTTAGATAGGGAGAGCTCGTTGGATGCGGAATTTCATTCCACATCCAACGAGTACCCACACTGCATACTTTTGATGGACCCCGCTACCCCAAAAACAAGAAATACCTGAAAAAACGTGATGATGATGTCATCATCACGTTTTTTCAGGTATTTCTTGTTTTTGGGGTAGCGGGGTCTGTCAAAAGTATGCAGTGTGGGTACTCATTGGATGCAGAATTTCATTCCGCATCCAACGAGCTCTCCCGATCGAAATTTGAGTAAAACCACAGGGAGATATGTCGAAAATACGAACACAAAAAGTAGTTTTTTTCTTTCTTCCTCCAAAATTAATCAATATTATTTTATTATTTTAACTATTATTTTATTATTTTCCTTAGGAGGCCCATTTTAGACCCCAAAATTCCTCTAATGCCATAGAAACCCTTCTTGGAATCTTTGTTGTTTCTCCCAGGGATGATTTGCACTTTCGTGTCCCCGAAAACGACACCATTTTGTTATCACTCAGAATCACACCCAAGGTTGTGGAAGGTGGAACTAGAGGTAACAATAGAACCACTTTAAGAAAGGGAGATCGATTCTCCATCTCTAGAGAGGGATCTCTCATAGATATATAACAAGGCCAAATATAGACATGAAATGAAATTCAAATATTGTTGTGGTTGAAATAGAGTATGGGTACAATGGGCTATGGAGTCAAAATTATCAAGAAACATAGAGCAGTTTGCATGGGAAATGTTTGCAAAGGAAATATAATACTTTGGTTATGGTCAATATGTTTTTGGTCTGGTGATAAGGAAGAAATGATGGCAGTTCATTAACACAAAGCACTACATAGAATGAATTCTGCATTAACTTTGGAAGAAACAATTTGTGAATATCTAAAACGACAGAAAGAGAATAACCAAGTATGAATTCTGAAAACTATCACACACTTATTTGAGATATGAAAGAAAACACAATGGAAAGATTAACGAGAAGGACATGCACATAAAGAAGAAAAATCAAAGACTGTAACTGAGAAATATACATGAATCTTTGCAATCAAAGAGCAGCATTCATCTCTGCAACTTTATTAAAGACATATCAAAATTACATAGCACAAGAGTATCATGGGTTTCAACCCTGTCTTCCTCTATTGAGAGTATACTTATAGTGTCTTAGGCTCTCGAGACCAACCTCGAAACAGAGCCAAAATTAGTTACATGTAGCAATTAAAATCATAACAAATTTAATGATCTGGTAGATTTGCCATGATCATAAACAAAACAGGAAAGTACACCGAGACGCTCATGATGTATCAATTAGGGAAATTCGACAGCAGGGTCTCAACTCTCCTGGTGAAAATGATTGGTTTGGAACCTCCTTTGTTGTTCTGCAATGGTTTCCTTCATGTCTTCATCCTCACCTGTGAAATTGCTCCTAGACCATTGATTTTACCTGAGATTCATTCTGGGCCATCAATCAGGAGTTGTTGAGAAAAGGAAAATGGCTTCTAAATTTCCCTTTCTACCCTTTTCTCTCTTTTCTCATTTTCTTTCATTCCACACCATTGGTATGTGTTGGACTCATTTTTAATGGTTAATCGTATGCAGAAAACTTCTAGACTGTCGATTTGGAAGAAAACTAAAAGTGAAACTTCCACCTTTTGTAAAACACGCTTCTGAATTTTCTGCTTCTGCATTTCCACCTCTGTCACTCCGCTTCCACCCTTTTTCAGAAAGTGGAAAATGAAACTTCAACTTTTTCATAATCGAATCTTAAGTTTTCTACTTCCGCCTTTCCGTTTCTACTTTTAGCGGAACGTGGACTTCGAAAAGCATACCTTCACCTTTTTTTTGACCAAAAATTAGAATTTATTCTTTTCAGTCTCATCCCTTTGCTCTTTCCTCTTGGATCGATGATATTTGGTGGAAGCGTTTGGAACTGTCGGACCCCAGAATGCGGAAAGTAGAAGGAGAAAATTATAAATCTTTACGACCAAACCTTTGTATCTCTGTTTTCTGATTTTCTCCTTTTCCATTCTTTCGTGTCGTTGATATGCATGGGAACGATTTGGACCATCGATCTAGTTGATTGTGGTAAATGAAATCTCAATCTCTTATACTCAGAAACTTTGGGTTTCCATTTTTTGTGCTTTTCACCTTTCCGCGCCATTGATCTTAGGCAGAGACGTTCTGAGCCGTCAGATCCCGGATCGTGGAAGGAAGAATTTGGGGTTCTAGTTTTCACCAATATTTTTTATCCTTTCTCACACTTCCGTCCCCGATTTTCCTTTGGCAGAAATGAATTTTGGCCCTTTGGTCTCCTGTGCCGCGCATCCGGGCCATCTGTTTCCTGTCAACATGTTGGAGACATTTACCATCATACACACTCTTTTGGTCAAATTGGCCTAGTTAAACCACTATCCTAAGTTTAATTGACATCAGTGGAGCATTAATTGCCATCATCCAGTCACACCCACACCTACCTACAGTCAAGGAGGCTAACTTAGCCTTCTCCTACAGTCAAGGAGGCTAACTGGAGCACTCCGGGGGTGATTTGTGTGACATTAATGCACCTAATTGCTAACTGGTGGTTACAATCAGTTCAACCAGTCAGTTACAATCAGTTAAGGTGCCTCCAGTCATTAAATATATTATTTAATGAACTGGAGTCAACAAGGCACCTCCACCAACTTCTGATGGTCAGTTTAGCTTCAGTTATCCTCATCGGGGTTCATTGGAGTCATGGAGCACTAGCACTTGATGATTGGATTGCTATGACATGTGTTTGATCTCCTTTAGTTGAGATTCAGTCATTTATTGCACTCTGAATTCAGTTAGGGTTTGGTGAGTCAATTAGGGTTTTGGTCAAGTGGTTAATAGAGTGAGATTGAATGGTTGAGAGTCAGTTAAGCTAGACTCACTCATTGAATTCGAATTTTCTCCTTAGGTATTTGAATTCTTCATGGAGTTAAGCCATTGCTCAACATTGGAATTGTAACCCATTATTGTTTATTAAACATACAGAGAGGAAACCATTTCTGGTTCCGATAATTTCCAATTCATGAGTATTTGTTAATTATTCTTTGATGATTTTGATTCCTAGTTCCTAGATCATGTGCAAGAATTAATATGGTATCAGAGCATACGACGGGATGAAGATCAATCTCTCAAAAACAATATTTTTGACAGATTTCTTCATGAGAAGTGAGCAATAGCTCAAAATTCTAGCACTGCACGAGAAGCCAAGGCTTACCACTTAATACCCCAAGAAAAGAACTTGTTGATCAAGCTTGCTTGATTGACTATGCTGGGTGTGATGAAAGCCTAGAATGTGCAGGATGTTCGACCTTATTTTGCCTTTTCTGTTTTGATTTTCAGGTTTCTACAGGTGAAGCATTCGCTACATCATATCCCGATGGCCTCCTCAGTACCTCTGTTGACTCCATACAATTTCCACACATGGAAAAATAAAATGGAACATCAATTGCGCTCCAAAGGACTCTATAGAGTCGCCATGGACACTAAAGTTGAGCCTGGATCTGCCATAGAAAAATCAAGATTCTTGAACAAGAAGGATGAAGCCTTCGTTTTCTTGTGCCTCTCTATTTCCGATGACCTTCTCTTCCATCTTACGGATCTGAAGACACCGAAAGAAATATGGGACAAATTGGAATCTTTGTATGGAAAGCATGATGACTTGAGAGTTTACCAACTCAAAAATGAACTCATGTCTCTCCAACCTTCCAATTTCGAGACTTTGAATGATTTCTTTACAAAGTTCAAGCATACTGTTTTTATCTTGAAGCAATGCAAAGTGGAGAAGGAGGATGATCAGCTCATCCTATCCATCCTCTGCAAACTCGGGGCTGATTATTCGGTTTTTGTTTCTACATTCCGTGCGAGGAAGCTCACAACCCCTGGATGGAAGATGCCTACACTCAATGCCTTCATTGAGTCCCTAACTAGTGAACATGACAAGCTTGTCCAGATGGGGATCATTCGATCTTCCCGTGATCAAGCCCTCCATGTCTTGGGGCCCAAAGATGTGAAGGGTAAAGGAAAGCAGCAAAAAAATCAGAAAACTAATTTTGATGCTCCCAAGCGGCTCTTTGCTGCAGTTCTCGCAGCTCAGTGGACCGCGTAAGTTGAATCATAAGTGGCATTGTGCTTAATGTTGTCCTCAATGTCATCAATTGACTATTGGATTCCCATGCTTGCACAATAAGTTGGTCTAACTTCTCATTCTGGAGGACACTGCCCCAAAATTATGTCATTGCCTCTGAGATATTCTTTGCTTCCTGCTCCATTACTTCAAAATGAGCCGCGATCACTTTGATTGCATCCTTACGCTCTACAATATAGCATCTAGCATTCGATCAAGTTCATCCTTGACTCATTATATATATAACAGATTCAAATGGTAGGGCCTCTATTACACTGGTTTTTCATCTAGTTTTAATGAGATTTTCATTTCCCCTAGGTCACCCAATATCCCCTTCATTTATGAGAATTTTGTTGGGAATAGGTCTTGAAACTCATGCAATAGATCTATGAGATTTGCCATAGTCTCCTTGTCCCAGTAGTCCCTAATATTGGAAAATTTCAGATTCTCCTCTGTCCCAATGTTAACTTTCTTAATCTTCAGCCGTTGAGTCATGGGATCCGTCAGCACATCTGGTGCTATGACATACCGACTTCCTTCAGTCTATGGAATATTAATATTGCATAATCAATCATCATATTTTTCCTTGCCAGAGAGGTTGTAGCATTTTGTCATCAATTCCATGTGGCAATGTGCATGTGGGTCCACATGATATGCAACTAGGACAACTTTCAAGACTATGTCCCGAATGATCTGTAGTGCATTGTTAACCTCTGCGTTAGCATTTGCAAAGACAAAGGTATGCGCAAAGAAAATAGTCAGCTCCTCCCAAGTGGTGATGTCTCTGCGCAACTCAGCTGATATGTACCAAGACCTTATAATTTCATCCAATGTGTGAATAAAAACATGGACCCACTCATCCTTGGGTCGCAATGCCCACTTCTTCTGGAAATCCCTTAGATGACTACAAGGGTTATTCTGTCCATCATATCTCTCAGTGTGATATAACTCTAGATATCTAAAGTGCACGATCATCAACCATCGACACTGTTCCCATTCATGAAGGGTCTCCTTATGAACTGCCCACCAGCGTGCTGGAGTGGCCTTCAATGCTTCTCCTAATGCCAACAAGCATTGAGGCTCATATACCTTCACTTCAAAATCCTCGAGGAACCCAGATAGTTTTGGTAGTCCTTTGTATATCTACAACTCAATGATCTCAGTCACGGCATGGCGCAACGACTATGCGATCAACCCACATTTTATAAGTGATACTTCATGCATCCAGTTTTACCAATTTTCTAGCACATCATCAAAATCAGAGGAGGTAGTGCTAGCGCTACGCTAACCTAGTTCTCCATCAATAGTAGGATGGATGTAATCCTCCGAGATATTGTAAACATTATCACATCCCCTAACGACTTCATCTTTGACAGGTTAAATATATCGCCTTCCTTCATTAGGATCTATTGGGGCGATGACTAGGAAATCCTGGTTCTCAAATGTCATCAACCGCTTCTTAAAATTTACCATGACCATGCTGTCATTGGCCCATCCAATCCCTAGTAGCATGGGATAGGATCTCTCTCCATCAACAACATTGATTACATCGAAATCAACATGAGTCCTCATACCTTAGACATCTACAACCAGATTCGACACAAGGCTGATTGGTTGAACTTTGGCCTGATTATCCAATCTTAGCTACACTGGGGACCAACCAAGTTTTGGATCCCCCATATTCTACCACATTTTTTTCATCAAGATATTCACATCTGAACCAAGATCCAGAATAACTGAATCGACTTCGTATTGCCCAATCTGGATGTTCATCCGCATTTCCTTTCCTGTCTTTTTCTTATGTAAAGAATTTACAGCAGAGTCATGTAACTCGCTATCCAGACGGTGTAGAAACTTCTCGATCTCAACCAGAGCATCAAGATATTTTTCCAGGGATAAACAACTCTCGAAGAAATTTTATAAGGTACCGTATTGTCGTGATGGTCTAGCTTCTAGTGAAGAATCAAAAGCATAAGGCATGCCAAAAATAGGTGTCTTACTAGGATTTCTTCCAAGCACCTTGCGAGCTTCAAAAAAGGTCTCTCTCTCAATTGTGATATGAAACTGTGCTTTCTTCTTGCCATCTATTTGCACTTGTGGTCACAGTCCATATTCTCCAGTCATCGTTCCTCCTCGAGTAACAATCCCAACATCAACATCCTCTGTTCGTGGTTCTGCTAGAATGGTCGCAACCGTTGACCCTTGATTTTGGTTCTGTGGCAGAGGCTGATTCAGAGGTGGATTTTGGTTCGCTGATGGATTCATAGGATGATTGATACTCTGCTTTTGTACTAGAATTTGGGTCTGACCTTGATTTTTTATTTGCTGCTAGTTTTGTATTTGATTTTGAGCATGGAACTGATTATGATTTTGTAATAAATGAACATTGTCGGCCTGCCATCTCGTAATTAGCTGAGGGAAATTTTAAATAGTATGATCATTCACCGTGCAGTATACACATTGCAAATGGGTAAAATCCATCTGATAGTGGAAAAATGTCCCACAATTGTAAAAATGGATTGATGCACGACCTCGTCCTCCTCCACGGCTGAAACCTCCTCTTACCCTGAATCTGAATCCTCCATGGTATCCTCCTTGTTGCTGATATTGTGGTTGAGCTACTTGCTATTGATAATAGGGTTTCACCATTTGTTGGTGTGGGGGATTTAAATACTACTGAACATAGTGCACTTCTTGGACATATTGCGGCTGTCATATAGCCATTAGGGTCTGGGTGTACTGCGGTCTTGGCGCAAACTGCGACTGTGGTGCAGCCTGTGTATGTGGTTGTGATGGAATAGATTACATTTGCGGTGGTGGAATATACTAGAATTAAGGTGGCAGGTGTATCACTTGTGGCTACAGCTGTTGCACCATGTGAGGGTCTTCACCTTTCACGAAATACATGTCGTATGTCCGCTCTTGAAACAGATCATAAGATCGACAGTCCTTATCCTTGTGCACAGCTGAGTGACAGAAGGTGCAATATAATATTTCTGGCTTCGTAAACATTTTTTGAATGTAGGTACAATATTCATGTCAGTTCTCATACACTTGACATATGTGACACCACGACACACTACCGCAATGCAACGGGTTTGTCGCTCCTTAGAGTAGATAATTTGGAAAAGAAGGACAGGTATATTTCGTGTGTCCATCCACATGACACCGAGTGCACCAAAAATCATCATGTTCATCTTTCTCCTTGATATCCTGCAGTTGAATTGTGAAGTTCTCTAGCTGTGACTATATTTGGTTCATGCCGACATTAGTTTCTCCAATAGGTGAAGCTCCCAGCTTCATCGCAATTTCTAGAGCCTCGCTCTATGTCGCGATACTTTGCTGCATTAATGAGTGTTGGATATGAGGGACCAATGCTACAATGAACCATTCTTTATGTTGGATGTCACTCATATCAAAGCTGACCTGTGCCATCATCGTCTTAAACCTCTGATCAAATTCCCAAACTATCTCATTAGGGCATTGTTTGATTTCCTCTAGCTCTGTAATGTTCTATGCTTCAGATTTTGGTTTCTTTAATTCTTCAAGCAGTCCCTTCTGAATCTCATCCAAATTCTTCACCATGGTCCCTTGTGGGACCTGCATGAATCTCATGCACTAATCGAGCACACGACCCCAAAGTGTGGTCGCTAACTGTCTTTCTTTACATCCTCGTCAGTAGTGTATCTAGTAGTCCAGTCTACCTCACATAAGAACCAATATTGTTCTGGGTCATCAGTGCCATTTCCATGGAACATAGGTAGATTTATATCATCCCCTGCCATCCTAGACCTCCTTCCTGCAGATGCTGCTTTACTACTAGATACCTCTTGGAACGTTGGACATGTCAACGTAGATTGCGTATATTTTCCTAATGGGGGAGTAGTGTGCAGAGGTGTGGAGACATTGCTAATGGGGTTTGACCTTGTTGTTACCCTAGGAGTAGCTTGGGTCTGTTTGTCCTCTTCATCACTGTAGGGATGCTTCATCCCATGTAGTTGTCCTTCGTGGTCTTGTGTTCCGATCGCAGCAAGACCTTACCCTTTCCATTTCCTCTTCTCTACTCGGAACCTTTCTCCTCCCCTTGTACAACCACTCTCTTCCTCGACTGCCCTCATAGTATCATCAAAACTTACACCCATATACCCTTTATCTTTCCAATCATTGCTCCCCTTCTATCACAGTGTTCATAGCCTCTGTACACCAAAGTTTTACTATTCTAGGTGCATCTTTAGGATACCCTTTTCACAAGCAAGCATCTTTATTGACAATTGTAAGGACAACAAGAACCTACCTCATGGTCCATTGAAGAATTTTTGTTCTGCTTTGCTGTAGGAATTGTTTGTATCAACCACAAATTCAGTGATGTATCATTCCAAAATACTATCCAACAAAACTTTGATAGCCTGTGATGCCTTATTGTCAGTTTCTTGGAGTTCTTAAATTAGCTCAGGGGTCCAGGACATCGGATCTCCTCTCTGGAAGTTGCGCTTCTTGTAGGTGAATCATGCCAGCCACTCGTAGAGTATGATGGGAAACTCATAGACAAACCATTCATGAGAACCGTCGTGAATGTATCTCACCAACCATGTGTCTGTCATCAACTTTGGATTTTGATTCTTGGCTTGAATTAACTCTTGCAGTCTTAGGTCGAAACAATCATGGATCTTCGGTTTCGTTGGATGCCATAACATATCCTCCTCTTCAGTCATGATGAGGTACTGGAAATGGAACCATTTCTTGGCCAAAACCCACCAATAAATCCTCGTCGACAGGGGTTCTCACTTTGTCGATTCCCAACCAGCGTGATCTCCCTGAGCACCGGCCTAGACAGGTTTCACACTGCATGGAAACAGCCACAGAGGGGATGAAGTCTCACCCAAGGTGTTTGAGGGAGAGCTGTCGGAACCAAGTTTCCAGCAGTAAGGAGGAGGATCGAGGCATCAACGATTTATCAGCATGACTATCATATCTAGAAGAGCCATTTATCAGATATCGCAACATTCGTCACAAATCTATCATTACAATCGCAGATCTAATAGATTTCATCATTCATCTATTCACCACAATAGTATTACATTCTTCATTCATAAAATAGAACCATCGCAGTATATAAAGACAGGAAAATACATCGCAACATATGAAAGGAAAACAAGGACAACAATGATTAAGCTTAATATATGTCGTATCATATTACTTTCATTGCAATAGATACAAAACAACAACTATGTTTCTCCACAGTGAGAAAAATATCAATCCACAGAGTCGCATACAGGTCACAAGAGATTCAGCTCTCACTTTAGTCTCATCTCATACATATTTCTTTCTCCTCTTTTACAATTGCAATTCTAATATATATATAGGCTTGTTCCTTTACATTCAAGGTCCAATTCTAACTAACACCTAACTGATTTAACCAATAATGACCTATATCCACAAAATGTGGTCCACCGATACAAAAGGATGCATAAAATATTCAAAAGCAATTTGTTTTCCGCCCATTGCTCTATCTTTGGCTTGTGCGATGTCGCGTGAGCTTGCACAGTGTCTGTGGTGCTGTGCAACTCACTTACCCCAAAACTCCTTCCAACAATGGGTTTTCCACACCATATAAAATTTTAGGAGAATGATTACCTCTTGTATGTGTCCTCTTGGAAGCCAGGATGTATTTTCTAAAAATCTACTTCACATGAATGTGGATTCGCTAGGGAAAATGTGCAACTGTTCACAATGCAAGAACCTCTACTTTCCCACAAAAATTTTGTGTTCTTGAAATATTTCCAGGGCATATTTTAACTCTCATTCTAATAAAATTATGCCAATATGTTAGCACTCAGGTTTTATCCCCGATTGTGAAAAGGTAAACCCCAAGGTAACCACAAAACCAAGCTTTAGGAAAGAAAGTTGGATTCTTTCTTTCTAGAGAGGGATCTATCGGTAATTTTTCTCACAAGCCAAATATATCTATAAAAAAGATAAAATTAAGATTGTTGGTGATTGAAACAAATGTACATTGGGCATTGTAATGTCCTCGTCTGCTTAGGCATTGAAGACCAAACCGCTAACCTATGTGATTCCTGTGGGTTTGAGCGGCTATTGACAGTTAAGGAATCAATTGAAGACTGATGCCATTTGTAGAACATCTAGGGCATCAATATTATATCACCATTGGGTCGAAGAGGGCCACTGGATCCAAAGGCCACCAACATGCATGACATCTAAGCATTATTTAATGATGCATCCACCCAATTAAGTCTCCATGCACATGCATGCAAGTCAACTACAAATTAGAAGTTAAAGTGACCTAATTAGGTCAAAGTTAGGGTTTTCACAGTTTAAAGTTATAAAAGAAAGACAAAGTGAATGGACACTTTAATTTTGGATTATTATTGATTTTGGAGCTCTTGAGTAGAAGCACAATGTGTGGCCACAGCAGTTGGGTTTGGAGACGACGTATTTAGCTAATGAGATTTCAGTAGTGAGATATCTGCCCTAGTCTGCTTCAGGATAAACCATACAGGTTTGTCACTGTGTCTATTGCATTCATCATTATCCAGTGTTCTAGTATATGTATGAAGTTTCTTTGTAGCTTCATCCATATAGCTGGAGGCATGGAGCTGGGAAACCCCAGTTATTCACCAGGACTTTGGATCACCATATTTATTCCACATGTGGCCTGCATCCTCAATTAGAGGATCACTCTACTGCATTGAGTAATTATTAGCCATCATATTTTCCATATGGGGCAGTTAGCAGAATGTTACAGGGCTGTGGGAGTGTGAGAAGTAGATTGGGAGATCAATTTTCTAGGGCATCTAGGAGGTCAAAACCCTTGCATGCTCCATCCATCTTCTCCGGCATGGGAATACCTACCTTCTGACCTATTTTCATCTGAACTGACCATCCCTTCAACAAAAATGTCACACTTATTTGATTCAGCTTACTGGGGTATTGTAACAGGAAACAAGGTCATTTATTCATGAGCTCATCTCATCTTGCATGCGTATTATATCTGGGGCATATTTAGCCGGCTTATCAGTGGTAAGTGTTCATTCTATCCTACAAAACCTAACCCTAATTTCAGCTATAAAATAGGGAAATTTTGCATGGAAGTTTGCGTGCCCGACTATTTCAGTAACTTTGCATAGAAATTGAAAATATCAGTATTTGGGATATTATAGTGGTATCATAGCTATGTTCTTGGCCAACTGTGGGCTTAAGAAATGAGAAGTAGATGAATACAGAAGAGGACCCTTTTGTAACCTATAGGAAAAGAAGGAGTAGGTACATGGAGGACTTTGAGGATATCCAATTAGAAGATATCAGCTTAGACATGGAACCAACAGGTATACACTCTAACAGGGAAAAAGGAATGGGGGAATATGAAGACATGATGGAGTTTCTCAACTTAGTATTTGCATTTCAAGACTTAGTCAAAGGGAAAAAATATGTACTAAATGCAATTAATAGATTATCGATGAAACTAGAACTAGGTAACAACAGTACCCCTCCCTCATCGGTAGACAGAGGGTCTACAAGTAGCAGTGGGAAGGTTGCATATACCAATATACAGAATACACTACACATATATAACAGACCTTCCAACAGGCCTACTATGCCTCACTTCTTGGCAGATGCAGTAGGAGGTCCAGTCATGCAGGTAGAGCCTAGCGAACCCTTTAAGGATTATTTGTAGGAATACAGGGACTTAGGGGATGAGTTTCATGCTGCCATGTATTTTTTGGATTTTTGCAACATGAAGAGTAGGAGCATGCCCCAAAATTTCAACAAGGGATTCAATCACAACTATGAATTGCAAAAAACCTTAGGCAGGTTGACCATTCCAAACTTTGACGGGACTCGCGGAGGATCATCAAGGATATGGGTTCAAAATTTGGATACCTATTTCCAAATCAATCCCATGGCAAAGACAGATGCCATTAAATTGGCTACACTCCACTTGGATGGAGAGGCTCATGAGTGGTGGTACCATGGATTAGTGACATTGGGTCACAACACCATACACTCCTACGGTGAGTTCACTCAGAAGCTCATGGAGAGGTTCGATAGGAAGGATACAGAGATACATTTTAGGGAGTTGAATCAACTCAAACAGACAGGTAGTGCAGAGGCCTTCATCTAAGAATTCCAGAGTATAGCAGTCATGGCAACAAATGTGTTAGAGAGTAGGTTGACTATGTTATTCACTGAGGCCCTAACAGTGACACTATGGGGTATTAAATTAAGCACATAGATCTGTGGACAAACACACAACTCACAAAATAGATCACACAATTTACTCAGCAATTGAAGAATGAAACAATGCAAAAATGGCTTGTAGCTGTGAATTCTTTCATTAATCAAAAAGTAATCGGATGATAATTACAATGAAGTACAATGGATTTAATAGCCACATGAAATTTGAATCCACATGAGGAAAGTCGAATTGATAGACTCTACTTGATTGCAGATAACTGTTGGGCTTAGGGCAGACCTGGGTTCTTATACTTTTATCTTCACACCAACAAAGAGACCCACAGTGTTGTCCCTTTTGGCAACAACCTACGAACAGGTTGCAGTCTCACCCGAAACAGCTATGGGGTGCCGCAGAATCAGGTTTCTGTAGGCAAAAGAGGGATATTACTGTACCTTTAGCCTTAACAAATAATAAGCATATAATACAGAGCTTCGATATTCACTTAAATAGCTTCACAGTTTAGATAAAAAGACAGTTACTTGCTTAACCCTTAACTGGGAATTCACAACGAAGTTAATACTTAACAGTTTATCTTACTTTATCATTCATCTACTTATAAAATGCATAAAACATAATAGAAACAAAATAACAAGAACCACCACAACACAAGATATATGTGGTTCACCCCCAGTGTAGGGGCTACGTCCACAAAACTGTGTTTATATTCAACACTTTACAAAACAACAGTTTTGATCTGCGCACTCAGCTGCAGATCTTCTCAACAACCCAAAACTGTGCACTTAGCTGCAGATCCTTTATTATAAAACCCTCCATGCACTCAGCTACAGAGGTCATCCGCGCACTCAGCTGGCACTTAACCTTAACCCCAAAATAGATCTTAGCTTCTTCGCATCAAATTATCATCATAAAAAAACCTTTGAAAAAGCTCTTTTCTCCTTTACATAAGTGCCTATTTATACAAGCGCACTATTACAATACCATGGGTTTAAACCATGGGATTAAAAACCATGGGCTTAAACCATGGATTATTTACAAAAAGAGGGGCTTCGACCCAACCCCGAAACCCCTAATACTATTTTGGACCGCAACTCCGCTTACAAGCTTTGCACCAAAACTGCGGAGTTGCCAAAACTAAGGACCTTCAAGGTCCGAGCCCCAACAGGCCCCTAAGACTCACCAGTGTCCCGTCCCGGGGCACTCTACTGCTTTTCTGGTGGAAGAATATTGTTGGTGAAGATAGTGAACTGCTTGTTGAGGCTGCGCATGATATCTTTGGCTGCTTTCTCCTTCTCCACTATCTCCTGCAATGCTGTTGCAGATGCTTCGCTGGCCTTTTCCTGTGCGAGCGCGTCATACTCCTTCAAGACTTTGAGCTGGTTGTCTGCAGCAGTGCTCAAATCCAAGGCCTCGTTAATAAGGGGCTACATAGAGTTCACCAACAGTGTTTCTTTCCTTCTAGAGGACTCAATATCTTGCTGGAGATCATTGCTATGCTTCACCTTAAGCATCTTCTGCATAGGAGGCAATGTCTTGATTTGTGCTTTGAATGCATCCAGCTTTGCCTGTCGCTGCTTAATGGTTTCTTGCAGCTTTTCTACTTCTAGGTTGTCCTGCAATTTTTCCCAGGCCTCGACACTTTTGTCGAGCAGCTTTGATGCACTACTCACAAGATCTGAGATCTTTGTTGCTGAGGCCTGAATATCTCTGCGACGCTATTCCCTGACCTCTGGTGGACTCTCAGGAATGGTGCGAAGTTGAAGCTCCACAATTTGAGCCTCATGCTCTGCTTTCATCTTCTCTATCTCGCTTCGATACTGTTGTGCATAGTCTTTCATCTTGATGATTCTTTTCTCCGGTTCTTCTTCAGCCTGCATGTCGAAGTTAGGGAGGCTTCGACACGCCTCATCCAATACTCGCGCCAGTGCAGTCTGCTTGCTTTCTGCTTCACTCTTTTTCTGTTCAGCTTCTTCCAACTGCTCTGTGAGGCTCTCACTCTACTTCGTGGAATTCTCTAACTGCCTGTGTGAGTAGCTGTCTCATTCTCGGATCTCGTTCATGATTTCCAATTGACAAAGATGCAGCTCTGGCATAGACAACTTGGCGTAGTCTATCTCAACTGTCATACTCATTTGTGATCGATATGCTGCATCATTTATTATGAGGGTTGCACTTGGTACTTTCCCTCTATTGTTTCTGGCAGGCCATTGTCTCGTATCTAGCTGCGCACCTACTGGGGCATTTCTTGCTGTTGCACCATTCATTGATCTTTCTGCTAACGCCTTAAGTTCTTCAATTCGTTGCGCTACGCCAGTGAGCACATCAAGGTGTGTAGTTACAAACTCTGACCATTTGTTGGTTAATACTTTTGTAGAATTTGTCAGAGCCTGATCAAGCTCTTCAATCGTCAAAGCAATCTCTTCGATGATATTCTTTCCCTTTGATGCCTTAGCTTTCTTTCTAGGAGAAGGATTCGTAGCTTCCTCCACTTCTGGAGATTTGCGCTTATCTGGGCGATTAGGGTCAGAAATTGTCTTTATTGATTCTTCTTCTTCTTCATCAGCTCTGTCATTGCCACCATGGTCATCTCTGCTTTGCTGCGACTCATCTTGTTCTTTGCTTTCTTCTGGTGGGTCACTCTGCGATGGCTGACTAGGACCTACGCCCACATTTATCACTGGGGGACTGGTATGTTGGGCCTTGTTTCCGCGTCCTTCATCCATTTGGCCGGCCACTGCTGGACTACTGTGATGATGTCTTCCTGGTTCACCACATATGGCAACTTCTAGCATGTATGCTTCTTATCTACGTGGGCTTGGATGAAGACATTGTGCATGTCAGCCTTGAAGTTGGCCACTCTAGCATACTGAGAGAATAGCTCATTACTGAGCCGCGATGTTTTCAGGATCTCATATGAAATGTTCATTGCATAAAAGGTGAAGACGTAGTTCGTCATTTGCTGCAGGGCCTTATCCTGCGAGACCCAAAGATATGCATACCTTGCTACGCCAGGCATATCCGGAGGCACATCAACAAACTATGCCTCGGTAGGCTCTCTCCGTCCTACCAGTGCAATAAGCACTAAAAACCACGAGTAATGAAAGGGTCTACCTTTCTATTGCGCATCGTAGACATCTTTGAGGAATTCCCTAGCAATGTACTCTGCCCATTTGTAACTGTAGCCTTCAGCACAATTCACAGCAATACTGACAATCGGGGCAGGTACTTCATTCGGTCTACACTTCCACATTAATTTGCACACTAGGAGCTCAGCAGCGAAGCGAATGTCTTGGTGCTGAATTGTTGAGGTTTGATACCCTCTCTTTCCTTTCGTTAGGCCGAAGCGGTCCTTCATGTGTTGCGCCAGCTTCGTATCCTCGTGTTTTCTGAAAAACTCAATCCCAGGATCAGGCCCTTCCTTTGGCAAGCCTGTAATCCTATGAATTAGTTCTCCATCAATAGCTATTTTCTGGCTTCCTATCCATAGGTTTCCATCATGCACCAACGCCCATAGCTTCTTGACCACCATGATAACCTGTGTGCTGCAACCAAAGTGGGGGACATTGAGCATCTTCAACAGGCCAGCAGCCCACTATTTCACTTCCAGTAGCATCATACCGGCCTCTGGATAATGGACAGAGTGCAAGTATTTCCCAGGTGTGAACTGCAGAAATTTCCCATGATCATTCGTATTGTGGTTTGCATACTTGAGCCGGTCTATCTTTCCTATCATCGTTCCGACCAACTGCACACCCTGTGGCAGCGAAGGGGTGCGCAACGTGAACTTGCCTGTCCACTGAGGTGGCTGAACTCCTGGTCGAACAGATGGAAGATATGGTGGACACTACAGTGCAACATTCTCATCCTCACCAAAGTCTTCGAATTCTCCAGGAGGATTCATCACGGGATCCTCTGGTGTCTGTCCTGATGGCTTGTGTATTTCTTCGTTCCGCTTAGAACGAACTTCTGCCTTAAATTTATTTCTGGTTGATCATGTCTGCATTGGCTGATTCGGCCCTGGGGGAGTTTCTTCATGAGGTGCAGATGTAGGTGGATTTCTCATAAGGTTCTACAGACCCCTCTCTCTGAATTCGCTCAACAATTCCTGGACTTCGTGATCAGCTAACATGGACTCAACTCAAGAAAATGTGTAATGCAAAATTCGCAGGTCTGAGTGGCTTCTTATGGAATCCAACGATGAATTCTGACATAGCTGTGCATTAAAGACACCAAATCTGATAGAGCGGCTGTAGATCTTGTCCAAACGACGCTAGATTTCCCAAAATCTCATCATTACAGGAAGTTAATACAGTTAACGTACCGGCGCCGCCAAATCTGATTTTTTCCAATGGTCGCATTTTAAGCTTCGACACACCTTTATTCTTCGGCACAACCACTAACTTTAGCTTCGCCACAATAAGGACCTTCGACATAGTACATACCTTCGACCCATCCTGACACAAGCTTCAACAAAACTTCGAACTTCAACCCACGATAGAATTTTCTTCCACAACCTTTGACACTTCCAACAATCTGCCAAATCTCTCTGAGAATAGCTTCAGTATAGTCTAGTACCCAATTTCAACTGTTCTTGGTACTTATTCTCTTCTTCTTTCTATTACTGCTGATCAGGGGGTACAGGCTTGTCCCTGTACTTCTTTAATCTACTTCCATTCACCATGGAGGGCAAAATTTCTCCATTCAATTTAGCTAACTGAACTGCGCCACCATCGGTAACTTTCTGAACTATGTATGGTCCTTTACAATGTGTCTTGAAATTACCTGGGAACTTCATGAATTTACTGTCGTACAAGAGCACAAGATCAACATTCTGGAAATGCTTCTTCTTAATGTGTCTATCATGCCATGCTTTTTCTCTAGCTTTCTGCACTTGCTGCTGGAAACCTACAATGAATCTGTCTTCTTCTAGTTCCAGTATCCTTGCCAGCCTTTCATTCAACATAGCTGGATCATCCATCCCTGTGAAGGCAGATATTCTGAGGCTAGGAACAATTTACTCCATGGGAATAATTGCTTCCTGTCCATATAATAGCCTAAAAGGTGTGTGGCCTATCTACTTCTTGCAAGTGGTTCTATAAGGCCATAATACTACTAGAATTCTAAGATCCCAATCATTTCTATTAACATTGCAAACCTTCGTCAGAGTGTTCTCAAGAATCTTGTTAAAGGCTTCGACAGTTCCATTTGCTTGAGGATGGTAGGCAGTACTCTTCTGATGATATACTTGAAATTCTTCGGTCAATGCTTCAATAGTCTTATTCAGAAAATGTGATCCTTTATCACTCATAAGAATTCTAGGAAATCCAAACCTTGACAAGATATTATCGAATATGAACTTCATAGCTGTAGCAGCGCTACAGTCCTTGACTGGTTGAGCTTCGGCCCAACAAGTAAGGTAATCAGTTGCTGTAATAATGTATCTTGCTCCAAATTTCTTTGCAGGGGGATTGATTGGTCCAACAAAATCAATAGCCCACTTGTCAAATGCTTGTAAAGTTACCTGTGGAACCAGAGGCATCTCATCCCTCCTGGATGGTTTGCCTATCCTCTGACAGATATCGCAGCTGTGGCAATAGTCTCTTGCATCCTTATGAATCGTAGGCCACCACAATCCAACTGTCAAAATCTTCTGTTCCATAACTTTTCCTGCATAATGACCTCCTGCTACTCTAGAATGCGCCTCAGCCAAAATCAATGGCTTTTCATGCTCCAAGACACATCTGCGTAGTATTTCATTTGGTCCCATCTTATATAGTTGTCCTGCTATCAAGGTAAAGTCAGCTGCTCTAACCACCAGCTGCTTCTTCTGCTGTGTTTTCATCTCAGAGGGTGTAAAACATGTAGACAAGTACTGAACAATATCCTGAAAATAGTCATCAACCATTTGGATGGCAAACAACTAGGCATTAGGAAGACCTTCATCCAAACTAGTGGGCTCTTCTCCTGACTCGAGCCTCGACAAGTGGTCAGGCCCCAGGTTAAGTCTTCCTGGCTTAACTATGATCTCAAAGTCATACTCCTGAAACAAAATCAGCCATCTTCATATCCTTCCACCTAACACAGGCTTGTTAACCAAATACTTCAAATCAGAATGGTCAGTGAACATCTTAAAATGAGATCCTAACAAATAATGTCGAAATTTCTGCAAAGCATAAACCATAGCTAGACCTTCTCGTTCTTTCGTAGTATAATTCTTTTATGCTATGGACAATTTTCTACTTGCAAAAGCAATAGGGTGATCAATATTACCTTCACCCGACTGAGCCAATACTACACCTAAAGAAATGGAGGATGTATCGACATGAACATGAAACTCCTTATTCCAGTCAGGGAATACTAAGATAGGGGCAGTTACCATCTTTTCTTTCAAAATGTCCAAGCTTTCCTGACATTCAGGTGTCCATTCAAATTTAATATATTTCTTCAATTTATTTTCCATAAGGGCTGTAATCTGAGCATATCCTTTGATGAATTTCCTGTAATATCCAGTATGACCAAGCGTAGTGCGAAGTTGCTTAGCAGACTTCCGAGGTGGTAAGTTCACAATAATGGCTATCTTCGCAGGATCCGCCATCAATCCTTGCTTGCATACAATGTGGCCTAGCAAAATTCCAAAAGGTGTACAAAAGATACACTTCTTCAGGTTCAATGAAATCTGATGCTGTCTACACTTGTCCAGCATAAGTCTTAAACTGGCTATATGATCTTTCAATAAGCCAAAGATAGTCTAGTCATCAAAGTAAACTTCCAAGAAATTATGAATAAATTCCTTAAATGTAGATATGACTACTCTGGAAAACATAGCAGGTGCATTTTTCAATCCAAAGGGCATAACAGTATACTGAAAAGATCCCATTTCTGTAGCGAAGGTTGTTTTGTGTCAATCCTCTGGAGAAATTTTGATCTGATGGTAACCTGAAAATCCATCAGTGAAAGAATACACTTATTGACCTCCGACATTGTCTAAAACTTCATCTGTGAAGGGAGTAGGAAAAGGGTCATATAAACATGCATCGTTCAGCTTCCTCAGATCAACAAAGATTCTGATTTCTCCCTTGGTCTTCTTTTCTTGTACCACCATAGGGCTGACCCATTTGGACTCTTCGACAGGCTCAATGATTCCTGCAGCGAGCATATTATCTAGCTCCATCCTGACTTTTTCTTTATACTTAGGGTTTAGCCTATAAGGGTGCTGCTTCACAGGTTTCACATCTATTTTCAAAGGGATTTTTATCACTCCTATATCACCAAGGATACCTTTCATTTCTGAGAAATTCATCGGAAATAAGTCCTGATACTCATGGAGGAGTTCAGTCACTTTGCTCACCATTTCTTCGTCCCAATAATCTCCAATGGTAGTGTACTTAGGCATTTCTTCTGATCCAATGTTTACTTTCCTTGTTTGCAAGGAATGAGTTACTTCAGGTGATTCGACTGTTGGTCCATGTACTTCGCAGTGTCCTTCTGACTCAGGAATATTAATGTTGCAAGGGTCATCATCTTCATCAATGGTGAGGTTATAACATTCTAATGCATTAGCTTCTTGTTCCTTCCAATCAAGTTGGTGCTCTGCTATTTCTTTATCATCAAACACCTTAGTATGGATCATCCTAATAGCTGCGTCCAAAGTAGGGAAAACCTCATTAATAGAAAATGTGAGCACAAAACTATCGATAAGGCTAACCTAACTTACTGTACCATGTCGAAGCTCCACCTCCGCATACCAGTTCTTTGCTACAGGTTCCAGAGTGTGTGCAAACCTATGTATTCACAAGGTACATTCTTCCATGCTTCATAACACTGCTCGAAATGTTCCTGAGGGCTAGTATTACCATTAAATCTGCTTCGTACCTCCTGAGGTTGATCCATGAATCTCAGGAGAAGAAACTTTTGGCAAGCTCTCCAACTATGAATATACTTGTTATGACCATTTCACCATCTGGAAGCTACGACTTTGAATACTAAATCTAGAGTCTCCATTTTCTGTGAATCTGGTACTTGCTCTAAGAATTGTACAATAAAATCTTCTGGGTTTGTCAAGCCATCAAAAGTAGATAATATTCTTGGTTGTGAGCCAACCCATCTGATAGAATTGGTAATTCTTGCACATCGATGTCCATACAGCTCATAAAGTCTATTCTGCCAATTCTCTAGGCCTTCGTCTGAATTAGTCATGCAAGAACTGTCACACTGCCAGTCCATTATACCTTCAGTAGTAGGGTTAACATAGTCTTCTTCTTTAGATGTGACGTTGTAAATATAATCCAAAACATCCTGATCTTTATCTCTAACTGGATCTGTATACCTTTCTCCTTGAGAAGGGTCCAAGGTACTATGACTCTCAAGCCTTTTCCTTCAAAATTCATATGTCTGTTCTTAAGGTTGATTACTGCATAATTGTCTATTGCCCATTCAATTCCTAGCAATGCTGGATAGGGGTTGCTATCATCAATTATTTCAATGACTTCAAAATCTGCTAAGGTACTGACTCCATCAATGTCCACTGGTACACTAGGGAATCTTCCCAAGGGCACAATATTCTGCTGATTGGCTAATCTCAGCTGTATAGGGGACCATTCAAGCATAGGTCTTCCCATTTGTTCCCATGTTTGCTTAGTTAGGAAATTCACTTTTGATCCCAGGTCTAAAATGATATCAGTCATGTCATAATCTCCTATCTGAGCATGCAATCTCATTTCTCTTCCAGTCCTTCTAACTCTATTAACATTTTTTCCTCTATCAGAGCTTCGTTGAGGTTCGCAAGACTGAATAACTTTCTATAACTCATTCAAAGCATTCTGATTTCTTAATAGCTTCATACAACTATGTAAAAATGATGCTAGTGTACTTACTTGATCCGACGAAGCTTCTTGAAACTGTAACTGCTGTTGATGCTGTTGCGTAGTTGCTACTGATGTTCCCGGAGCAGCAAAGTATTTTTTAGCTTCCATAAATGTTCCTCTTTCTTTTCCAACATCGAAGGCTGGGATTTTCTTTGGGGTCTTATGGACCCAAGCCTTGTCAGGCTATTTCTCCTTATTCTACACTTGCATCATAGCTCCACTCCTTGTAACAACGTTAACGGATAGGACAGGTCTTTTCTCTACAGCAATCATCTGAAGATTCTGAGTAGGAGTGCCATTTATTTCTTGTATCTTGGCTATCAACTGTGGCCATTGCTCAATCACATGATCGACTGCTCTGTAATATCGACATGTCATAGTTGGGTTCTAACAGTCTCTAGCTACATGTCCTTCCTGATTACAACTATAGCAAATAACCTGGCCTCGACCTCTTCCAGGCATACCACCACGACCACGACCTATGAAATTACCTCGACCTGATGTACTACCATGGTAACCATATCCATAATTGCCTTGTGCATCGGGTTGTACCCTATAAGCATCATAGGTTCGCTCTCTCATGAGGTCAAAGCTGCGACAGTCGTCTTCATTATGTCCAACTGACTTACACAACTTGCAGTAGGGATTCTTAGGTACTTGAACATATCTCTGCAGTAGGTAGCAATCTTCAGGTTGATGTTAGCCAGTTTTTCTACAGATCTCACAATATAGGACATTAGGGTTAAACATGTTCGATGCACCAGTATTCAAATAATTTCTTAATGCAGGACACTGTTCTTTATCATGACCTTCTGTCTTACATCGTGTACACCAAACCTCTTCTCGAATAGATTTCCCTTTTTTCATGTTGTGAAGCTCCAAATCCATTTCTGCTAACTATGCTTGTATTTGGGCTATTCCAGAATTATCTCCAACAGGAGCTGTTTCAAGTTTCATAGCAATTTCCAACGCCTCTTGCTGATTAGCAACCTTCTGTTGCATAAGTGGATTCCTGAAATGCGGAAATAGTGCCGCAATGAACCATTCTTTATGATGTTCTGGTCCAATAGTGAAACTAACTTGATCCAATAGAACCTTGAACCTCTGATCAAAGTCCCAAACTGATTCACTTCGCTTCTGCTGAATTTCTTTTAGTTCAGTTATAGACTGTGACTTTGATTTAGGCTTCTTGAATTCTTTGATCATTTCTTTTTTAATATCAGCCAAGATATAGTTCTGAGTACTGGAAAACTTCATAAACCAGGTTAAAGCTCGGTCTCTGAAAGAGGTGACCAGATATGATGTTCTTGTATTTTGATCCATAATATTCTTAGCAGTCCAAACAGCTTCGCATAAGAACCAAAACTGCTCTGGATCCTCTGATCCAGTTCCTTTAAAAATTGGGAGCTTGATATCATCATTCACATGAGCCATAGTGGATCGAGGGGGGGAAGGAGGGGGAGGAGGAGGGGGAATACTGGTAATAGGAGGAAGGGAACTTTCTGAGGTAGACTAACCTGTGACAGGACTACTTGGGCTAGGGTTACTTTCGGACTGCGAAGGGTTCTCAAGGATAACAGATCTATGCTGTGGAGTTATAGGAGGGTTTCTAACAAAAGGGGTTTCTTCAGATTTAGAATCTTCTGGGTTTAATGAGGTATAATCGGTATTCTGGCCTAGGGTATAGGATCCAAGAGTTCTCTTGTATCTTTTACCATTGCGAAGCAAACCACTTTGCTCATCGAAGTCACTTTCGCTTTCAAACATAGGTTAGTAGCAATAAATCTAGCAATATGATTCGATACGCAATATGCCTTTCTTAGCCAAAAGCATTTTAATTTTCAGACTTAATGAATTTTGGTACTTGCCCCTTGGTACTTTGAAAAACTGTCTTTCTACTTCGCTGAAAGAAGTATGTGTGTCGATGGAGAACTCCATCACAAATGCTTCAAGGGTTTATGTTGTCCAGAAGTTAATAGCTCTTGATACCACGTTGTTCACACTTTTCAACAGCTTAATTCTTTCAGGGGTCCAGGCAGGAGACTGATCTTGTTTGAAGTTTGTCTTTCTTTCTGTCAACCTGGATAACCACTGGTGCAATTCTATGTGGATACTACCAAATAAAATTTCATAAATATTAGAAAAAACGTACCTTTGCAAGAATTCGTCTGAGCTACGACGAGGGTCCTTATTCTCTTGTTCAGCAAATTTCAGATAGGTATCCTCAACCCAGTCATTGATTTCTTTTACTGAGGGCCTCCAAAACATGTCCCTCTAGGTACGACGTAGTTCCCTCTTGAAGCAGATACTGGTTCAACTGGCAACGGAATCAATTTTTTGGGCTTAGGGAAGACCCGGGTTCTTATACTTTTATCTTCGCACCAACAAAGAGACCCACAATGTTGGCCCTTTTGGCAACAACCTGCGAATAGGTTGCAGTCTCACCCGAAACAGCTATGGGGTGCCGCAGAATCAGGTTTCTGCAGGCAAAAGAGGGATATTACTGTACCTTTAACCTTAACAAAGAATAAGCATATAATACAGAGCTTCGATATTCACTTAAATAGCTTCGCAGTTTAGATAAAAGGACAGTTACTTGCTTAACCCTTAACTGGGAATTCACAGCGAAGTTAATACTTAACAGTTTATCTTACTTTATCATTCATCTACTTATCAAATGCATAAAACATAACAGAAACAAAATAACAAGAACCACCACAACAAAAGATATACGTGGTTCACCCCCAGTGTAGGGGCTACGTCCACAGAACTGTGTTTATATTCAACACTTTACAAAACAACAGTTCTGATCTGCGCACTCAGCTACAGATCTTCTCAACAACCCAAAATTGCGCACTTAGCTACAGATCCTTTCTTCTAAAACCCTCTGCGCACTCAGCTGTAGAGGTTGTCCACGCACTCAGCTGAGACTTAACCTTAACCCCAAAATAGACCTTATCTTCTTTGCATCAAATTATCATCATACAAAAACCTTCGAAAAAGCTCTTTTCTCCTTTACATAAGTGCCTATTTATACAAGTGCACTATTACAATACCATGGGTTTAAACCATGGGCTTAAAAACCATGGGCTTAAACCATGGGTTATTTACAAAAAGAGGGGCTTAGACCCAACCCCGAAACCCCTAAGACTATTTTGGATTGCAACTCCGCTTACAAGCTTCGCACCAAAACCGCGGAGTTGCCAAAATTAAGGACATTCAAGGTCCGAGCCCCAACAATAACCAAGACCTTGTCTAAATCACTATCGAGGACTTAGTAGTTAACTGACCTTGTCTAAACCACAACCGGAGTTCATTGGAGCTCTAAAACACAACTAAGTGTTACATTCAGTGTTGACTAAGGCTAACTAACTGTGGTAGGTGAGAAACATGCCCTACATGAGTGCAATCAAGTAAACCTAGCACTAATTGAATCTAGAGGACTAGAATGAATGTAACTGACTCCTAACTTAGCTTAACTAGTCATTAACTGAACTGAACTGACCTTGGTTGGTTTCAACATTCCCAGTGGCTCTTGAATTGTAGGGATTGGTCTAGGAGGCTCTTAAAATTATGCAATCAAGTGCAACTGAGCCCTTGCCATATAACATCTTACAGGGATTCTATTGCATCTCCCTGAAGGAGGTAAGATAGCATGACATAGCGCAAGGGTCTTTCCTTTCTGAGTGTCAGGTGAGTTTCCAGTCATCTTCCTAGCTTCCAGTTTGGAAGTAGGGACTGAATCTAGATCTGAGTCACCCTAAATCTCAAGGTCATAAACTAATAAAGATGGATCTACAAAACTAGTAGAAGCTGTAAAAGAAGTAGATGCAATGATTTTACCTTCCCTTGCAAGTGGCTGCTGAGAGTGCACTGGTTCTAAAGGAGGTAGGAAATGTGAGAACTCATATGCTTTTGAAGCATTATTTGTAGTACCATTTGCTATGATGCTCCAAGTAGAGATATCTGTGATCTCCACTGAGTCAGGACCAAAGATTACTTGCTTTGGAGATCGAGTATGGGTCATTTGATAGATAGATAACAGGTTTGAAGCTAGGGAGGGAACAAATAGAACATCTTTGAACCTTCCATGTTCAAGTTTGACAGAGCCCTTCCCCTTTGTTTTGAATTTACTGTTATTGCCCATCTGAATACTAGGACCATCAAAGGACTGAAAAGAAGAAAATGATTCTCTGGATACAGCCATATGGTTGGAAGCTCCAGAATCAATGAGGAAGACAAGTGCTGATGTGCAACAAGCCTTCAATGCATGGCCTTTCCTTTGGTATTCTTCATCTTCTTCTTCTTCTTCAGAGTCATCCTTCCTTGCACTAGTAGGTACAAAAATGTTATGCTTTTGCAAAATAAGAGCCATTTCATCAAGTTGTCTTCTCATACATGAGCTTTCTGAATGAAAGCCCCTTCCACAGTAAGAGCAAAGGACCTTGCCTTTGCCATTCTTCTTGCTTATCTTCGAACCTGAAGGCTCTTTTGACTACTCTTTCTTCACAGGGGAATCATCCCTTTGCTTCCCTTTGTCATTCGCTACCTTATCTCCTCTTTCAACTAGAGCTATATCTTTGGGAGATCAAATGATCCCCATTTGGATCAATTTATCATTCTCAGAAATAAGAGATTGGATGAAGGCATTAAGAGTGGGCATCTTCCAATTTGGAGTAGTGATCCTTACTATTTGGAAGGTGGATACAAAGACCGAGTAGTCTGCATTGAGCTTTGTGAGAATGGCAAGGATGAGCTGATCTTCATCCTTCTTCAATTTGCATTGCTTCAACTAATATATCAGAATCATGAACTTTATGAAGAATTCATTCAGAGATTCGAAATCGGATGGATTGAGAGTATTCAAATAATTTTCTAGCTGATGGATCCTCATCTCATCATGCTTATCAAATAAGGAAGCAAGCTTGTCCCAAACCTCCTTGGGAGTCTCCAAGTCTTGGTTGTGAAATAAAAGATCTCTAGAGACTGAGGAGAGAAAGAGTCCATGGGCTTCATCAAGCCTGTTCATGTACTTAGCTTTGTTTTTATCTGATTCTGGCTCTTCCTCTGTTTCTTCTATGAGTCTGAAGAGATTCTTGGTGTAGAGCATTACCACAATGTCATCCTTCCACTAGTGATAGTTGAAGGGAGTGAGAGGCTCCATTGGATGAGCCATTTTGAATGTAGTAAGAAGGAATGAGCTGCTGTAGCGAATGCTGTAAGAAAAGCTGATAACCTGTCACAAAATCAAACATACAAAGTAAGGTCGATAGTCTGCACTTTTGGTTTTTCCTTCACACCCAACATAGTTGATCAAGCAAGTTTGATCAACAATTTCCTAACTTGGGATATTAAGTGGTAAATTCTCCGCTTCTGGTGCAGTATTGGAAGGAGCAATTTGCTAAAAAAAAAATGATCCAACTGGAGATCCGAGGAGGAGAGGTGTCTTGTCCATCGAGGCTCTGATACCATATTAAATTGAGCACATAGATACATGGACAAACACACAACTCACAAAATAGATCACACAATTTACTTAGCAATTGAAGAATGAAGTAGTGCAAAAATGGCTTGTAGCTGTGAATTCTTTCATTAATAAAAAATTAATCGGATGATAATTACAATGAAGTACAATGGCTTTAATAGCCACATGAAATTTGAATCCACATGAGGAAATTCGAATTGATAGAATCTACGTGACTGTAGATAACCAAGACCTTGTCTAAATCACTATCGGAGGACTCAGTAGTTAACTGACCTTGTCTAAACCATAACCAGAGTTCATCAGAGCTCTAAAACACAACTCAAGTGTTACATTTAGTGTTGACTAAGGATAACTGACTATGGTAGGTGAGAAATGCGCCCCACATGAGTGCAGTCAAGTAAACCTAGCACTAATTGAATGTAGAGGACTAGAAATGAATGTAACTGAATCCTAACTTAGCTTGACTAGTCATTAACTGAACTGAACTGACCTTGGTTGGTTTCAGCATTCCCAGTGGCTCCTAAATTCTAGGGATTGGTATAGGAGGCTCCTAAATTGATGCAATCAAGTGCAATCAGTGGCAGTGATCCTCAATTAGTGTTCCACACACTTTAGTAACTGAAACATGTGCCCCAATTAGGCCAAGTGGACCCAATGGTGTTAATGATTATAAGTAGACTGGATGGACTCCTGATTTAGACATGACTCCCAATTTAGATATATGACCAAATTTGGACAAGGGAGGGTTTATAATCCTAACACGGGGATGGGTGAAAGCCTAGAAACCCTCCACTCTGCAGGATGCCATTAGCAGAGCTAGAGATCTCCAGGATTCAGTTCTGAAGAACATGTTGCCTCTCAAAACCAACTTTCCCGTTAGGGACAAGGACAAGAAACCTTTCCAGTAGGATGTTGCCAAGAAAACATGGTTAGACAAGGAAACTAGAAAAGACTTAAGGTGAAAGAAATTATGTTTCACTTTTCAGGAACCATGGGTGCTAGGACACAGGTGTGTAGGGAAGGCAAAGGCTCACTACATCGAAGTGTATTTGGACAGTGACAGGGAGGACCATGAGCAGGAGGCCACAGAATAACTACGGGAAGATGAGGAAGAATCACTCCAAGGTGATACACTAGAGGGAGTCATTTCTACCTTATCTGGAGTACCAAGTTTCCATACTCTCAAGGTTAGAGAAGTAGCATAGGGTCATAGAGAGGGAGTATTGATTGATGATGGAGAAACCCACAATTTCATTGACTTCGCTTGGGTATCCAAGAGGGGTATTTAGACCGAGAAATTCAAGGGATTTACTGTAGCGGTAGACGAGAACTCCAGCATGAAGTGCAACTACTGGATTCCGAAATTGAATGTCAAATTAGGTAACTAATAGATGACAGATTCATTTTTTGTAGTAGATGTATAAGATAATCATGTAATATTAGGTGTTCAGTGGCTTTATTCAATAGGGAAATATACTACAGACTATCGGGAAACGGAAATGGAATTCCAGGGGCTAGATGGAAAATGAGTAGTTTTGAGGGGCATGAACACTTATCTTCCAAAACCGGTCTCTTCACAGAGAATGGAGGAGGTTCTTAGATAGGATGACATAGTATGGGCTGCAGAATGTTTTGTCACCTTTAGAAACCTCCATAGAATAGCACGCAACACCCAGGTGATAATCAGGCCTTGTTATAGAGGCACAAAAAGGTATTTCGGGACCTTCCAGCAGGAAGAACACCAGAACAGGTCTTTGAACACATCATTGAGCTAGAGGAGGGGACATAGGAAGTCATCACCACTCCTTATCAGCATCCCAAAAGATACAAGGATGAGATCGAGAAAATGGTCAAAGAATTGTTGGAGCTTGGATACATTCGGCCCAGTTCTAGCCCCTTTGCATCTTTAGTGGTATTGGTTAAGAAGAAGGATGGTACACTATGAATGTGCATCGATTATCGAGCACTCAACAAAAATACCCTTAAAAACAGGTATCCCATCCTTAGGATTGATGAACTCATGGATGAATTACGGGGTGCTGAATACTTTTCCAAGATTGATCTTCGCTTGGGGTACCATCACATCTGATTAAGGGACCAAGACATCTCCAAAACAGCTTTACATTGTCACTATGGTCACTATGAATTTATGGTCATGCCTTTTGGACTTACCAATGCTCTAGCCACTTTTCAGTCATGCATGAACCATACTTTTAGAGTTCAACTATGTAAGTTTTTGCTAGTATTCTTTGATGATATCCCGATTTACAACAAAACATGGGAGGAACATCACTTGGACGAAGTATTGAGCATTATAGAAGAACACTCTCTCTATGTGCAAATGTCCAAGTGTGAATTTGGCATGAAGGAAATGCTGTATCTAGGGCACATAATCAGTGAAAAAGGAGTATAGGTTGACATGGAGAAAATATGATCTATCAGATATTGGCCCACACCAAAAATAGTCATAGAATTGAGAGGATTCTTAGGTCTTTGCACTTATTACCAAAGGTATGTTAAGGAATTCTCCTAATTTGTTGCACGCCTCACATATCTCACAAAGAAGGGAGAATTCACCTGGACAGAACTAGCACAGAGACCTTTTGAGGAAATGGAAGTCATTATGAGTTCTTGCCTAGTTTTAGCATTACCGTACTTCTCACAACTGTAATACCTCGGTTTTAACCCCGCTTGCATTAAATATACATGATACTTATATTGTAAATAATCATGGTGTGGAGCTAAAGGCCAAGGCCCCACCATCGATTTGGTTATGTTGTGTTTCAGATTTGGAATTGTCACCGATGGTATATTGGGACATATGACATATATTAAATTGTGGCATCATGTAAACACACATTTTAATTAAATAACCCAACCAACTATGTTCACTGCAACTAAATTAAGAAGGGGCATGATTCCAAAGGATAGGGAAAGGGAATGTTGAACATTGAGTCATGGGGGAGAAGCCATGTGTCCCACTCTCTTTTTGTCTCCTTAAACCACCACCCTTAGTATTCCATAGTTAGTTGGGGCAACGATTTGCTGACAGAAAGACCACTACCACACCCATGCCTGCTCTCACTCTCCATGACGTGCGGATGGTATGTCCACTAACCAGCTCATGAGTTTGTTCAGTTTATTCATGGGAAAGAGTTAAAGGAATCCACATTTTCCATTGTGAGGGTTTTCCATTCCTTCACACACCGCTTGTTAATTGGGAAAAACATTCTTCCTCTGTTCACGTAGAGTTTTGTATCTTTTCCCATCAATTTTAGACTGCGTATTGTTCTGTTATGTCCATCATTGATTCAAGGCTATAATGGCATTAATGGTTCAGCTGGGTTTTGTTTTGTCTTTCCCCTATAAAGTGGTAGTCTGTTCCTTTACCCTTTTCTGATCTATGCAAATTCTATAACGATTGTATTGAGAATCGATTAAGTGCTATGAGTCCCTACGCTATGTGGGCAGCGGTCTCTTCCACATTTTTTCTTTGGCTGTGTCTTTTTCCCCTCACACATAGTTTGAGAATCGGTTTCCTTGAGGATCGACAGCTGTGGTTTCATAGTTGTTGTGGGCTGCTGTTGCCCACGTCTGATTGACTATGTTTTTCCCCTGTAAAAGATTGAATAGCTGTTGGCTGCTTGCATGCAGTGGTTTTGTCCTTAGACTGCATTGGAGTGGTGAATGAGGGCCTGAGGTGCTTGATAAACCTGGTGGATTGAGAACCACACAGACAGAGCTATTGAGCTGGATTTCTTCTCCACAACCCCTGAATAGCACTGGAAGGGAGATCAAGGTCTGAGGGACTATGTTGTAGAGAAGGGACTGATTTCCTTCTATTGGGTGTGTGTGGGTGTTCTAGAAGCCAGGTTGGTTCTGGTGTTGGTGTCTGTAGCTCTTCAATGAGCTCACCAACTTAGCATTTATCCTTTCCCAGCTCCAGGATGGCCTGATAAACCCAACCTTGTTGGCTTGGCTGATCCATTGTTCGCCTAATAAACCCAACTGTGTTGGCTTGACTGAGCTGTGTACCCTTGTGGTGTTGTTATCCTTGGCTATGTGTAAGCCTATTAGTTCCTTATTCCTTGGGGAATCATGCCTAGCTCGGGGGTGGCAACGTTGCTGAGAGATTGAGGAGCACACGAGCCTATGGTTGGGTGGAACGTTGCAGCGACGTAGCTAGTTGCGGGACAAGCTCTTAATAAGATAAGTATTCTTGCCTAAATTGTGTCTGCAATTATTTTTACCATTGATGAATGATGATATACATGTTAGATGCTGATCTGTATATGCATGAGTATAGAATGAAATGTTTTGCTTCTATTGTGTATATGAATGATTATGCCTCATAATATGTTTGATGTTTTAAGTATCATGCTTCAGCATTATAAGTATGTATATTTCATGTTCGTTGGGCAAGATGCCTAGATGTTTTGATGTATTGTAGCATCCTCTTTGCTAGTCGGAGGGTCGGGGACATTATAGTGTGGTATAAAAGCCTTGGTTGCAGCATGGGCCTGGATGGGCCATGAAGATATAGTGACAAAGCTTATGATGCAGCATTGGGCCTCAGGGGGCCATGAGAATAGTTAACAGTGGCAGGTTGCCTACTTCCTAGAAGAAACCAAGAACATGGGTGAAGACAAGAAAATTCACAAAATTTTCTAAGTGTTTTGGCTATCAGCACATCAAAATGCTTAGACAGATGGATCGCCGATGCTTAGCTGATTGAGCACTGCCATTGTGGATGGCTAGACCCTTATGCTTCCGATGGGTAGAGCCTCTGACTATTGATGGTGCATAAATTCCAAAATTTTTCTAAGTGTTGACCTCATCGGCCATCGGATCATGATAGTGGTATTCATCACCGATGAACAACGAAAGGAATTAGTTGAATGGATTGCCACTGTTTCAGGTGATTAGGGAACTAACCGATCGATGCAGCGGTTGCTAGTTGTTTCGACAGCCGATGCTATGGAAGAAGGAGAAAATAGAAAAGTTTCAAAAATTTTCTAAGTCATAGAATGATCGACCATCGACGATGGTTAGTTGATGACATCGCTGATGATTAGGTGATTCCATTGTGGATGAGCTACGTCGAGTAAAGTTTATTGATCAAACGTCTGCCATTGTGGAGACCGAAAGGACTAACCACCCAACGAGGAGAGCATCAAAGCACTGATGCCGCAACTTCTAGAGGCTCCGACCGCCGATAGACCCATGGCTGCAAAAGATGTAGTTCGATTGTGGTTCACCATTGCAGAAGCTGAATGGACTAACTGTCAGATGGATAGGACACCCGACCACCGACGCAACATGGTTAGTCTATGCTATCATGAAGTTCATAATGATAGATGATTATGGACCTGGTACTGCAGACGGAAATAGACCAATGAATTGCCGATTAGACACGGGATAATAGACCACTGCAGGCCTGATGCGGCAGAAGGAATCAAATGAGTAACTCACCGATACAATGGAAGAATTTGGAAGTTTCAACCACCGAAATGCCTGATGAGCAATAGTTGACATCGTCGATCGGAAGCCTAGCCGGTTTTCCACAGGAATTGTAGTAAGATTACTTTCCATTGTTGCGGCTGCTCAATGGACTGTGCACCCGATGAATAGTCATTTTGGTCGTTGGTGCAGATCAAAAGTTTAGTTGGTTTGACCACCACAAGTGTCAGAAAGATAGCTGGGAAGAGGTCCAATTGGGCCTAGGGAAATTTGGGTTTTTTCAAAGGAATTTCTCAGTGATTTTGCAAACAATTTTCAACTGTCTTCCAGTAGTTTTTCAGTAGATTTTAGCAGACTTTCCGTGGTCACAGAGCTGAACATGAAATAGAGAAAATTCTGTGTTTTAGCATAATTGTTGTTTTGTAAATTTCCAAAAGAAGAAGGTAAGTAATTTTGATTATATTAATATTATGCATCTAACAGTTTGCTACTAACACATTTGCAGAACTATAGATAACTTCCAAGAGCAGTACCCCAGAAAGAACAGTGTGGTAGATTCAGTCATGAGAACCCATGATGGGTATGATGCCCGAGATTCTTACAAGCGAGCAGAATATGCCATGGGATAAAATTTTCGTAATGGGAATGATGACATAGAGTCTAATGGAAGGAGATTCCAGGGGACACCGTTCGAAGTTGCAGCCACCATGAGAAGCTTGGTTAAAGCCCAGGAAGAGCAGCATCAGTTGAATGCTGCCATATTGTAGAGTTTGACAGACTTGCAGAAAAAGATAGAATCTGGGTGAGAAGGTAGTAAGAGCAGCACTAGGAGAAGGAGAAGGACTTCCAGTGGATCATCTGTCTCTAAAGAATCCGGTGGAGATACAAGCTCATCTTCTCATAAAAGGAAAAGAAGAAGGCACCAGAGGGATCACTCTCGAGATGAATTTAGGAAAGCTAAACCTCCTACATTTGATGGTGAGATAAAGACGGGACAAGAAGTTGAAGCTTGGCTTCTTGGGATAAAGAAGTACTTCCAAGTGCAAGATTATTCAGGAAACATGAAGGCAAGAGTTGCCATATTCAATCTGACTAGAAGAGCATCCATTTGGTGGGAACACTTCAAGCAAGTAAATAAAATCAGTGAAAGGAAACTGAAGTGGAAATAGTTCAAGAAGTATTTCAGGTAGAAATACCTTTTTGACAGGTATTATGATGACAAGATCAAGGAGTTCCATGAGTTGAGATTGGGGTAGCAGACCATGGATGAATATGCAAATAAGTTCTTGGAATTGCTGGGGTATGTGTGGTACATCAGAGATGAAAAAGTGAAGGTCCAGTGGTTTTTGAGTGGATTGCCTCAAGCCTACAAAGATAGAATTGAGTTTTATGAACCAAGAACCCTCGAAGAAGCAATAAGGAAGGCGAAGTATTGCTATGAGTAAAGAAAAGGTAAACTTGATTACCATAAGGCATGGAAGGATAAGAAGAATGAGAAGTTTGACCAGAGAAGGAAAGGTTTCAAACCTTCTAGATTTAGGAATCAACAAAAGCAGCCATCCCAAGCTGCGTGTAATCCAGTTGGAGTGACAGGTGGAAAGCCTAAAGAGACACATCAGAATAAAGGTCCACTCAAATGTTGGAAATATGAAGGAACTCACTTGCGTAGATATTTCCCACTTGAGAATGAAAGTGCAAGAATAGCTTATAACATTCAGGGAGTGGAAATAGTGGGTCAAGTAGCAAGAGTAGTCCCTAGAATTTATGCAAGACAGGAGGACTGCCAGGCATATCACTAGTCAAATGTGGTTGAAGTTGCAGGTAAGATTGTTGAACAATCTGTTTCTATTTTGATTGACCCTGGTTCTACTCATCATTATATTACTCTAAGAGTAGTAGAGGTTTGTGCTTTTAAGAAGGTAAAGCACGGAAAATCTTGGTTAGTTCAACTAGCCACTCGGACTAAGAGAAAGGTCAGTGAATTGGTAGAAAAGTGCCCATTGGTTATGAATGGATTGAACACTTGTGTAGATTTGAATGTTATACTGCTTTGTTCCTATGATATTCTCATTGGAATGGATTGGTTAGAAGCTCACAAAGTGAAGCTTGACTGTTATAACAAGACTTTTGAATGCACAGATGAGGAAGGAAACCTAGCAGTTGTGAGGGGTATTCCAAAGGTAATTTCAGTAAGACAGGTTTCAGCAATGCAGTTGAAGAATTTCTGTAGGAAAGGCTGCTAGTTGTATGCAGCTCATATTATGGAACCCACAGGAGATGAAAATCCTAGGATGGAGGACTATCGGGTGTTACAGGAATTCAGGGATGTGTTTCTTGATGAGATTCTAGGACTTCCTCCAAAACGGGACATTGATTTCACCATTGAACTTGTGCCAGGAGCATCACCAATTTCCAAGACACCCTATAGGATGAGTACACTGGAGATGCTGGATTTGAAGATGCAACTGCAAGAGTTGTTGGAAAATAAGTATATCCGACCGAGTGTGTCTCCTTGGGGAGCACCAGTTCTGTTTGTGAAGAAGAAAGATGGTACACTCAGGTTATGTATTGATTACAGACAATTGAACAAGGTTACTATGAAGAATAAATATCCTTTGCCTAGGATTGATGACCTCTTTGATCAAATGAGAGGAGCAAAGGTGTTTTCCAAGATTGACTTGAGGTCTAGTTACCATCAGGTGAGGATCAAGGATGAATACATTCATAAGACATCCTTCAGAACAAGGTATGGACATTATGAGTTTGTAGTGATACCATTTGGTCTCACAAATGCACCGGCTACATTTATGTGCCTTATGAACAGTGTCTTCAATAAGTATTTGGACAAGTTTTTTCTTGTTTTCCTTGATGACATTCTTGTTTATTCCAAGAATGAGGAGGAGCATGAAGAGCATTTGAGACTGACATTGCAAGTGCTCAGGGAACATCAGTTGTATGCAAAACTAAGCAAGTGTGACTTCTACAAGGATAGAATTCAGTACTTGGGTCACATTATCTCAGAAGAGGGTATATCTGTGGACCCTGAAAAGATTGAGGCCATTATGAATTGGACTACTCCAAGAAATGTGATAGATGTGAGATATTTTATGGGACTTGCAGGATACTACAGGAGATTCATTGAGGGATTTTCCAAGGTTGCACATGCCATCAATTCTTTGCAAAAGAAGGGGATGAAGTTTGAATGGACTCTGAAGTGTGAAGAAATCTTCCAGCAGTTTAAGGATCTTCTCACCAGTGCACCAGTATTGAAAGTTGTAGATCTAGAGAAATATTTTGTGGTATGTACAGAAGCATTCAGACAAGGGCTTGGAGGAGTCCTTATGCAGGACAACAACGTGATATGTTATGAGTCAAGAAAGCTGAAGGAGCATGAGAAGAAATATGCCACTCATGATTTAGAGCTTGTATGTAAGAAGGTGTAGGACACTAGTGACTTGGGATAACCCAGTGAACAAAGTTGTGCTTGGACTAGAATTGCACAAGGAAATGGAGCAAGAGGTTGTAAAGATCAGATAGAATCTGAAAGCAGCACATAACATACAGGAAAGCTATGCAGATAAGCATAGGGTGAACAGAGAGTTTAGTGTTGGGGATCATGTTTACCTCAGAGTGAAAGCAAAGAAAATTTCCCTGAATCTTGGAAGTTGTGCCAAGCTGTCACCTAGATACTATGGGCCGTTTGAAGTGCTTGAAAGAATAGGTCCTGTTGCATATAGACTTGCATTTCCTGCTAGTACTAGAGCTCATAATGTTTTTCATGTTTCTCTGCTTAAGAAATATGTACATGATCCTAACCATGTGATAAATTGGGATGTGATTTAGGTGGAACCCAAGGGAGAGTTTCAAATCGAGCCAATGCGCATCCTTGATAGGAAGGTCACAATGCTATGGAACCGAGCCATATGGCAGGTAAAGGTGCAATGGGAGCATTACAGACCTAAAGAGGCTACATGGGAGTTGGAGGATGCCATTCGATTGGCACATCCATTTTTGTTCAAACCTGTGGTACACTAAGACGGTACCCGTGTAGCATTTTGTTCAAATTTTGTAAAGCACTGAGGACAGTGCTATTGAAGGGGGAGGGGAATGTAATACCCTGGTTTTAACCCCGCTTGCATTAAATATACATGACACTTATATTGTAAATAATCATGGTGCTGAGCTAAAGGCCAAGGCCCCACCATTGATTTGGTTATGTTGTGTTTCGGATTTGGAATTGTCACCGATGGTATATCGGGACATACGTCATATATTAAATTGTGGCATAATGTAAACACACATTTTAATTAAATAACCCAACCAGCTATGTTCACTGCAACTAAATTGAGAAGGGGCATGATTCTAAAGGATAGGGAAGGGGAATGTTGAACATTGAGTCATGTGGGAGAAGCCATGTATCCCACTCTCTTTTTGTCTCCTTAAACCACCACCCTTAGTATTCCATAGTTAGTTGGGGCAACGATTTGCTGGCAGAAAGACCACTACCACACCCATGCCTGCTCTCACTCTCGACGACGTGCAGATGGTATTCCCACTGACCAACTCGTGAGTCTGTTCAGTTTCTTCACACGATGGAGTTAAAGGAATCCACATTTTCCATTGTGAGGGTTCACCATTCCCTCACACACCACTTGCTAATTGGAAAAAATGTTCTTCCTCAGTTCACGTAGAGTTTTGTATATTTTCCCATCAATTTCAGACTACGTATTGTTCTGTTATGTCCACCGTTGATTTGAGGCTGTAATGGCATCAATAGTTTGGTGGGGTTGCATTTTGTCTTTCCCGTATAAAGTGGTATTCTGTTCCTTTACCCTTTTCTGATCTGTGCAAATTATACAACAATTATATTGAGAATCGATTGGGTGCTATGAGTCCCTACACTGTGTGGGCGGTGGTATCTTCCAAATTTTTTGCTTTGGTTGGGTCTTTTTCCCCTCACGCATAGATTGAGAATCAATTGCCTTGAGGATCAATAGATATGGTTTCATAGTTGTTGCGGGCTGCTGTTGCCCATGCCTGATTGACTGTGTTTTTCCCCTGTAAAAGATTGAATAGCTGTTGGCTGCTTGCATGCAATGGTTTTGTCCTCGGACTGCATTGAAGTGGTGAATGAGGGCCTGAGGTGCTTGATAAACCTGGTGGGTTGAGAACCACACAGACAGAGCTATTGAGCTAGATTTCTTCTCCACAACCCCTGAATAGCACTGGAAAGGAGATCAGGGTCTAAGGGACTGCGTTGCAGAGAAGGGACTGATTTCCTTATGTTGGGTGTGTTTGGGTGTTCTAGAAGCCATGATGGTTCTGGTGTTGGTTTTTGTAGCTCTTCAATGAGATCACTAGCTTATCATTTAGCCTTTCCCAACTCTGGGATGGCCTGATAAACCCAACCTTGTTGGCTTGGCTGATATGTTGTTCACCTGATAAACCCAATTGTGTTGGTTTGGCTGAACTGTGTACCCTTATGGTGTTATTATCCTTGGCTATGTGTAAGCCTGTTAGTTCCTTATTCCTTGGGGAATCATGCCTGGCTCAGAGGTAGCAGCATTGCTGATAGATTGAGGAACACACGGGCCTATGGTTGGGTGGAACGTTAGAGCAACGTAGCTGGTTGCAGAACAAGCTCTTAATAAGATAAATATTCTTTCCTAACTTGTGTCTGCAATTATGTTTACTATTGATGAATGATGATATACATGTTAGATGCTGATTTGTATATGCATTAGTATAGAATGAAATGTTTTGCTTCCGTTGTGTATATGAATGATTATGCCTCATAATATGTTTGATGTTTTAAGTATCATGCTTTAGCATTATAAGTATGTATATTTTATGTTCATTGGGATAGATGCCCGGATGTTTTGATGTATCGTAGCATCCTCTTCGTTGGTTGGAGGGTCGAGGATGTTACAACAACCATTTGTAGTAGAATGTGATTCCTTAGGGGAAGGGCTAGGAGTAGTATTGATGCAAAAACATCACCCTATTGCATTTGAGAGATGAAAACTGAAGAACTATGAGTGCCACTACTCCATATATGACAAAGAAATGCTAGAAATATTACATGCTCTCACAAAGTTCAGACAGTACCTAGTGGGAAGTAAGTTCAAAATCAAGATAGATCATAACAGCCTCAAGTAATTCTTGGAACAGAAGGAACTGAATGAGCGCCAACAGAAATGGGTCAACAAAGTACAAGCCTACGATTTCAAGATCGAGTATGTGAAAGGAAAGAATAATATAGTAGCTGATGCATTATCCAGGAAACCTGCCTCATTATCTCTCATGAGTATATCCACAGATTGGACAGATCTTCTCTTAGTAGAATACTCCAAAAATAAATTCACTTCCGAATTATTGGAACTACAGATTTAGGATGACAGGTCCAGGATTGTCGATGACATCATCTATTACAAGAATAGGATATACCTCATCCCAGAATCAACTTTGAGAAAAAATATCATACAGACAACACATGACTCTCCATTATCAGGACATCAGGGTTTCTTGAAGACCTACATGCATATCCGAGAGAGGTTCTCATGGAAGGGCCTGAAAGGGGAGGTTATGAAACATGTACGGGAATGTAGCATATGTCAGCAAAACAAGATTGAGAAAATCCATCCAGCGGGGTTGCTTCAACCACTACCAATTCCAGAATAGAAGTGGGAAAGTATATCCATGGAATTTATTACAGGATTTCCCAAGGTCTAAGGGAAATATTGTTTATATGTTGTAGTTGATAGACTGACCAAGTTCACACATTTCTTTTCTATATCATCTGATTAATCTGCAGCTTAGGTAGTTGAATTATTCTTCAGGGAGGTCTTCAAGATACATAGATTACCTAAGACCGTCGTTAGTGATCAAGACAGTAGATTCACAGGTTCCTTCTAGAAGGAACTATTCATATTAGTAGGGACCGAGCTTGCTACCAACATGAGTTATCGTTCCCAGAGTGATGGACAAACCAAAATTGTCAACAAGTGGATTGAAGGATATCTGAGGAACTATGTAACAGGGAAGCAACAAAACTAGATTAAATGGCTACACCTAGGGGAGTACTGCTACAATACTACCTATCACATGTCTATTAGGATGACACATTTTAAGGAGTTATATGGCTACGAGGCCTTGGACTATGTAGATTTAGCATTTGGGGATAGCATGGCTCCTAAGGAACATGATTGGATACAGGACAGTCAAGATATTCTTAAAATCCTGAAAGAAAACTTACAGACAACCCAGAGTCAGCAGAATTTGTATGTAGATAGAAACATGGTTGAGAGGAGTTTTGAGGTAGGAGGTTTGGTATAATTAAGGCTCCAACCTTATAGATAGTATTCCCTTAAGAATAAAGGAGTGAAAAAGTTAAAACCTTGCTTCTATGGACACTACAGAATAATCAGGAAGGTGGGAGAGGTGGCATATGAACTAGATCTACCACAAGAAAGTAAAATTCACAACGTATTCCATGTGTCCAACTTGAAAAATACCATTGGGAAACACATTGCTCCATCAACAGAACTACTCCTTTAGATGATGAGGGACTATTGATACTGATTCCTGAATGTATCATACATAAGAAAGAAAACTCAGGTTTCCGGGTGATTAGAGGATACTTGGTTCAATGGAAAGAACTACCTCCAGAGGATGCCACATGGGAAAAAGAATAGGTATTTCAGCATCCTAGTTTACAGTTGCTTGAGGACAAGCAATCTTAAGTGAGGAGGATTGCAATGTCCTTGTCTGCTTAGGCATTGAGGACCAAGCCACTAACCTATGTGATTATTATGGGTTCGAGCGGTTACTAACAATTAAGAAATCAACTGAAGATTGATGCGATTTACAAAAAATCTAGGGCATCAATATTATATCACCATTGGGTTGAAGAGGGCCACTAGAGCTAAATGCCACCAGCATGCATGCCATCTAAGAATTATTTAATGATGCATGCACCCAATTAAGTCTCCATGCACAAGCATGCAAGTCAACTACAAATTAGAAGTTAAAGTGACCAAATTAGGTCAAAGTTAGGGTTTTCGTGGTTGAAAGTTATAAAAGAAAGATAAAGTGAATGGAGACTTTACTTTTGGATTATTATTGATTTTGGAGCTCTTGAGTAGTAGCACAGCGTGCGGCCACAGCAGTTGAGGTTGGAGACGACGTCTTCAGCTAACGAGATTTCAACAGTGAGATATCTACCCTAGTCTCCTTTAGGATAAACCATTGAGGTTTGTCACCATGTCTATTGCATTCATCATTATCCAGTGTTCCAGTATATGCCCGAAGGTTATTTGCAGGTTCATCCATACAGCTAGGGGCATTGAGCTGGGAAACCCCGGTTATTCACCAGGACTCTGGATCACCATATTTCTTCTGCTTGTGGACTGCATCCTCACTGATAGGATCACTCTACTGCATTGAGTAATTATCAGCCATCAGATTTTCCATTCGGGCAAGTTAGCAACATATTACAGGGCTGTGGGGGAGTGAGCAGCAGATTGGGAGACCAATTCACTAGGGAATATAGGAGGTCAAAACCCTTGCATGCTTGGGCCATCCTCTCCTTCATGGGAATACCTACCTTTTGACCTATTTCTAGCTGAAACTAACCATCCCTTCAACAAAAACGTCACACTTATATGATTCAGCCTACCGGGGTATTGCAGTAGGAAACAAGGTCATTTCTTCATCAATTCAGCTCATCTTGCATGAGTATTCTGTCTAGAGAATATTCATCCATCTTATCAGTGGTAAGTGTTCATTCTATCCTTCAAACGCTAACCCTAATTTCAGCTATAAAATAGGGAAATTTTGCATGCCCGACTATTTTAGTAACTTTGCATAGAAATATAAAACATTAATATTTGGGATATTACAGGCATGGAGTCATAATGTGGGACAATATCATTAACAATTTTTCTACATGGGAAAATTTAACAGAGGCAAGGTAGCAATCTCATTATAGTCAAAATTCTTTTGTCTAGTGATAATGGAGGAATTTAGAATCAATCCATTAGTGTGGGCATCTAACTAGGATGAATCCAACATTAACTTTAGATACAAGTTTAGTGAATGCTTAAAAGTAATAGACATAGCATATGATTATGAATTTTGTGCTATTGTAAACTCATTCAAACATGAAAGGGAAAAAATTATGGAAGTAATAAACAGGAAACACATACACATAAGAAAATGAAAGTACAGATTGTAACAAAGACAACACATGAATCTCTGAAAAAGTTCAGCTTCGGCTCTGTAATTTTATTAATCTTTGGAATAGAAGTTATAATGAAAAATATCATGGGTTCCAACCCTTGTTCTATTACAAAAACTTGTTCTCATGCAAAATTGCTCCATGAGTTGAATAACTAACTCTAAAAATAGGTAATAACTGCCTTTTTATATTTGTCATCTTTAACTCCTAATTGATAATTGCTTTTCAAAATAAACTAAAAACTCCTAGTTAAATTATTCAACAAAAATAGTATTCAACATGTCTTCAATATTTCCTCATCAGTGCAACCTGTATTTTGTCTTTCCATACTTTTCCACTGTCTTCCATTGGTTGATAGTTGGCAGCTCCATATTGGCCATCTCCTTGGCCAGAACTCTTAACAACACATGTTCCACGTAAGAAAATTCTGGCAAGCGTGCACATGTGGCTTTGAATGCAAAAAGTATTTTGAAATATTTGAATAACTTATCAATGATTATATTTCCAGATAAGAACTATTGTGTTATCACCAACCTTGTAGTTGCATGTGTGAGGTGGATCCAGGATGGATGGTAGAGGGGCAAGCAACTAAGGAGGTGGAACTAAGACTGCCTAGAATCCCAAATGGATGGTTGTTACACCAATGAAGGTAGTCTTCACTTTATGTTATATAAGTCCAAGACAACAACGGGGGAGACCCAGATCTACTCCCGACAGGAGAGATCAGACCTAGACACCAGATTAGATCAATTATGGTTTGAGGTATGTAAGGTGTAAGGTAATTAGAAACTCTAGATCTATGGATGATAGTAGTAAGTGGACTAGGGATTTGGATGAGGGATTCAGTCATACAAGGGTTGATCCAAAGTGACTTGCAGGGGTAATACTAGATCTAGGGATAAGGTACTAGCAACTGATGAAGATAACCACTGTCTTTGGAAACATAACTAAGACAGGGTGAGTAAGGACAAAGTTGGGACTGTCTAGTACCAAAGAGATAGACTTAATGAGAGATATGAAAATTTCAGGTTACTTGAGTTATCAAGGAGTGGTCAAAATTCAGGGGACATAGGTAAACAAGGGGCTAACGCTATGCTTGGAGATCAGTGCATGTTTAGCCTTGGGTAATGGAGTCAGTATCAGCAAAATTTTTAAGTGAACCCACCTGGGATATTCCCTGATCTATGGACCCAGAAAAGGATTTGGCTCGGAATATTTAGGTTACAGGAAAATCAACAGAAGGAGGGCTAGCACTAGGGTTTGGAGAGGAATATCTTTAGATCTAGAGCCACCAGGAGACTATCAGCTTAGCTTTGAATTTCAAATGAGATCAGGATGGCCCGATCTACAAAACCAAGTAAGAAAATTTCAAGATAAATCAAATCTGGAAAAGTCAAAATCTGACGAGGGAGGCTAGGAGGCTGAAATGGATAGGGTGACTTCTTACTTAACATCATGACTCTTTGGATATGGAATTGGAATATTTACTATAAACACATGTTAGAAAAACAACAACATAGGGAATGGCGGTGCCTCACAAATGGTTAATTTGTTCAGAGAGTGCTTATTCAACTTAGGCATCATGTCTACATCAAGTTTGATCCAAGTTCATTAGGACCACCAATTTTATTTCCATGGATTTTTTGGCCTACATGACCCTTTGGGACTTCACCTGTGCTTAAAATCACAGCTAATTGCAACTTTCATCTGGGACACATTCAAATTTATAATGTCAGCAATATTTAGATATAGCATATATTTAACCATTGCTTTTGGGACCTTTTCTTATACCCTTCAAGTATTTTAGCATTTCATTGCTCTTTCCCTTTTTCACATATGTTAAGAAACATAGTTTAGCATTTTTCATTTTCCATGGGTGCATACATTACATTTTCCAACACAAGTAGTACATGAGCTTTCAGTTTTATCCAACAACATCTCAAGTGACCAAGGGGAGTTCTGCACAGTCCCAAACATTGGTACAACCGACTAGAATGATTTAGGAATACAATACAACTCACCAAAGGTAAGTTCTGTCACCAAATAAGAGCCGAGACACCATATAAAGTACAGGGAGGCTTGTCCAACAAGGGTTTTAGTGGGGAAAGGTCCTCAATTCCATAAGTCAAGTTAAAATAAAACTGGAAGGTAACAGATGGGTGGATACATTGAATGACGAAGCCAACACTAGCAAGCCAAAACAATGGTGGGAATGACCACCGCTATTCTCCCAAAGGAGGGAACTTCCAAGTATACGTATGGACATCAATACATAATAAAAAATACATCCAATTCCATATAATTATGACCTCCAGATCATGACACTACATGTTAATACATGTCACAAAGATGAGTATAAGAGCAATGATAACCATAACACAATAAAAGCTGAGTCATAATCATGCATATAATCCATTTGAACCATCATCTGTCCAATGAGCAAGTACTGATATAAATCTGGGCATCAATAACTGCTCTACAAATGACTAAATGGCTACATTAGTCCTCAAATATGAGTGTCTTGAGACTCATTCCTAACCTAGGAGAGTACAATAGTCCACAAATAAAATAATGATCCGTAAAAAACTGCTCATCTCAACATCTCATATGTAAGAGATCTGGCTGAAAAATAGAATATGGTATCCTAGCTACTATATATGTGATAACATTTGGCTCTAGCTGGGACAAGTGCTCTGCTAAAAAGAGCGCTTGAGAACCTCAAAATCTCTGGTCCTCATACTTTTCTTCTTGCATCCTCGATCAATCCATCCAGCTTTGCAACCACTACCAAAAATGTCACTGACTACTTGCAGCATTTCCAGAGCTATACCAAACTCATAGACAAGTCGTCAGAATGATATGTGGATAATATATAAAATACTGAAAATAAATATGCATGAAACTAAAAAACAGAAAATAAATCTAATCTATAACCATAACTTTTAATAAAAAGTTTGATTTTTTATTTTACAGGATAACAGAAATCAAAACTATACTAGGAGCTTCGAAGGTGAGCTTCAAACAAAGGTGCAAAGTTCTATACTACTGGAGGGAAAGGCTTATTCAGATCCTACCTACCCTACTCTAACCAATTTAGACAAGTGTTAGGTAAAATCATAAATCCAATGCAACCATTTGTTGAACAAATCTATTGAGATTTCTTTATAGTTAATGATACAACAAGTCAAAGATTGCTTGTAAGTAATGTGAATAAGCCATTATGACTTGTTGTTTGAAGATCAAAGAAATATATGGATAAAGAGAAATGAAATCATGCCATGGATGAGATTGATTGTTGTAGACTTCTTCTATCTATAGATTGATATGATCATAAAATTTATGCAATTTTAAATTTGATGACAGAAAAGAATACGATACATGATTCACCCCTCCTAGGCCATCATTATTTCCCTCATCTTTTTGGTCAGCATACTCAATCATACTCATATTATGATCAATGATGAAACAAAATAGGGACAAATTAGAGATCATTAAACCAGATATTGATATTAACCCCATTTTTTGTTTATTAAATGAGAAAATATGGAATTGGTCTTTATAGAGATTTTCATTCACCTAATCAAATAAATTAGAAAATTTGAAAGCATTATGCACCAAGGATGAAAGGAGATCAAATGTTTTATCATTGACCATTTGACACTTTCGAGAATATGTACCACATGATACCATAGAGAAGGACTTCAAAATCTGGGATGGGAGGCTAGATTGACAAATTAAAACTTGATTTGTATCACCTACAGGTGTTAACACCAATCTTGCATGTGACATGGGACATTTTCTAGAGAAATTGGCAAGATTGAAACTAACATCCCAAGAACTAGACTCACTATGATTAATCTCCTCAACCAAATCACCTTTATCAAAAGTATGATGGGGAATAGTAACAACATTACAAGAATCATTCCTTGGAGGCCCTTGATGATTATTTGGACACGGATTCCAGTTCGAAAGATGTGACAAAAAAGGCTCTAGGTCAAGCTCACTCACTAGTGTATCATCACCGTGTGGTTCTTCTTCTTGAGATTGTTTGTTACATTCAACTGAGGATAAATGATCATCATCATTCATTTGATAAGGAAAAATATCACTATGTTCATTTATATCCTCACAAACTTGGCCTTCAACTGAAGTTTTATTAATTTCAACCTTTTCTTCTTCTATAGTGATATGATCAAGCTCTGAATCCAGATTCGGATGGGTTGGATACTGACTCAAATTATCATCAATTATCGAGATCATCCTCATACCCATAGTATAATTTCCTTTCAAGTTCATTTATGCTCTTATTTAATTCCTTCATGCATCTGATAAATATTTATGAATTAATTATGATTTATGGGATGGGTTCACTTCTCAGTGGAGTCATGTTGTGGAGATCTCTTCAGGATTTACAAGACATTCTAAGAAATTAAGATTAATATTTTGGGTATGGTCCTCAGTGGAGTCACGGGGTGGATTTTCAAGATGAACCACACAAGTAATTCACAAATAAAAGATATGTCGTAGGGAAAGGTAAGATTGTTGAGCAAAAGTAGGCCTCTATATCCTCGGCAACGACGCCAAAATGTTATCACCAACCTTGTAGTTTCATGTGTGAGGTGGATCCATGATGGATGGTAGAGGGGCAAGCAACTAAGGAGGTGGAACCAAGACTTCCTAGACTCCCAAATTTTTGGTTTTCATGTCAATCAAGGAAGTCTTCACTTTATGTTATCTAAGTCCAAGACAGCAATGGGATAGACCCAGATCTACTCCCGACAAGAGAGATCAGACCTTACACCAGATCAGATCAATTATGGCTTGAGGTATGTAAGGTGTAAGGTAATTAGAAACTATAGATCTATGGATGATAGTAGTAAGTGGACTAGGCTTTGGACGAGGGATTCAGTCATACGAGGGTTGATCCAAAGTGACCTGTAGGGGTAATACTAGATCTAGGGTTAAGGTACTAGCAACTGATGAAGAAAACCACTGTATTAGGAAACGTAACTGAGACAGGGTGAGTAAGGATAGAGTTGGGACTGTCTAGTACCAAAGAGATAGACTTAGTGAGAGATATGAAAATTCCAGGTTACCTGAGTTATCAAGGAGAGGTCAAAATTCGGGGGAAATAGGTCAAAAAGGGGCTAGCGCTATGCTTGGAGATCAGTTCTTGTTCAACCTTGGGTAATGGAGTCAGTATTAGCAAAATGTTTAAGTGAACCCACCTGGGATATTCCCTAATTTATGGACCCAGAAAATAATTTGGCTTGGAAGATTAAGGTTACAGGGAAATCAGTAGAAGGAGGGTTAGCACTGGGGGTTGGAGAGGCAGATCTGCAGATCTAGAGCCACCAGGAGACTATTAGCTCAACATTGGAGTGGAAACGAGATCAGGATGGCCTAATATACAAACCCAAGTCATAAAATTTTAGGAAAAATCAGATCTGAAAAAGTCAGAATATGATGAGGGAGGCTAGGAGGCTGAAATTGATAAGGCTAGGGCAAGGGTGATTTCTTACTTAACATCATGAAACTTTCGATATGGAAGGGGAATATTTACTATAACCACATGTTGAAAAAACAAAAACATAGGGAATTGTTAGAATAATCAACCCATATTTACCTACCTTAGACATTAATTAATCTTTTTTTGTCTTATTTGCCTAGTTTCCAATATTCCACTCTATGCAAGTTGTCTTCCACATGCCATAGAAGTCAAACTTGCTAAAACTAAGTCATGGAGCACTTAGGAAACCTCATGGTAACCATATTTAGCATATCTAATTTATTCTAGATCCTCCCTAGCGCATATCTGCTTTTTCTGCTAAGTTGCCTACTTTATTGAGATTTATGGCAAAAGGGAAAGTAAGACTAGGTGTAGTTGACTTGTTTTTTTCCCTCATCATCATCCATTCATTTATCCTAATAAAAGCATGTATGAGTTGTCTTTCCATCACTTATTAGCTTTCCTACTTGACTTTTCCAATTCATGAGCCTCTAGGTAGATTTGGAAACTGCTTTATTTACCTATGGGGGGTTTGACTAGATTTAGTAAGCCTACTTTTTGACTATTTCGAATGGCATCCTTATGCATTTGAATATCTCATGTAATTATATATTGCAGCAGCCTATTACTTCTTAAGGTTGGCTATTGTACACTTATTCAATATAGATTAGTGTTATGCTCCAATTTCAGTCTCCTTTGTTTGTAATTTTGCATGTTTGATTAGCAACTTTGTGAGTGCAATTGTTATATCACTTGGGTTAAATTTTCACATGGTATTAGAGCCTTTGTATATTGATTTATCTCCTTCCATATTGCTATTTCAGGTTTGACATCTTGACTGGGAGCACATTTTGCTGGTTGAAGGGCACAGTTTAGAGCTATGGATCAATATCAGAAGATCATCTTGACTCCATTTAATTTCTTTGAATGGAAATAAGAGATGGAGATACTGTTGAGAGAAAATGGTCTCTATAGGGTGACTGTGGCAACTGAGACAGAGCCCAATGCAGCTGCAGAGAAAATTAAATGGCACAATAGGAGGTATGAGGCCTATGGCCTTCTGTGTCTGAGCATATCCAGAGACCTCCTTTTCCATCTTGATGGATTGAAATCACCTAATGAAGTGTGGGAGAAGCTTGTAGAGATTTTTGGTAAGATAGATGAGATGAGAGGAAATCAAATCGAGAATGAATTGATCTCTTTGAGTCCCAGCAGCTTCGAATCCCTGCTACTCTACTTTTCCAAGTTTAAAGCCCTTGTTTTGCAGCTAAAATAGTGTGGAATTGAAAAGAAGGAAGAGCAACTAGTTTTGGCCATGCTCTCAAAGCTTGGCCCTGACTATTCAGTGTTTGTTTCAACCTTCCATGCCACCAAGTTAATAGCTCAAGCCTGGAAGATGCTTAAGATTGCAGAGTTCATGGAATCCCTCACACAAGAACAAGATAATCTGGTGTTGATGGGCACCATCAAACCTTCCAAAGACCAAGCTTTGGTTTCTGGAGATCCGAGGGTGGATTCAAAAGGTAAGAATAAAGATAAGAAGCCACCTAAGCAAAAGAGAGACAAGAACAAGTCTCAAGAGGAGCACTAAGGCTCCAAGAAGAACTTCCAGAAGAAGAAGAACACAAGAGAAATGAGAAAGTGCGCATACTGCAGTAAGGGTTATCATCCTGAAAGCTCCTGCATGAAGAAGCAAATTGACATGTTGACCCAACTCCTGGAGAAGAATAACATATCCCTTCCTAATTGCTTAAAGAAGAGGGAAGGAGGATCAAATTAAGAGGACAGAGAGAGAGAGTACATGCATTGGTTGCTGGCACATCAAGCTCACCTAGCTTCATCATAGACTCTGGAGCTTCAAGACATATGGTTTTGACCAAGGAGGCATTCTCCTCTCTTGACATGTCGAAAGGTCCACCAATAGTGCTGGGAGATGACTCTCTCATGGACAGTTTGGGGAAATGAAGGATTGATCTTAACCATGGTAAGTTTAGTAATGTATTGTATGTTCCAGGTCTTGCCTCTAACCTCTTGTCAGTGTATTAGATGAATCACACAGGGTCTCCAAAGAAGGTCATAGTCTCCCCTGATGATGTTGAGATCATAGAGATCTCAAATGGTAAATTCATTGCAAAAGGAGTTGCAGATCACACTTTGAAAGTATACATGTTTTCACATTTTCTGCCCTACTCAAACCCCTCTGCTCTTCTGATTCATGCTAATGAGGCAAGAAAGTTTTGGCATGAAATATTTGGCCATCTTAACTATAAGTATCTTTCTAATCTAAGTGAAAAATAAATGGTCATAGGGTTACCAAAGATAAAATTTTCCAAGGTAGTTTGTCAAGGTTGTATCCTAGGAAAACACCCAGAGCATAAATTTGAGAGAGCTAGTCATGAGACAACCTATGCACCTATTGAGTTGATCCATAGTGATGTTGCTGGTCCATTTCCTCATATGTCAGTGAGTCAAGACAAATATTCATTGACCTTCATAGATGAATTTTCCAGGTATTGTTGGGTTTACTTCCTGAAGCATAAGTCTGAAGTTTAAGTTTGAAGTTTTTGGCCTCTTTAAAGTCTTTAAGGCTTTGGTTGAAAAACAGTCTGGAAGGAGACTCAAGATCCTTAGATATGATAATGGTGGTGAGTATGTCAAGTATGAGTTCATTAAATATTGTGAATATGCAGGTATTTAGATGCAACATTCAATCCCTTACACACCACAACAAAATGGTGTTGTTGAGAGAAAGAACAGATCATTGAAGGAGATGGCAACCTGTATGATGGAGGCTAAGACTTTGCAACCAAAGTTTTGGGCTGAGGATATAAAATATGCATCCTATATCCAGAATGGGGTGCCTCATAAATAGATTTATGGTATGAATCCTTTCGAATCTTGGAGTGGGCACAAGCCAGATGTGACCCATTTTAGGATTTTTGGCTCAAAGGCTTGGGCTAGAATTCCAACTGAAAAGAGAAAGGATTTGCAGCCCCAAAGCAAAGAGTGTCTATTTGTTGGGTAATATAAATATTCAAAAGGGTACAAGCTGATCAATTTGAGCACAAACAAATCATTCATTGAAAGGAGTGTTCAGTTCCAAGAAGAGCCTTTAGCAGCAGTTGAAGTTGGAGAGTCTTCTTCACCACCAGAACCATTGAATTTAAGTGAATAGACAAATGAGTTTGCTGATTCTGATATGTCTGATAATGATGAAATATTTAATTGCATATCTTGACAGTCCTACAAGACCAAAATGGGAAGCAAAGACCATTCATGCAACTGGGGAACTAGCTGGAAATCCTAGTGATCCTAGGAGGACTAGATCTCAGTTTGAGAGTGCCCTGTGTATGAAAGACCCTTTGTTTGCATAGAAGTGATATATGATGGTTTAATTAGACCCAAATACATATGAATATATAGCACATGATCCAATATGGAAAACAGCCATGAAATAAGAATTCAGCTCACTCCAGAAGAACAACACTTGGGAACTGGTTGATCTTCCCCGGGGAGGAAGCTAGTTCAATGTAAGTGGGTTTTCAAAACTAAGTTTGATGATGATGATTCAACTTTGAAATAAAAGGAAATATTGGTAGCCAAGGGCTACTCATAGGTACATGGTATTAACTACAATGAAACCTTTGCACCAATGGAAAAGATGGACTCCATCAGGCTAGCCTTAGCCATTGCAGCTTCGAAGCAGTGGGAGGTACATCACATGGATGTGAAGTGTGCTTTCCTGAATGGAGATATTACTAAAGATATTTACATGTAGCATCCTCAAGGGTTTGTTTCTAATCCATATTTTGTGTGCGGGTTAAAGAAATCATTGTATGGGCTCAAGCAAGCCCCCAGGGCTTGGTATGCCAAGATTGATGGCTTTCTGCTGTCATTTAGTTTTTTTTGATGCAAGTCTAATACTAATGTTTATTTGAAGATGATTCATGGTTTCTTGATGATTATTGTCTTGTATGTGGATGACCTTTTTATTACATGAAGTTCAAAGAAAGAAATTGCCTCCTTGAAGGATGCAATGAACCATGCATTTTCTATGACTGATTTGGGGTTGTTGAGCCAATTATTGGGTCTCAAAATTGCTCACTCCCAACATGGAATAAAAGTACATCAGTCCAAGTATGATTTAGATTTTCTTAACAAGTTCAACATGAAATATTGCAATCCAAGCAAGACTCCCTTCCTTTCAGGATTTAAGCTTGAAGAAGCAGGTTCTTCTCCTATGGTAAATAATACACTGTATAGGTAGTTGATCGGGTGTTTTCTTTACCTTACACACACTCGACCTGATATTTATTATGTAGTAAGAGTGGCATCAATATACATGGATCATCCTCATGATATCCATTGGAGAGCAGCCAAAAGGATCCTTAACTTTGTTCAGGGAACAAGAACTCATGGGATCTTATACAAAGCTAAATCTGATCTTTATTTGATTGGGTTTACTGACAATGACTGGGAAGTGACAACACAGATCGAAAGTCAACATCAGGATATGTGTTCATTCTTTCTGAAGGACCAATCAGCTAGTCAAGCAAGAAACATAGTTCCATGGCACTCTCATCTATAGAAGCAGAGTACAGAGGAGTTGTAAATGTAGCAACTCAATGTTTATGGTTGCAGGGGATACTTGGTGAGTGTGGCTTCGAATCAGAGTTTTAAACTATTATCTATTGTGATAATAAGAGAACCATTCAAATCTACAATGATCTAGTTCAGAGACAGAGAACCAAACACATTGAGATCCATATGCACTACATCAAACAGCTTGTGCATGATGGCACCATTCACCTACTCTTCTGTGCATCTTTAGAACAAGTAGCAGACATCTTCACCAAATTTTTTTTTGATAAGACATTCAGCAATATCAAATCACTGCTGGGGATTTTTGATCATGCTATGAAGCACGATTGATGACAAGATTTTCAAATTTTGTTTTACTGTCCATGTTTAAGGGAGGATTTTCCCACTGGATTTTTGCCTCTTTCCTTGGTTAAATGGACATGCAGTATGTAAAGGGTGACTAAGAATTGCTGCTAGGACCTATATTTTTCTGATATTTACTCATAAAGTCAGGCTTAAGGGTGGTGTTAGAATAATCAACCCATAGTTACCTACCTTAGACATTAAGTAATCCATTTTTGTCTTATTTGCCTAGTTTCCAATATTCCACTCTATGCAAGTTGTCTTCCACATGCCATAGAAGTAAAAATTGCTAAAAATAAGATATGGAGCACTTGGGAAACCTCCTAGAATCCATATTTAGCATATCTTCTTTATTTCAGATCCTCCCTAGTGCATATCTTCTTTTTTTGCTAAGTTTCCTGCTTTATTGAGATTTATGGCAAAAGTGAAAGTAGGACTAGGGGTAGTTGACTTGTTTTTTTCCCTCATCATCCTCCATTATTTTATCCTAATAAAAGCATGTATGAGTTGTATTTCCATCACTAATTAGCTTTCCTACTTGAATTTTCCAATTCGTGAGCCTCTAGGTAGATTTGGAAACTGCTTTATGCACCTATGGGGGATTTGACTAGATTTAGTAAGCCTACTTTTTGACTATTTCGAATGGCATCCTTATGCATTCAAATATCTCATGTAAATATATATTGCAGAATCCTATTACTTCATAAGGTTGGCTATTGTACACTTATTCAATACAAATTAGTGTTATGCTCCAATTTCAGTCTCCCTTTGTTAGTAATTTTGCATGTTTGATTAGCAATTTTGTGAGTGCAATTGTTCTATCACTTGGGTTCAAATTCCATAGGAATGATAGTGCCTCATAAATGGTTAAGTTGTTTAGAGAGTTCTTATTCAACTTAGGCATCATGTCTACATCAAGTTTGATCCAAGTTCATTAGTACCATCAATTTTATTTCCATGGATTTTTTGGCCTTTTATGACCCTTTGGGACTTCATCAGTGCTTAAAAGCCCAACTAATCATAGCTTTCATTCGAGACACATTCAAATTTATAAGGTCAGCAATATTTGGATATAGCATATATTTAACCATTTCTTATACCCTTCAAGGGGTCTTTTAGAATTTCATTGCTCTTTCCCTTTTTCACATATGTTAAGAAACACAGTTTAGCATTTTTCATTTTCCATGGATGCATACATAACATTTTTCGACACAAGTAGTATATGATATTTCAGTTTTATCCAAAAACATCTTAAGTGACCAGGGGGAGTTCTGCACAATTCCAAACATCGGGACAACTGACCAGAATGATTTAGGAATACAATCCAACTCACGAAAGGAAAGTTCTATCACCAAATCAGACCTGAGACACCATATAAACAGGGAGGCTTGTCCAACAAGGGCTCTAGTGGGGAAAGGTACTCCATGCCATAAGTCAAGTAGTAAGTCAGGTTAAAATAAAACTGGAAGGTAGCAGATGGGTGGAGGCAATGAATGATGAAGCCAACACTAGCAAGCCAAAACAATGGTGGGAATGAATACCTCTATTCTTCGAAAGGAGGGAGAAACCAATGAGTATAGATCATGAACTTCCAAGTCTAAGTAGGGAAATCAATACATAATACAAAATACATCCAAGTCCATATAATTATGACCGCCAGATCATGACACTACATGTTAATACATGTCACAAAGATGAGTATAAGAGCAATGATAACCATAACACAATAAAAGATGAGTCATAAGCATGCATATAATCCATCTGAACCATCATATGTCCGATGAGAAAGTACTGATATAAACATGGGAATCAATAACTACTCTGTAAATGACTAAATGGATACATCAGTCCTCAAATCAGAGTGTTTTGAGACTCTCTCATGACCTGGGAGAGTACAATAGTCCACAAATAAAATAACGATCCGTAAAAAACTGCTCATTTCAACATTTCATATGTAAGAGATATGGATGAAAAATGTATTGTATCTGAAAAATAGAATATGGTAGCCCAGCTACTATATATGTGATAACATGTTGCATATATTCGATTTTTCTATGGTCCAATCTGCAATTGACTAGTCGATCATGGTATTATTTTTTAGAAAACATACTACTTTTTTCTTCCTAGAAGAAAGGAAGTCTCTTTTTAATATTGTTGTAAACACTTTAATAAACAATTCAACTTGATGGGTCATGATGCCAATTTTTGCTTGTACTATATCCATATGTTGTTTCTTACTAACCACCTTCCTCACTCATTTAATGAATGAAATTCGACCTTTGATGTTTGTTGTCTTTAGATCATCTTCAGTCAACTTGTTCAGAAAACTGATAGTGTTATTTGTAGTATTTATTGGTTTTTTATTTAATACTTCTTTCAATGCTACAACACTTTTCCTGAAATATTGGACAAATATTTCCTTATCCAAAATATAATCCAAATAGGGCCTGAGATTAGCTTCTTTATCTATGATCACATCCCAAATGATGTGTTTGGCTCCCTACATAGGAAGTTGTCTTGTCACTTGTTTCATAAGCTTCTCATATTTATTTGACAAGTCTTTAAATTTTTTCTCCCAAGCTTTCCTTTCCTCTTCCTTCTTCAATACAACATTTTTTAGGTTCTTATTTTTATTTTTCAAACCAACTATCTCCAAAAACCTTAAGCTAACTTGAGACAGCCTGTACAATAGAGTCATCACTGGTTTTTGCAAAAGGTGGAATAATATGCAATTCAGGATCGTTTCCCTTTCCATTTAGTTCTTTTTCCAGTTCTTCCTGTTTTTTGTTCAAATACTTCTCATTCTCAACCAAAATATCCATGTCTCTTTCCCACAACTTCTTTTCTTGAACAAACTTTAAAATCTTTTCTTTACAATCATTTAATTCATCATTCAGGGTCTCCTTTTCTTTCTCCATCTCTTTAAGCTCTGTAGCATGTATGAGTTGGGTAGATGGAATCTTTACTTTATTTTTAAGGAGTTTAATTGTATTCTTTTTGTCATTTAGTAGCTTATGAGTTTCTTCTCCTTTATCAACTTCATTATCAGTAGTCAGTAAATCACCTTTAAGTTTTTTGATTTGCTGGCGATGAGCTTTATTTTCAAATCTTTCTTGTCTAATCTGGTTCTCAACTTTACTATTTGCAAATTGAAATCTAGAAACCTTTAAAGTGGCCTTGAGTAGGTCATTGTATATCATCTCTCCAGTTTGTTTGTGAAGATGAATCAATCAGGTATAGGATTTTTTTCTAGATTCGTCCTCATCTCTACAACTTTTTTCTTGGTGGCTATGGATAAGTTCAGTGTGTTTTGAACATGATCTCTGACAGTAACCAAAGCTACATCCCTGCTGGAGATAATTATAACATCATCATACAACTTAAGGGATTCATCTATTGATACCTCTTTATCTTCCATGTATTTGTCAAATAGCTCAACCTTGGTTTTGAACTAAGAAGTAGAGTCCTTGGGTGTCTCTGAAAAGGAATATTCATTAATTTCAAAGGTTGGTCCTTTGAATTTCATTTTATTTTTTCTTACCTTTGGCCTCTGCTACCTATACTATCTGGACTTCCTCCTCAATATTCTACTTCTTTGGAGTTTTAGCAGTGCCTTCTTCTTCTGTATCCATAACATTAGAGAAGTATCTTTTATTAGTCCTCTCATAATGACTTGCAATAGGTGTAATATTCTCAACTGTTGGAACAATACTCGAAGGGATTGGTTGTGTGTAAATGAAGTCCTTCATTGGAGAAGTGGAATCTTATTATATATCCTCGCCATTCTGTGTCTCATGAGGATAATCCATCCAATTGGAACTCTAGGACAATCCTAAAACTTCTTGATGCTCAAAATGTTTATTTTTTTTGACTTGTCTTTTTATTGATATAATATGGTGAGGATCATAGGACAGCTGCAACAGTCTGAAACCTCATCTCCTTCAACAAATCTTCCACTACCGAAAAAGAAACTTTAGTTTTCATGATGAATGAGTCAACTACCCATGGAAATTTGATCTCATATGATTTCTTGAAATTGATAAAGTGCTCATTATCAACAATGAGCTTCTTCCTAATTATCTTTAAGGAAAATATCGTGGGAGTTAAGAAAGCTAGTAAGATATATGGTTGATGAACAAATCCATACACTCTAATTACAGTTCCCTCTTCCATTAAGAAGCAGTCTCCAATTCTTTTCTCAAGTGAAAACTATAGAATATCCTTCATAAGAGGTAGCACCCTGGGAAATTTTTTCTTGAAAAACACCTTATATACCTCATACACCAGAAATTTCATATATTTACGAAATTTCCTACTCATTTCATCAGTGAGAACCATATCTGGGAATTGTAAGTTCTCCTCATTAAAGAATAAGAACATTTTCACCAAATAGGTATGGAATCTGAAAAAATGAGTATTGTGGAAGTTCATTAGCTGTGAGTGGATACCCTCAGTTAAGAACTCATCAAATTTAAGAAAACAATACAAACTTGATTCAATGGACTCAACTTGACAAGTACTGACTTTGAACAACAGACTCATTAAGGACTCAGTAACATACCTGTCAGTGTATAGACCTAAAAACTGATTCATTAGGGAAATGAAAAACTGAGTTTCATCAGTGAACAAAATCAAATCAACACAAAAGGCTTGGTTATGTAAGGATACATCTGGTTTGAAACATGTATTAAATAAATCTTTCTTTTGTTCTATAGTGGCCTCTTTGAATAACTGAATTATGCTTTTTGCACTAAACTCTTTTGACAACTGAGTGAAAGTGGAAGTAATAGAAAATGTGTCTTGGACTATTAATGGGCTAACAGTACAAATTATTTTATACTTATTCATATCCATAATCACCTTCTTGGAAGATGAATAATTACAGGCGCACCAATCAATAAATTCTAGGAAGTTTAGGGTTTGCTCAGTACTAAAAAAATGGAAATAAGACCAGAAAACTCCATGAACATCTATTCATTGTTATTTGAGGACTTTTAACTTGTTTTTCAACAAGTCTACTGAACTAATGGAAAGAATAGTATAAAACAATTCACAATCCTTGTCTTAAAAAACCTCCTCTATTTTCTGATACTCCAATTCCTGAGCCTCCATTCCCTCTACATTGTCCATGTTAAATATGTTTGGGTAATATGAAAATGGCCTACCTGGTTACTTGATAAGTGGATAGGATATTCGTTTGAGTTGGATTCTTTCGCATAGACAAATAGTCCCTATCCACGTGCTTTTTCTTTTTTATTATTTTATTCTCTTATTGGCCATGCATCTTATTCAGTCAAATCCCTTTCTGTCCATGGATCTAGTGTATTTCATTCTAAGTGATTGATCTTGATCACTGTTTAACCATGTACTTCTCACTCCCGCTATATCTCCCATATTGATCTCTCCCGTAACTTCCAGCAGCGGAAATGATCTCAACCATAGATCTACTTATGATTTACTCACCATCGTAGATATTTTCCTTGCTTTAAGATTACATGTTTACCTCATAGCTGAATTGCACCTTAGTTAAGCGGAGTAGCGCTCGACCATTGATATTATCCTCAACAAATCTCTATCATCGATTAATTTCCCTTTTTAATATTCCGCTCAACTTTAGCTTCACAGAGAGTGTGCATCTTCCCCCAGCGAAGTGATTCTCCATTGTAGATCGGAACCTTCATCAATCTTAGCCCTTCATTTATGATCCCCTTTAATCAATACCACTAAGGATCCCTTCGATTTTTCTTGTGCATGGTGATTCAATGGAATCATCCTCGACTGTGGATCTCGATATTATTAAATATGCACCATTGATTATGTGCCCTCCTTAACCAATTCTGATATCTCACAAATATTGTTTACCTACTCACCTTCTACTAGCATAATGGATATTGGCCCTTGATATTGATTGGTATTCCATATCGACCGTTAAAACATGCATGTTGTACCACATTCCGCTGATTTCAATTTTTTTTCCCTCCATGCAAGTTCACCCAACGGAATGAATGCCAAATTGATAATTCCTCCACCAAGATCTCCACTGTTGATTTGTGTCAGATATAACTTTTTCTGCTTATTGGAAAAGTTAAACCCTTCGTGCATATCCCATTGGAGAAATATCTCCCGGCCATAGATCCACTTCCCCCATTTCATCGAACCATCGATCTATTTTTCCTTTAACCTATTCCGCTGATGACCAATTTTATTCCTTCCTCGCATATTTTTCAATTGGATTCATACAAAATTGTTGATCCTGTTCATTGCACATATAGACCGCCACATCTTGCCATGATATAACATAGGAGAGGAATTTTCATATGAAACTTATTCCTAAGGTCAAGATTAACATTTTCTTCACATAAATCATTTCCAATCTAAGGAATAATCCCCTCCCAATATTTTAAAGCCCCTTCTACATACCTTTAGGTCATATGATAATATTTTTAGTTCTTACCTTATATCTTCACAGGCTTGTCCCCTTTCCAACTGCTAACCATAAGTGGTGCTATCACCAGGTAACGATCTCTTCCTTATCAAACATGTTCTTATTTCTCGCTTCCATCCCGTTTAATGATAGAGATTCAACATTAGAGAATTTTCCATCCTCATAATGCTAAATAATCCTTGTGGCAACACCTTCAACTCCTTTTGTGATTTAGAAGTTAGAGATTTGTCCCAACCTTTCATAACTTTCTTGAAATTTTTATACTATCTACAAATTATTTCATGGAAGAGTCCCTAATTTGAGAATCCACATGATTCTAATACTTAATAATTAAATATTTAAAATCTTCTTCTAATACTAAACATGATTTAATTTCAAGGGACTTGTAGGTTTCGTTTCCTCTAAGTCCATATTTAATAATATTGGAAGATGGTTTGATGCTCTCCCTGAGCCTAATTTTATTTTTATATTGTGACCATATATGGACTCTACTAAAAGGAACCTATAATTTTTTTTAGATATTTATTCATTTCTTCTTTTGGAATTTATATGGTAAATACCTCCTTGGACACTTACTTGCATTTGAATATTATTTTGTTGGTGGAATTAATTTTCTGATAAGATAATTATGATCAATATGCAAGTGTATTCCTATTTTTTATCATTATTCCTATCATTATGACCAAGAGGATTCAAGAAAGGTTGTTTCTGATTTCTTGGGTGCAAATCATTGAATAATTACATGGAGAAATGAAAGGATTTGCAGGGTATAGGTGCTTTTGTTTTCTCCTTTCTATAGTGAGTTATGCTATATATAACTTATTGATTATGGATACTATATTGGCATACTCTATACAATATGTTAGTGACCTAACCTTAGTCATTATGGATTATCCCTCCAACAATAAATGACTTAGAAACAAAATGTAGAAAAAAAATAAAATTTTGAAATGAGTTGTGGTCATGAAAAAAAATATTCAAATTTTGAATTGGGTTGTGGTCATGAAAAAAAAATTCAAATTTTGAAACAAGTTGTGGTGACAAGAATTTTGGTCTCATATTGTAGTGTAACTTATGTTCTTTTATCTACAACATGAATTTAAAATATACTATGTAGATTACTTAAAAATAGGTTACATACTTGTGAACATAACTACACCCTATGGAGAGTTTTGAAAAATATCATGCGGTGATTCTTAGAGCTTTAACTTGACAATATTCAATGGGAAGGGTTGCAACCTTAATCTAAGAGATAATTTGTATGGTGATTTTTAAAGGTGTAAGATATGGTGCTGTGGAGGTTTGTTTTTATGGCTTGGAGTTTAATATTTATACTTCTTTTCGATGTATTTCCTAAGAACTTTTGCAAAGAATATGTTACATACTTTTGGGGCGAAACTTTTAGAATGAATCTTTATGAAGGTTGTTGTAGTCACTCTTTGTGAAAAATTTGTGATGAGTTTACACCAATATTTGTGGTGAAACTTTGGATTATTTATCTAGTGAATATATATGCAATTTACCTTTGAAACCTTATCAATCTAATCTGACTAAATTGTAGAAACCTTTGGAACTTATCAATCTATGAAGGATTCTAATTGAAGCTAATGGATGAAAAGATAAAAAGAGGAAATCAAAATAAACCTTTAAAAAAGGTTAAATTCATTGACATTATTCAAGATCAAGTGAAAAATATTTAAGTTAACCAAAGAAGCTTGGGTATTATGATGAAAAAATCAAATTTAAAACGGGGATACACAAGTAAGAAGGAAAAATTGGGGTGTGTTGATGACTCAACACATTGTCCTCTTGTTCTTCAACAACCTTATAAGTTCTCTTGTGACATCTCCATATTTCATTTCATCTTATTTTTGTGGTCTTGAGACATTATCTTTATCTTCTATGATTTGTTATTTGTTGATGAAATTGACATTGATGCCAACATGGACTTTCATGGCCCCACAGGTTGTCATTGATGCTACCAAGTCCCTCTTGCAGTGCACATGTATGGATGATCCTAGTACCATTACTTCTAGTGCCTTGGATCACACACATATATAGTTTGTGATTTGGAGCACCTTGTACCTAGTTGAAAAGGTCCTTGTACCAACAAGGATTGATCTTGGAGCCACCACCTTGTTGACGATGTTGAAGACCCTACTGGTGATGCTGAAGACCTTGGAGATGGTGATGAAGCCATTGTGGATGATGGAGAAGCATTAATGACCAATTATTTGGTCAATCATTCTCTGATGGTGTCATGGTACCCTAGGAGAATGCTTTTCAACCCCACATGTGATATCATGATGGATCTGACCCTTCGAGGTCCCCTTGTGTGGTTGAGGTGGTTGAAGAAGGATTGAAGAGGCCCTTGGACCCATTTTTATGGCTTAATGTCCCTTTTCCCCTTAAAGGTGATGATGTGGTCATTGATGACTTGATGAAGACCTAGAACCCTTGATGAAGACCTTGATGACCTTGCAAAGGTCATGAATCCCATTGCTTGAACTTGATGTGGTTAGATGGCATGGTGAAGCTACCCACACACATATGGTTGTGCTTGGAAACTTGGGAACACTTATTTACACGTGATGATGATCCTTGTAACCTTGAAGGAGGGATGAAGGTGTTGTGTGTGGGGACATGACACGTAATGACCATTGAAGATGTTGGCACCCACATACATTGTGTTATGAAGGAACTTGGAAACACTTTATGTATTTATTGTGAAGTTGACAATGGTCCATGTTACCCATGATGCAATTGCACATGAAATGATCTTGGAAGCCCTACTGGCTTAATGAAACCCTTGCTTATGGTATTAAGGGTTGTGTGTGACAAATAAAGACAAAAAATAATGGGTTGACCTATGAAGGATGGTATGACAAATTCAAAGTTAAATAAAATAATAAAAATAAAAATAAACCCAAATCCACTACAAGGACGTGGACAACCAGTCTTCCCTATTTCAAGGATATGGAATGTATACATAAACATAAGCTTGAAAAATCCAAATACATCCAACAATGAAGGACAAGGAAAAAATCTAGATTGACTGTGAAATTTTGGATAACTATAGAAATAGAGGAGACATAGACCCCACTTTCTAGATCAAAGAAAAATTTGTTTGTAATTTGCTTCTTTTTGGCAGTCTAACATTTGGAATTTCTTGGGTAAAATGCATCCATCGAAGGTGAGTGAGCTCATGGAATGAGGTAAGAAGCATACGGTTGATTGGGGTTTGGTGGTATCAATAACAAGGAGAGGTCTCGGGTTTTACTCAGCCTAAATAGTTTGGTTTTGTTGCTCAAACAATCTAATTTGGTGGTTCCTTTCTCCACCAAAATTGATGATGTACCTACAATACAATTTTTGGTGTTTGAACTAAGAGTTAGTTGATGTTACTGCTACTCTCTTTCCTTCATCAAACCGACCTGAATTGAAGCAGCTGTGGGTGATTTTGAACAATCCAAGTTTTGACATTAATTTTTTTGATGTTGTTGTTGCCCTCTTTCGTCCACACTCCAACCATTGAAAACATATATAAGGTCTGATTTTGACCTAGTATCTAGGTTCTCAAACATCATTATAAGTCCCAAGTTTTTACCTAAGTTTAGTACTCTTCCACAGTGAAATACATAGTCTAAACCTGATTGTTGGATGAAGTGTTGAAGGCCTTTTCCACACTACATAGCAACAACAGAGATCCAGGTATGCATGATAATGTACGATTGAATGTATAATACACATACAATGGTAGATGAGATGTGACATAAACAATGATGTGGTATAATTATAGTGACATGTTTTAAGTTGTATTGGGATGATGAAATGATTTCTACACCCATTTATATCTCAATTATATATACGGTGATGGGTGAAGAATACATTGGTATCTCTACAGTGATGATGTATACAGTAATATCTTTGTATGTATAGTGATATTAAATGTGAACAAAATTACTTATGATGAAGACATGGCATATGGATGTACTATATGAGCATGATGTATTGTGCACGATTATGCATACACTATGCATACTATACAAATGGTGTAAAACCTATGGTGATGATGTACACTTGTATATGTGGATGATGACACACTATTTGATGATGCCTTGTGCACCTTGATGATGTTTTTATAATGATGATGCTATGATTTTGATGCATACCTACTTCATGAATACATTATGATGATACATACTCCATGTATACTTGATGATGATGCCTATTGAAAGATGTTGATGAGCAGTTTGATCAGCAGTGTTAATGAGCATACTTGACATGGTTGCTGAGCACAGGGATAAGTAGTGATTGAACAACAATGCTGGAACATTAGTGTTGATGAGAATCAAAGAGTTATGAGCATAGGTTGACCAACATAGGTTGATGTGAAAAGATAAATGAGCAGAAATTGATGCAAGCTAAGTCTTGCACTTGACGATTGGAATCATCAACCCTTTCTTAGTTGGAGCTAAGAAAACTAGGTTGGGTCTTGTTACAGGCGTTGGTTCTCTTTTCATCAGTTGGTGCTGATTTTAATTGAGAAGATTGTAGTCTTCCATTACCATAAATAAATATCAAAATTACATATATTCTTGTGTCTCTCTTGATGTGATGATTGTTCTTATGACTCATGATTGATTTAGCTAATGCATATGATGCTGCAATTGATAACAAAATGTTTGATACACTCTGATTGATTATAATAATGTAAAAAGGTTTAAATTTATCACACATTGATTCACCCCCCACCTTAGTGTGGACATTGTGTTCAACATTATTTACTATGTATTTCTTCAATTCTTCTTCTAAGCACTTACAACTCTGTTATGGTGTTGAACCACTTCTTCCGGCATTGACTTGATACCAAATGGATCTATCCCATAATTACATGCAATCATTCATTAGTACAAAAAACATAATATAACAATCTTAAATAACCAAACACGCTTAGAAATATACTAAAACTAAAAAACAAATCACATAGGTGATAATTTACTTATACTCGTTAATGATCACATTACATAAGTACATGTTAAAAATATATCATGCTCTCATTGATTAACTTGGTTCTTGATGAAATTTTTACTCACTCTAATACCCTATTCCATTGATTTATTGAGTTTAATGGCTACAATCTTTTTTATTCTTTACTAGTTGATTATATAGCTTCTCACAAACTCTTTACCTTCTTTCCCATTGCTTCATCTCCCATTTTGCCATTTCTCATATCCATGTATGATTTTTTTTCTTGACTCATCTTTGTCATTTTCCACTATTATTCTTAATTGATGTTCTTTCCATGTTTAAGATACGTAAAGGATGTGTAGCAAACATGAATGATGTCTCTTAAATGATTTTTAGGAAACATGTTTGACATCTCTTAAGCATCATTTATTCCACATGAATATAGTCTTTTAAGTGAAATTGAAACCACATGCATGCCACATTTCTATGTAAAAGATACATTTGTTGAGCATTCATTCACATACCTACAAAAATATTAAATAACACATGGGGAAATATCCCACTAAAACAAATTAGTACACTTTAACATTTGTATGCACCGATGTTTTTCCATCATTGATACACACTTATGCATGTTTGATACATAAGTATCATTTTTCATGAGATTTTATCACGCATGGGTCTACCTTATATGTATGTACACTTCGATTCTCCTTGTATGTATGAGAGTATCAATGCAATTTAGAAAATATAATCATAAGTGCCAGTAATATGTATTTGAGCCTTTTTAATTAAAAAAGAATTTATATGCATACCAACAACCATGTGTGTCAATTTGGAGAGGAAGTAGTGAACTTATTGAGACCATAAAACCTACATTTTAGTTCAAATTTAGGCACATAATGGCTCATTGGAAATATATCTATAATAATAATATCATGAGATGAAAATTGGCACACTATAAATAAGCACTCTAATATTTACATAATGATAAAATTCTAGGAAAATAAAAAACACAAATAAGTATGTTATGAATTCATTAGAATGCAATATGATTCAAATGGGATGCATGAAACAAAATTATAGCACAACTAAAGATGAAACAACTATTATATGTTAGTTATTCAACACCATGGGTGGAAATTTATGTCATTTAATCGACCAAATATGTGTAAAAAATTTGATGGAATATTGTTGGATCTTGTTGTAGATAGATGGTCTTTACTTGTCAGTCATGTGACTATTGGTTTCCATATTTACGATGGATTTTTTCACACGTTGGATATCCAACGAAATTATATGAATGTTTAACAGTAAACCACTTTGTAGGATGTTAGAAGGAGTCTTGTTGAAATTCAAACAATTATGTCGTTATATTTTTGGTTCAAATTTACTTGTGACAAAGAGATCTATGTCAACATAACTAATGTCTTGAATCATGTTATTATATTCTGGTGTTCCTAGGTCAATTTATTCAGGAAAAAATTGAACCTTATGATGCTTTCTAGTTGTATGTAATTCAGTTGGGCTATCCTCCAAAGGACCCTCTTCTTGCAACTATGACTATGATAGGCCTCAACTGTCTATTATCCTTACTTCCTTTACTGTAACACATAGATTCTGAACTAAGTCAGTAACACTCCCAATAAAGTTTGTGTGCCGAATATCAATATTCTGATGTGTTTCATCGGTAATCTCCTCCATTCTATTGGCTAGTAAGTTATAGTCGTCATCAGTAAGCTTACCATGTGTATCTATGATAGCCTTTTCCTTTGTGTGACTCTTTTTGATCTCTTCAACATCTTTCCTATTTCCCCCCAATTATGGATCTCTCAGCATTGCAATTGATTCTTTATTACTATCTTGAGGTGATTTATGTGGGTATTCTTCATCTTGGGGTCCCCTTATCGTGTCCCTAACGTTCCCTCCTATCATTGGCTAGTTTCAATGAAAAATAGGTCATATGCAACCTCCATTCTTGAGGCCAATCTTGAATTATCATATCAAATTCCTCCTCGGCTATTCGAAATGCAATGGTTAACCATTGATGTTGGGGGTATCTCTGTGGTTGTATAAATAGATGGTGATTGCATGCAGTAAATTTTATTAAATTTCTGTACCGCTGGATAGTTTTTGTGGAAATCCTTAATCATTTTCCAATATGATTCCTTAGTGCATCAACATGCATATAGAATTCAATATTATTTTCCATTTGTTGCTTTCGTTTCTTATCCTTGTACCATAAGTTCTAATAGTGAGCCTTGTGACATGGAACATGCACTTCCATCTCCTGATAGTTGCGTGGATTGACCCATGTGACAAAAGAGATCAAAACTAGAAACCATGAATAATCAAAAGGAGTACCTTTTTCCTATGAATCAATGGCATCTACTAATAATTAATTCAACAAAAATGTGGACCAATTCATCTAGACTCCAGCAACACATTGGTCAGCTACAATAATGGTACTAGCAGTGCACTGGTTCATTTGCATATTCCTTAATAACTCACTAGACAATACCTTGTTTATGAGCTGAACAACCTGATCACCGATAAAGTAGATGTCAAACCCCCTCTTATCCCATGTAATATTGTACTTCTCCTTCATGCGATTGACAAGGCTCGAGTCATTCTCCTTACCAGAAAAAAATGGGGTTGGTTCGACTCCTTCTTTAGGAATCCCATTGATGGAATAAATCAAGTCAACATTGATAGAAACACGATTATCCAACCGAAAAACACCCCAAGGAAGAAAACCAACAACCGCTTCACACACACATTTACCTCAGGAGTGCTACTAAAGTTGGGCATATTCATCAAGGGCATAATTCTTGACTTCTCCAAACCACGACCTCAATCCATAGGGACTAACTGAATAGGTTTGCATTTGACCGGTTGTACTGAAGTCATATACCACGACAACTAGAGTTTAGGGAACTTTCTCAAATAATGGTCCGTGAATGTTATTCTTTTTAAGTTCGACATAATATCCATTGTGAAATGTACACATTTTAGAATGGATTGCTTAACTAGTGGATACTTGGAATTCTTGCGAATGACCATAATGGGAGCATCATCCTTTCATGGAGGAATTTACCCAGGTAGTATTATTTCTAAAATAGACCCTGAAGCTTCAGCGCCATTTGTTTCTTTGAATCTATTCTAAGGAAGAACAACCCAACCAGTCATTTGCTTCTTCCTTGGTGGATTTAAGAGATGTATCATGAGACAACCTACGATGCCTCCTCTACAATGGGTATGGTAGGGGAAGTCTCCACATATGAAGCTTGAATCATGATTGAAATCAACACATGAATCTCCATTATATAAAGCTTTGACCTCAATGAGTCGTAGACACCTATTTTTCTTCAAGACACTTCACACTTTGATACAATGAAGAAACTAGTTTCTGTTAAGAAGTAAAATAGATCTACGCATGAAACAAGTGGCGGCTAGTCCCTTCACACGCTGAGATATTTTTGGTCATTATGACAAAGAGTTGTTAAAGACATCACTTCTCTCACCATAAAAGAATAAAATTATTATGCATTAATTGAAAAAATTTAACTGCAACAAAACTTAATCTTGCGACAGACCTGTAGCGTATAACAAACCTTACTTCAAAGGGACAATTTCAAACTTATATACAATACTTCCCCTCTTTGTTTTGTAAAATTTTAGTTAATAGCTATTCATTCGAGCAAAGTACAACTATCCATTTAAGGTTTCAGTTGAATCCATTTACCAACCCGTCAAAGGGCATACCATCTAAATTTTGTAACTAAACAACACCTCCATCAATAACATGAATAACAACATATGGTCCCAGCTAATGTGTACGGATCTTACCAAGATGTTTCAAAAAATTACTGTCATAGAGAAGAAAAAAATCACCTGGGTGGAATTTCTTGAACTTAATGTGGCAGCCATGCCAAGACTTTTGTCACTCTTTCTTGACACACTGATGATAGTTTGCAATGAAACAATCTTCTGATAACTTTAAAAACTAAGATAAATTTTCTTCAATTCCACTGAAATATGTCATCTCAATAATTGCAGCTATTCTTAGGATCAGTACAATGTATTATATTGGCATAACAACCTCCTTCCCATAAACTACTATGAACAGAGTGTGCCCTATAAGTTTCTTGCATATCGTGCGATAATCCCATAAAAATGCAGGTATTTTGTGATCCAAGTCATCATGTTTTACATTGCATACCTAAGTCAGTGCATTATCTAAGATTTTTTTAAATGCTTCAACAAATCCATTTTCTTGTGGAGGATATGGTGTTGTCTTCCTATGCTGGATTTTAAATTCCTCAGTTAATTTCTTAATCAGACGATTAACAAAATTCTTACCTTAGTCACTTATTAAAATTTTTGGATAACCAAATCTGGTCACGACATGGTTGAAAAAAAACCTTGCATAAATTATTGTAGTACAATCTCTGATTAGTGATGCTTCATCTAACCTGGTTAAATCATTTGTCGTATTAATTATATACTGCTCACCTATCCATTTACCTGGTGGGTTAATGGGAACCACAAAGTCGACAACCCATTTATCGAATGCTTGCAAAGTTACTTGTAGTACCAATGGAGTTTCATATTGTCATAATGGTTTCCCATTACGTTGACAAATATCACATCTGCGACAATAATATGATAGCATCTGCATGAAGGGTGGGCCATGATAATATTGACTGTAAAATATTACATGCTATCACTATTCCTGCATAGTGGCCCCATGCGACGCCAACATGAGCTTCATTCAACACCATCGGTCGTTCATGTTCCAAGAAATAATGTTGAATTATATCATCCAGTCCCATCTTATATAATTGTCCAGCTATCAACTAGAAGTCTGCAGCGTTTACAACTAGTTTTTTCTTTTGTACAGTGATAAATACTTATGGTGCACACCTTCTAGTCAAGAAATGCACAATGTATTAATAATGTTCATCAAACCATTTTTAGTGCAAATAATTGTGCGTTGAGGATATTATCATCTAGTATTGTGGCTCTTCCCCACTCTCTAACCTTTAAATATGACTAGGAGTTTCATTCAGTATTCCTATCTTTACAAGAAGTGACCATCCAATAAGTAGTGTTGAAATTTCTGGAGTACATATACCATAACAAGTCCTTCCCGTTTTGTTGTTGTATAATTTATTTATGTAACCGACAAATTTATACTAGAAAATGCAATAGGGTGATCAATAAATCCCTCACTTATTTGTGCAAGCACTGCTCTTAGCGCGACATATGATTCATCGACATGCACATGGATTTTTTTCACCAGTCAAGGAATACTAAGATAGGTGTTGAAACCATATTCTCTTTAAGGAAATCCAACCACTTTTGACATTGTTCGTCCCACTGAAAATTAACATCCTTCTTCAACATTTTCTCCATTGGAGTAGTGATCTTTGTATATCACTTGATAAATTTCCTGTAATAACCATTATGTCCTAGTGTGGTCATTAACTTTTTAAATGACAAGGGTGGGGGTAGGTCCACAATAATTGAATCTTTGCAGGGTCCATTAATATTCCCTCTTTCCAAGACAACATGACCCAACAAGATACCAAAAGGATCACATATAATAAACTTCTTTATATTTAAATAAATATGAAGTTGTTGTTTGCAAGGGGTTTGGGATAAGTTAGCTGCAAAACATCGCAGATGCTGTACAAGCTCAAAGATACCGCGCACAATGAAGAATAGAATATTTCGTATATCTTGTGTCACCTTTTGTAGTTTTGGAGCATATTTTGTGGATATTGGTCATTATTTTGTAGAATCAGTTAAGAATTAGTTAGGAAGTTGTCTATGTGGACCTTGAATGTAAAGGCACAAGCCTATAAGTAGATGTTGAATTGAAAGTGTTGATTATCTTAGATCGGATCTAAGGAGAACATTGTGTGAGCAATATTGTGGATCATCTTGTTCAAGAGAGCACTTGTTGATATGTGAACTATGATTTTGTGAGGAAGTAATATGACAAGACATAAGTTGATCTAAATCATAGTGTTCTTTCTGTTTTCCTGTTTTATTATTTTTTGTAAATCAATGATGAATGCTATGTGAATCTGTGGCATGGATCTATGATGCAATGTTTCTCTGTTTTAAATGATTTTATCATGTTGTATTTGTTTTGCGCATAAATATGTTTACTACAGTTATGATTAAATAATGCGATCTGTCGAAGAATGTTTATGAATGATAATGTGAATGCATAAGTTGGATGATTTCAAAATGTTGCACTAAGCTGATAAGTTGATGTCACATTGTCCTCTCCCCTATTCCATGGAAACTTGGTTCCGTCAGATCTCCATCGAAAAAAACATGTGAGAATTCATCCGCTCTGTGGGTGTTTTCAGGTGGGGTAAAACCTGTCTGGGCCGGTGCTCAGGGAGATCAGAGTGGTTTGGCTATCGACAGAGTGGGAAACCCCATTTTTTTTGGTTGGGTTTGTGTCAATAAATGGTTCCATTTTCAGAACCTTCTTGTGATTGAGGGAAGAACATGTGGCATCCAACGAGACCAGAAATTCAAGATTGGTTCAACCAAAAGCTACAAGAATTTACTGAGACATAAAATCAAAACCCTAGACTGACGACAGATAAGTGGTTGGAAAGATACACACATGATGGCCCACACAAGTAATTTTTATCTAAATTTCCCATCATATTGTATGAGTGGTTCGCACGATTTATCTATCTCAAGAAAAATTTACAAGGAGGTCAGCCAATGTCTTGGACCCTTGAATTGATCCAAGAATTGCAGGAAATCGACAACAGAGCATCATGGGATTTCGAAGTCTGGTTGGACAGTATCTTGGAAGGCTATATCATCGAGTTTGCTATTGATACTACTAAGTCCTACAAAAAAGAATAAAGGGAATTATTCAATAGACTAAGATGCATGTTCTTATTACCTTTGCAATTATCAATTAATATGCTTGTCTATGAAAAAGGCATATTGAAGATGCACCTTGAGTAGTAGAAATCTTGTGTGTGGAGGCTATGGATATCGCAAAGAAAGCGAGGAAATGAATGGAAGGATAAGGGGTAGATGGGTGCAAGTTTCGATGAGACTGTGTGGGAAGCAGAGGAATAAAGTGGTATTACGAGGGGAGGAGCAAGGTTTTTACAAGAGAAGAGGCAGAGGATAGGGAAAGGTCCTGTTGTGATCGAAATGTAAGACCACGAAGGAAGACCACACGAGACGAAGCAAACCTACAATGATGAAAAGGATGACTAGGCTACATCTAGGATAGAGGTAAGATCGACCCCCAATAGCAATGTGCCCACACCTTCGTGCACTACGTCGGATTCAGTGTTGGCAAGGTTTTCGACACATTAGTTGTCGAGCATCACGGATGCTGCACAAGATCAAAAGACACTACGCAAGAGGAATATTAGCAAAAAAGTGGAGATTAGAATATCTTTTATATTTTGTGTCACCTTTTTGTACTTTGGACCATATTTTGCGGATATTGGTCATGATTTTGTAGAATCAGTTAAGAGTTAGTTAGGAATTTGTCCAAGTGGACCTTGAATGTAAAGGCACAAGGCTATAAATAGAAGTGGAATTGTAAGGGACTAGGGGACTTGAATAGGGATAGAAGAGAACTGATATATATCTGTTGATCTATAGATCTATTTTTGAATCTATGGATTATTGTGTGGAAGTAATATGACAAGACAAAAGTTGATCTGAAATACAGTTTTCTTTCACCTTTGACTATTGTTATGTATCTAATATTACAAGAAATTATTTTAATATTAATGTAGTATTAATTAAAACATAGGATCACACCCTTTCAGTGAAACGGTGTATTTTTTACCTATAAAAGGTTTTCTCATCATTGTAATTAAATCATCAATCAATATTCAATTCTATTGTGGTTAATTTCCGGAATTCATGTGGGTTTTAGAGTTTTAGTCCGCTTCAAGTGGTATCAGAGCGAGGTCACTATTCAAGCTTCTAGGGCTTCCCTAAAAAATAGGACCTTGTCCTTAAAAAAAAAGGTAAAAGTAACCCCCCCCCAAAAAAAAGTAAAACAAAAAAAGGGTAAAAGTGAAACCACACATGGTTTCTGAATAAGTGGGTTGGGTTTGAAAATAAAGTGCAAAAGAATTACTTGTAAAGAGAAAGTGAGATTTGAACTTAGGTGGGGAATGTAATAGTAATCCCTCCCAACCACCCAATCTAATCACATTTTACAAAACTTAAGGGAAAATAAAGATTTTATTATATAATAATTAATTATTATTCCTTAAATCTCACCATTCTTAATAAAACAAAATTCCTCCTTGCACAAGAAAAATGGCAGAAATGAATGAAATTAAAGAAAGAATGGAGAAATTAGAGCTTAACCAAGCCCAAGGTTCTAAAAATATTGAGGGTTTACACTCAAGACTCAACCAAATCAAAGGAGAACTACACAAAAGCAAAAACGAATTATCAGAGACTGTTAAAAAAGAAGTCAACGAAGCAGTATCTTGGGAGATGGAAGGTGTAAAAAGAAACATCACAGTATTGTTCGAATCCAGGTTAAGAAAACTTGAGAATCATTTGGAAAACACAATTACTACATTAGTGTGAAATATGTCAAAGGAAGACCAACCATCCTTAATTTCAAGGCACCATAAGACAATTCCTCCCAAAAGAGGAAGTCCACAAGAAGAGTTCAATAACGATCTCTCTCCAAATCATGAGCAGTCACTTTCTCCTCCAAAAAGGAATGGATATCAAATGAAACCCAAGTTATAATTATCAAAATTCAATGGAGACACAAAATAGAGCGTGGTGTGGATCAACAAGGCAGAAGAATTTTTTCCATACACAATATCATAGCTGACGAGGAAATGATAAAATATGCCTCTATGCAACTAGAAGAGCGGGCTTACAACTGGTACATGTGGTGGAAGGTTACAACACAGGAAAATAAGTGCAAGTGGAGAACATTCAAAAACTATTTCTTTAAGAGGTTTGAAGACTTAAAAGAAAAAGACTTCTTTGCAAAACTTACCAGACTGTAGCAAAAAGGCGATGTCGATGAATACACCGACGAATGGGAAGCCTTGGTGACACATGTGCCATAACTCATAGACAGTCAATGCCTCCAGACTTATGTGTACGTACTAAAACCCTATATAATAGATGAACTAGAGCTACTAAATGTATAAACCTTGGACAAAGCGAGATGGAAGGCACAAATCATTGAAGAAGAATTAAAAAAAGTGTGGAACAAAAACTATGACAAATATAGAAGGTCTATTCCAAATACGAAAACTGACACCAAATACCAACCACCACATCTGAGGAATGACAACAAAACCACCTTAGAATCCTAGTATATGAAAGAAGGAAAGTGTAAGTAGTGCGGAGAGAAGTGGGACCCAAGACACAGATGTTAAAAAAAAGAGACCACCAAGAACTTATATCAATGTGAAGCAAAAGAAGAAGACAAGTAAGATAGTGATGAATCTGACATAGAAGAAAATTTTGACATTGAAAATCCCTTGTCATATTCAGAAGATGAAGAAACTCCCAAAATATCAATTGCAGCCATAACAAGAATACACCAACCACAAACATTAAAATTAAAAGGGCATATAAAAAATAACAATGTTGTAGTCGTATTCGACACAGGAAGCACCCATAATTTCATCGACATGAGTGTTGCAAAGAGGCTTAACCTTTTCATATATCCAGTACCCAACATAAAAGTAATGGTAGTAGATGGAAAGAAGATCGAAAAAGTAGGGAAATGCCACAAAGTTAAGCTACAAATACAAGACTATAACCTTGAGTCAGAATTTTATGCAGTGCCCTTAGGAGGAGTTGATGCAGTATTAGGAATTCAATGGTTGAAAACACTAGGTACCTACTCAGAAAACCACCAAGAACACTTTATAAAGTTTAAATGGCAAGGAGAAAGATACAAATTATATGGGTTCAAACCCCCTCGCACGCAAATTGTGTCATCCCACAAAATGGAGAAGCTAATTCGAAAAGGAGCACCAGCATATGTTGTACAATGCCAGGAGATGGAATTATTAACTTCATAAGTAGTTAAACAAGATCATCCAGAGATCCAAGGATTAATCAAAAAATATAAAAAAAGTATTCAAAGACCTCCCCATGGATTTACCACCAAAAAGGAAGATCGAGCATGTCATCGAAATCAAGTCAGGATCCAACCTTGTCAATGTTAAACCCTATAGGTATCCACACCACCATAAGATGGATATTGAAAGATTAATCTGTGATTTATTGAAATGTGGAGTGATTACAGAAAGTCGAAGTCCTTATGCTGCACCAGTAGTACTGGTACAAAAGAAGGATGGATCATTTAGGATATGCATCGATTACAGAGGACTAAACAAAATAACTATTAAATACAAATTCCCCATTCCATTTATCGATGAAATGTTGGTCGAATTGCATGGCGCAAGGTACTTTTCAAAATTAGACTTAAGGTCAGGATATTACCAAATCAAAGTAAGGCTAGAAGATGTGGTGAAGACAGCTTTCCGAACCCATGAGGGACATTACGAATTTAAGTAATGCCTTTTGGGCTAACTAACGCCCCAGCGACATTTCAAGCAAACATGAATAACCTATTCTAGTCATTCCTAAGGAAGTCTGTATTAGTGTTTTTCGAAGACATCCTTATATACAGTAAGACATGGAAGGATCATCTCACACACCTAGAACAGGTGCTCTCTATTTTAAAAGAAAATGAATTCTACGCCAAGATGTCCAAATGCACGTTCGGTAAAGAAGAAGTGAGCTATCTTGGACATGTAATATCTAAAGAAGGAGTCAAGGTTGATCCAGAAAAAATCAAATCCATCACAGAATGACCCAACCCTACTAACATCTCCAAGTTAAGAGGATTCCTTGGGCTAACGGGATACTACAGAATATTCATTATGAATTATGCGCATAGAACCACACCCTTATCCAACCTTCTAAAAAAGAATGCATTCCATTGGAATGAAGAAGCGAAAAAATGTTTTGAAGCCTTAAAAGGAATTATGTCCTCCACAGCTATATTAGCTACCCCAGACTTCTCAAAACCATTCGTGATAGAATGTGACACTTCAGGTTATGGGTTGGGAGCAGTACTAATGCAAGATGAACACTCGATAGCTTTTGAGAGCAGGAAATTAAACAAGCGAGAACAATTGAATTCTACATATGATAAAGAAATGCTGGAAATTATGCATGCATTGGTAAAGTGGCGACAATAACTCTTAGGGATCAAATTCATGATCCGCACAGACCATAATAGTCTTCAATACGTACTTCAATAGAAAACGTTGTCCACAGAACAACAAAAGTGGATAGAAAAAATTGCTGCTTTTGACATGGAAATAATACACAAAAAGGGGAAGGAAAATGTAGTCACAAATGCATTCTCCAGAAAATATGAGGATATTACCTCTTACTCCATCTCGGTTGCAATTCCAGAATGGCTGAATGAAATACAAAGTGAATATGCCAAGGACCCAGAAACAAGCACTATAATTAACAACTCCAACCGTGACCCCAAGTTTGAATGGAAAAACGATATTCTTTGGTATAAGGGGAGGATTTATTTGAACTCAAACTCTAAATTCAAGGTTAAAGCAATAAAAGAATCCCATGATTCACCAGCCACCGGACATGTAGGATTCTTCAAATCTTATTATAATGCAAGAAGGTCATTTTTCTGGAAGGGAATGCATAAAGATATCCAACAATATGTGGCAGAATGCAACAATTGCCAGAGAAACAAAAGTGAAAATGTTTTAACCCCAGGGTTACTCCAACCCCTACACATTCCAAACCATAAATGGGAAGAGATATCAATGGATTTCATCGATGGGTTACCTCCATTAGAAGGAAAGGACAAGATCCTCGTAGTGGTCGATTGATTAACCAAATTTTATCACTTCATGGCAATTAAAAAAAAATACACAGCAAAACAAATTGTAGAAGTATTTTACAAAAATGTCTACAAATTGCATGGCTTCCCAAAAGTCATCGTCAGCAACAGAGATGCAAAATTTAATGGAAAATTTTGGAGGCAATTCTTTAAACAAATGGGTACATCACTCAATATGAGCTTAGCTTACCACCCCCAAACAGATGGTCATACTGAATTCGTAAATAAATTCTTAGAAGCATATCTACGTTGTTTCGTAACAGATAAACAAAACCATTGGTCTCAATGGTTACACTTAGCAGAATGGTGGTACAATTCAACATACCACACCTCCACAAAAATGACCCCTTTCCAAGCGTTATATGGGCATGAACCTCCAAATTGGAAGGAGTTAGTTTTGAATGATAGTAATGTTCCAGAAGTAAGGAACCAACTAGAGAAATCCCAAAAAACAATTGAATTACTAAAGGATAACTTAATCATGGCACAAAATCGCATGAGGCAACAAGTAGATCAACGTAGAACCAAAAGAGAATTTGAAGTAGGAGATTGGGTATTCGTAAGACTCCAACCCTATAAACAAGTATCCCTTAAAAGTGGAGGGAAACACAAGTTGGCCCCAAAGTTCTATGGACCGTACTAGATTATCCAGAATATTAGTCAAGTGGCATATAAAGTACAGTTACCTGATAAAAGTCATATCCATAATGTCTTCCATGTATCATGTCTCAAAAAAATGTTGGGTAAACATCAAATAGTACAAACAATACTTCCTATGTTAGATGAAGAAGGAAGGGTCATTTGGGAACCTAAGGCAATCATTGCAATCCAAGAAAGAAAATTCCATTCTAGAACACTCAAGGAATATTTCATTAAGTGGAAGAATTTTCCAGATGAAGAAGCATAATGGGAGACATAACAGTTTCGTCAACAATACCCATCCTTACCCTTGCTTTGAGGACAAAGCATTCTAAAATATGACGGCAATATTATGTAGCTAATATTACGAGCAATTATTTTAATATTAATGTAGTATTAATTAAAACATAGGATCACACCCTTTTAGTGAAACGATGTATTTTTTACCTATAAAAGGTTTTCTTATCATTGTAATTAAATCATCAATCAATATTCAATTTTACTGTGGTTAATTTCTAGAATTCAAGTGGGTTTTAGAGTTTTAGTCCGCTTCAACTATCTTATTGCTTCTGCAATCATATGGTGAATGTTAAGTGAATCTGTGACATGGATCTATGATATGATGTTTTCCTACTTTTAATGATGTTATTTTACTGGATCTATTTGTGCCCCAGTTAGGTTACTACATTTGTAATGGAATGATGCGATCTGATTGGGAACAATGATAAGTGTTTGTGTTAATGCCTAAGTAATCAGATATATTAATGTTGTGCTGAGTTGTTAAAATTTATGCCACATTGTCCCTTCCTATTCTGTGAAAACTTAGTTGCAAAAACTCTCCCTCGAACACCTCGGGTGAGACCTCATTCGCTTTGTGGGTGTTGCTGGATGGGGTAAAACCTGTTTGGGCCGGTGCTAAGGGAGATCATGGTGGTATGAGAGTCAATAGAGTGTAACCTATTGTAGAGATAATATATCAATGCTAAGAAGAAGCACATGAAATATATCTTGCTACTAAGAATTCTCACAAGCATACACAGGAAAAATAGAGAGAAGAAAAGAGACTGAATGACATGAATGAAGAGATGAATATTGGTGTGTATCCTTCCATTGAATAATGATGAATAATAGTGTACATAAATAGTACATCCCTCATAGGAAAATTGAATTGTATGGAAACAACTCATAAAGCTCAAAAGGATGATTTACCAAAATATAGCAAAACCCCCATAGGTGGATAAAGCACTTACCAAATCTATCAAGGACCTCACGAGTTGGAAAAAGCATGAGTGAGTTTTTAAGGAGATGGAAATAAAATGCTAATCCTAGAAAATGGAGAAAAACTAATGGAGGATGGGTTGGAAACAAAAGCTCCCAGTTTCCTAGTTGACTAGCTTTTATCTTATCCATAGAAAAGCAGAAAAAGCAGAAAAAGCAGAATCTACTGTAAAGTCCTGTATACTAATTCTGGATGGTCAAAAGGTGGTCAAGATCAACCCAGAATTGAAAATAAATCATTCCTAGGATATAGATGGCATGTATTGAATTTAAGGTGAAAGTGGATGCCAACTAATTAAGCTAGTGGGTGAATAATTAATCAAATAATTATTTTATCCTAAGTTGTGAGTGGGTTTAATATATTCCTACACCCCCCTATAAGTATGACTTTATGATGGCATGACAAAAAATATGGATGCATATGGATGCATATAGGTCCCAGCTACAAGGCTATGGTCACCCTTTAACAATTATTATGTCCAGAAAAGTGAGGAAAGAGGCAAAACCACATGGGGAAAATCCTCCCTCAAGATAGGACAAGGAACAAAATTTGAAATAATATGTATTCAACATATCTTCATCTTCACTTTAATGAGCTGACTGAACTTCTTCTGGATGAAGGACTTGCTAAAGAAATCATGAACTCCATGATCATGCGCTGGAGTGTAGAACCTGCAAGAAGGAAGATGAGAGACTCCTTGTATCTCATCAACTGATGAAGTAGGAGCATTATTTGAATGCTTCTTTCTGTTTTCAAACTCTGATTTGCAAACATAATCTGAAATGGAAAATAGATCTGTGCATACTCCTGTCCAAAGAGTACAAAAAATAAGGAAATTTATTTCACACCCAATTCCCTGAATAGCTGCAAAATTGTGATGTGAATCACATGTCAATCTTCCAATCTGATGTAGCACCTGTATAGATCTGATATGAGGCTTATAAAACTCTGATATATCAGAAATAGTAGCATATGGAACAGTAAGGAAAAAGGCTTTGGTGGCTCCATGAGGATATAGGGCTAGACTAGGAAAATTATGAGCAACTAGGAAAAACTAATAGGTGTAAAAATCTGAATGATGGATGGGCATAAGATCTGAACCATAAGTATTTAGAACAGATCCAAACATGTTTAATATTATTCCATATATGACTAAGGACATGGATAACCAGCCACTGAAAGTTAGGAAAGACTTCAAATCATGTAAGATAAATATCACTGCATAAGAGACCAATGAGGAATCAACTAGTGAGCTCAGGATTTGTATAGTCTTTGGATTATTCAGAGGTATGGTAGATGGTATGGATGGTGGTATTATATGTGTATCAACCTGCAAATATGCTTCTAAATCACAATCCAAAGGATCACATATAATGTTGAAATATTGTAACTTCGAAGAATATTCTATATGTATCTTTTGTGGTCCCTGATGGTCCTACCGGGAGAACCACTTGTATTATCTTGTACCCCGATGTTTCTAATCGGAAGAACTAATAAGATTCATGAGGTTGTCCCCTCTATTTGTAAAGGTGGTTCATTAGCACCCCAGTGTGGTTACTTGAGCCTACATGTGTAACTCGAGCCTACATGTCAGATGAGTTAATTCAAGTGAACAGATGAATATAAGTAGAGGTGTGGTGCTCCTCATTTGAGACACACACACTCTCACTTGTGTAGCGCATTAGTGGAGAAGAGAAGTAGCTGAAGAAGGAGGAGGATCAAGACATTTGAGAATCAAGACATTATAGTCGTCGCTCCCATGGATCCAAGGAAAGGGTGAAGGTATATTGAGCCAGTAAAAGATGAAACTTTTAGGGGATGGGACCATGCTTAAAACATTTTAGAATATTACATCCATCCAACCATTTATGGAGAACTTGGTTGGCATAGCGCTAGCTCTTCCTCTTTCGATTCAGATGATACATTAGAGAACTAGCATAATCACATGCATGAAGTATTAGTCAGGAAGTGTGGTTTGATCACACAGTCGGTGCGTCGTGTTGAAATTGAGGTTATTGAATTTACCATCTATGAAGGACTGCTTGAATTATCCAATTTTCTTGTTGAGTTTTAAGAGAATGTGTCAAAACCACTGTGGTTGATGGCATTGGAGGAGGCACTGAAAGCTACTCCAACATGTTGGTGGGAAAGTCATAAAAAATCGATTAGTGGATGGTCACAATGTCGATGACTGATGATAGTGCGGTTTGGAGATGTAGAAGTATACCATGCTGGGCACTACGATGGGTGGAATAGTCCTGGTGATCATCTGATTGAATGTCATACCTTGTGGGAATCATAACCGAGGGATGAGTGGGTCCATGCCTTTGTTCACACACTGGATGAAATGCCACAATATTGGTACATATCAGCTGAGTTGTACAGGGAAATAACCACTTGGGAGAAGTTGAAAGTTTGTTTTATGCATACCTTTAGCTTCACAGATGCTAATCTAGATGTCCATACCGTGCTACATCTCATCCACGATGTGGTGCTGAAGGTGGTTCCAGTCGCCTATCTGGTGTATCCACATGTGCATTGCCACATGCAGTCGATGTTGTAATGTTATAATGAAGTCTAAAGGACTTGAGGATGATGATGAGATAAGAAGTATCAATATCATGAAAATGAAGGGGAGTAGGGATGTTGCAGCACTAGATATACCGATCGATCCCATGAATCAGCCGCTGAATATTAGAAAGGTCAACATTGGGACAAAGGAGAACCCAAAATTTGCAAGTGTTGGGGACTATTGGGATGAAGAGACCATGGAAAAGATCACAGATTTGCTGCATGAATTTCAACATCTGTTCCCTATGAAGTTTTAAGAAATAAAGGGGATATTGGGAGATTTAGGGGAGGTGAAAATCCCATTAAATCTAGACACAAAACCGGTAAGGCAGAGGCCGTATCACTTGAATCTACAATACAAAGAGAGGGTCAAAGATGAGATTGATAGGATGTTGGATGCTGGAATAATTGAGCCAGTTGAAGAATATGAATGGATCATTCCTATGGTGATCAAGTGACAAGAAAATAGGTGAAGTGCAGATCTACATCGATCTGAGAAAATTGAACGATGCGTGTATGCACGACCCATTCCCAAAACCATTCATACATGAAGTGCTAGAAGGAGTAGGCCATGAGGAGATGTATTCCTTCACATATGGATTTTTTGGCTATCACCAGATAAGGATCACAAAAGAGGATCGGCTCAAAACAACATTTGTAAATGAATGGGGCTATTTTTAGTACACAGTGATGCCTTTCGAATTGAAGAATGCACCTGTGATATTTTCCTAGGCTGTTGTCGCTGCATTCAAAGATTTTATTCAGAAGTTCTTGTAAGTTTATATGGATGATTGGATAGTGTATGTCCTAATTGGGGATCATCTGGGAAACCTACGACTGATGCTAGAAAGATGTCAACAACATCAGATCACACTTAACTCAAAGAAGTGTATTTTCTGCGCACCTTTTGGGATGCTGTTGGGTCACATTGTTAGCAAGCAAGGACTGTCGGTTGACCCAATGAATATTTCACTGATCCTGAGCTTTTCGATGCCCATGAATGTGAATATGCTTAGGGAGAAGCTGTGGCACACCATATACTCTTGCAAATTCATAAGAGGGTATGCTGCGATTACTGCCCCTATGGAGAAGATATTGAAGAAAGATGCTGCTTTTGTATGGAATCAAGAATGTCAAGGAAGCTACACACTAAAGTCCAAGATGGATTCTGCACCAATACCAGTTTTCACAAATTGGAACAAGGAGTTCCATGTCCACATGGTTGCATCATCTATTGCGCTAGGAGTGGTGCTTGTGCAACCATAGGAGGGGGACCTAGATCACCCGATCAATTTTTCTAGTTGGATGTTGTCATTTGCTGAGAAAAACTATACGCCCACAGAAAGAGAATGTCTGGCGATGGTATATGTAGTACATAAGTTTAGGAATTACCTATTAGGCGACCATTTTAAGATGTTTACATACCATTATTATTTGAAATACCTAGTCAATAAGCCTATCTTGGGGGGGGGGGAAGATATGTTGTTGGCTTCTTCTCTTTTAGGAGTTTGATTTTTAGATAATTGTGAAACTGGGTTGCTTGAATGTGGGACCTGATCATTTATCCCAAATTGAGAAAGGTGAGGAACCCACAAAAAATGAGGACAGGATGCCGGATGCGTAGTTGTTAAGAGTCGACATGGAATATTATTATTATGCTCAAATAATTCAGTTCTTGGTGACAAGAATTGCACTGGAGGAATTTTCAACAAGTCAGAAGAAGCAGTTGTGGTTAAGGATTCATATTTCCAATTGATTGCTAGACAACTATATAAAATAGGACAATATGAGATTTTACGAACGATGTGTCCTACCACATGATCAAGGGAATATTTTGGAAGAAGCACATGTAGGAGTTGCTGGTGGACACTACGGAGGTCAAGCTACTGCAAGAAAGGTACTTCGCATAGGGCTCTGGTGGCCTACTCTACATAATGATGCGACAGATTATGCATGAAGTTTCAATGTTTGTCAACGCACTGAAAAACCATCACGACAGGATGTGATGCCACATATATACCAAGTAACATTGCAACCATTTGATAAATGGGCCGTGGAATTTGTAGGAGCAATAAACCCACCTAGGAAGTGAACTGGTGTGTGATACATAATTACAATGATGGTCTATTTGACGAGGTGGGAAAAGGCTGCACTAGTCGTGGATTTCACTGCTGTGACAACAGCGAGGTTCCTGTTTGACAATATTGTAACATGGTTTCAATGCCCAAGGATATTGATGAGTGACCAGGGCAGTCAATTCATCAACCGCACAGTAAGCTCGCTGATGGAGGAATCGCAGATACAACACAAGAAAAGTACCCCATATCATCGATAGGAGAACGGGACGGTGGACACATTTAACAAGATATTGGAACATGCACTTACAAACGTATGTAATGTTAACCGTGATGAATGGGACTTAAATATTCCAGCAACATTGTGGGCATATTGAACCACTTGCAAGCGATTTACAGGACAAACACCATTCAAGTTGATGTATGGGAAAGAAGCAGTCATGCCTATGGAGTACATTGTTCTGAGTCTATGCATTGCTGCAGTGATGGGTATGGACGATGAACCATCGCTAGAGGAGTGTATGACACAGTTGATGCAGCTTGAGGAGGATCGTTTTATTTCATGATTCCACCAGCATGTCGAGAAGGATCGATAGAAGGCGTGGTATGATTTCCACATAAAGAATAAATAGTTTCAGCGGGGAGATTTGGTGCTGTTATATGACAACAAGTTCAATGAAGCATCCAGGTAAGTTACAGATGCATTGGTTAGGTCCATATATTATTAATTCAATTACTTAAGGAGGTGCAGTTCAACTACAACAGTTAGATGGTCAATGCTTCCAAAGCTTGTGAATGGTATCAGGATGAAGCCCTATAGGACAGGGAAAGAACCGCACAATGCTTAAGGCACCCCACAAGTGAAAAAAATAGATAAGATGATGGACGAATGAAAGAAACACCAAGAGGAAACGATTGCGCAAGAGTAAGAGTTAGTATCACAGTTAGGAGGTCATGTTGCGACAGCCGTAGGGATGCGAGAAAAATTCAAATTAGTAATAAATGAAGAGAGTTAAAAGTAGTTAACCAATGGTGCTTGCAGAATTGACACATAATGATGGCAGATCTGACCAGCGGGTGGAAAAATCGATGACGTATTTGCTAAGTTACCGGAAAATTCTAGGAACGGGAGGGGAAACTTCATTCCCCATTTTGGAAACTTAAACGGAGGGGATACAGCTTGGAAATGCCACCGAAACATTTCCAAGTTGTATCCAAAAATTAGAAATGTTTCCATTCCATTTCCAGCCATTTCCTGAAACGTTTCCAGAGTTTCTAGTCATTTCCTTAAATGTTTCCAGCAGTTTCCTGGTTTTCTTAAACGTTTCAGCTGCTACAGGGTAAGTTTTTGACTAGAAATATTGACTTTTTGACATGAAAATAAACAAATAAATGACCCCAAAGGAAAACTATAAAACCATAACCCTAAATTGAACCTCAAAACATAGATATAAAGCCTCAAAGCTTATAAATCAAGAGAAAAACATTAATCCTAATTTGGTGAATGGTAATTTGACATCTTATGTCTCACTGATTGTGTTTCATTGTAATTTTCCAAAATTGATAGAGGCCTACCGTTGGTTCTAAAAATCATTGATCTATGGACATTTGATTGTATCAAATGCTTGTCTACTATAGTGATAGTTTCACAGCCTAGTGTAGAAGTACAATGACTTTTAAATTTTTTTTTTTCTTTTCAGTTTTTTTGCCAATTCCTCATGACTTCATTTTAAATAAACCCCAATGACTTGTATATGTGATAAATCAACTTGCATATCAAAATTGATACAATGCCAACTTTAGCCATACAAAATAGAGTACTACATTTATGAAGAGTTACATAAACCAACACATATTTCCAATAATCTTCCAACAAACTTCAATTTTCTTCTTTTCCTTTTTGAATTAGTAAGAGCCCTTGACCTATGGAAAGAAGAAATTTTCTGCTTCTTTACATAAAACAGAATATAGGTTAGTACATTATTTTTGCTGTTCTGTGGAAACTAGTTGGGCCACATTCAGGCCTAGTATTTGAACCATGCTCGGATACCACATGTCAAAACCCCAAAATTTCAAAAAAATTTAAAAGTTTTAAAATACATATAATTTCAATAAATGCAATCACTAATTGTTTGATTAGTTATCTGTTATCAAAATTAATTATTTGTTGGTTATGTTTAGCAGTAGAACAGTTCTTTTCAGTTTACTGATTTTGTTCTTTTTGCGACCATACAAAAGAGACTGTCATTTAAAAACTGGGCTTACTTAGCTTCCGAGATAATGCAGAGAGTTCTTCCTATTTTTACAGACTGCAGGTAAGAAGCTTTGGGCGCTGCTTAAATTTTTTTTAAAGCATTTGATTAAAGGATTGTTGCAAACATTGAACTCAATAAAGAAAATAGATACTAAACAAAATTCCAGTATTCAAGGTATAATTACTTCACTGTTTCTATTCTTTTACTTCTTGAGGGATAGAATTTAGTTCAACAGTAATGATTGCAACCATTTCCTTTCTAGTCACAATATACTATAGTCCTCAAAAGATTAAAGAAATGTTTCATGTCTAACATGGTTGTCGAATGTATGATCAAATACTTTAATTAGTTTTTTCTTTATAGGTAGAAAATTAATATCAAGATCTATTTTTAGTTATCCATCACACTAAACTATGTCATGTCTGAAAAAGAATACTATACAGTGTAAAAGAGCTTATCTAACCAATTCTTACTTTCATTCTCCCAAGTTTTAAGGTAATTACAATATCAATGCATACTGCAGTCAAATAAAAGAAGCTAGTATTAGAGGTTTAAATTTCTCTATACTATACTTGTTTGGAGAGTAATCATCTATTTACAGTCAGTAATATTATTCAAATCTCAATAGAACCTTTTCATCTTTAGAGATCTAACAGATTTTCATACAAACCTGCTAGTTCCATACTACATCATTTAAAGTAAGTAACCACTATAAATATAGACTTACTTATCATGGTTATCTTATGTAAATAAAAAAATTCTAGTTTGAATTATTAATAGATTGGCTTAAAGAACAATAGCCAAATCTATAATAAACTGAGTCATAGTATATGTCTTTATACTTAACAAGTCTATGGATTATCTTTAAGTTTACCTTCTATCCTCTTTTACCATGATGGCTTCCTTAACTCCTTTGCATGAACAAAAATATACTTGGTTAAATATAAATCTACTTTGGTTGCTTAAATACTAGGGTATCAAGATAGATACTTGTATTAAGAGAATACCATTATTCCTTGTCCCTTAAGTTATACTCTATAAGAACCTTGTCATTTTCACGAATATAATCATTTGATGATAGCATCGTAATATGGAAAGGAAATATGCAAAGGGTATAAGTTATAATACAAAGGTAAATATAAAATTTTGCAATATAAATTATGAACATAATCATAAGGGTCGTATGGTTTCCCATGCCCTTGATGATTACTAACAAGATTTTGTTGTGACAATATAATGTAGGTTTCATGCTACGTGCAATTCGATATAAGTGAAATATGGATAAAAAATAAAATTATTGGAAATCATTTGTGAAATCCTGGACTATACAAAAGTTACCCGAATCGCATAAAAAAATCTACGTGATAACGTGGCACTTCCTGGTCCATGCATTTGATTGTTAAAAGGCCGCAGTCAAACCCTAAATTTGTCATTCTTCCTTTGCCTTCGGGCAGTCTCTGTTTTGCTACGATGTTCCTCAAGGCACTGTCGTTATTTGCTGTGTGACAGCCTCCCCATCGTTGTTCTTCCTTGAAGGTTCATCCACTGCCTGTAGAGAGGTGATATTGTGACATTGTTTGGGTTTTTATGAAGGCTGTTGAACATACTTAGGGTTATTCTCCCTCACCGTTTCCTTGTTCAATCCCTCGACTGCAACATCTTCCTCCTTCGTGAATGTTGAAGTATGGTTCCTTGGGACAAGGTTGGATGTGTGCTGCGCAGTTAACCCTTTCCTCCCTTTCTGCAGAAGGTTTTCTTACTGGAATTCGTGGGTGCTTCGTAGTTAGATGGTGGTCACGCTTTACCCAAATTTTCTGGTAAGAGGACTGTCAGTCCTTAAATTTATTCATTGATTTGTTTTTAGTGTAAATAGAATCATTTCTAACAGTTTTTAAATGAATTCTTTTTGTTACAGGTCGACCCCTTCCTCCGTTTGGCTGTGCGAGATTACAACAACGGTTCAAGTTTTACGGTAAGCCTGGTTTTTAACCATGGTCGTTACTATTTGCTTGGTCCATCTGGAACAAAATGGTTGTGTTGTCAAAACTGTCACCCTTGGGGTTTCAGTTTGCTTGTTACTTTCTTTTGTTGTTTTTCTAGTAGTTAATGCGGCCTTTGAGCCGCATAAGGAGGCTCTAGTTCAGGCCGTAACTGTATTTTAGTTCTGTTGTGAGAAACTTGGAGAAGCCGTGGCTTAAGAAGTCTTTCAGACTCTTTTCTTGGCTTGATTGTGTAAATTATAAGTTAATGAATAACTTGGAAAACAAAGGGGTTTGAAACCCTCGACTTTATAAATCTGTTAGTTTTCTTTTTGTACTTACAGGGTTAAAACCCTAACTTAAACCTGAGTTATTTAATGGTAATTTTTGGTTATCTTGTGCTTACAGTGCCTTACTGAAATCTATTTATTTCTTTGTTTATTTATTATAATAATAATATTTGGGCTCGACCATAAAAGAAAATTTACAAGATCTTGAAATTTTATCCTGGGTTAATAATATATCTCTGTAAGTTAATTTGGTTAAATTGTATTAAATAAATCGTCTTGGTAGAATGAGCATATTGTAGCTCTATTTGTTTAATTTATAATTTTTGGTGAAGTACTTGAGTAACTAACAGTTACTCTCTTTTCAAGTACAAAAATTTTGTTTGATCCTGTAATATTAAAATTGACTAGATTCCCAATATTACTGTTTGTGTACATAGTAATTTTAATTTACATTCATTGTTTATACCATACATATAATAAAATGAATATTTTGTAAATATAATACCTTATGTATCAGTAATATTATTCTTGTGATTAATTATACTTAGTTACTTTTATCTAAGAGAGTTGGAATGTTATCATTTAGTTAGTATCCTGCACTATAATAAGTTTATGCTTTTATTGCAGTAAAATAGATATCTGTTATGAATAGCCTTTTAGTATAGAATTTAGTTTTAGTTAATGTCTAAATTATAACCTAATACATTGTTTCATTAAATATATATTAGAGCTGTGTTATAAATGTTATATTTATCAACTGTATTCTTATTTAGTTATAAAAACAAAATAAATTATTATTTATCTACTATGTTCTTACATTTTCTATGTTCTATAATATCTTATTTTACATAACCAGTTAACAAATATATGATTTATTTATAATAGAACTAATCTGATTACTGCATAGTTAGTATTTTATCCTGTTAATATTTTAAGAATTATAAACTACAGTTATATATTTTGTTTATAAATAACTAGAGAAAACAGAATTTTAGTGAGTAACCTATCTACATTTATATGTATTCTTTTGTAAGAAAATATTACTAAGAAATGAAGTACCTGTAGAATGAATTCGAAATCTAGCTATTCTGTCTTTCCATTTAATTCTTAGATAAAACAGTCATTAAGATTGAAAGAAAATAAACTGTAAATCTATGAAGCAATTCAGGTTACTGAAAGTAACTAAATAACCAGAATAGTACAGAAAAATACTACTCCCAATACCAAGATAATTCCTCTGCAAATAACCCAGTAATACTACTATATAATTTTACTATCATCCTACTCTATATTATCATCATATCATCCTTCTATAATTCTACCCCTGTGCTGGAGTACGGTCTGGTGAACCCAGATGTGGAAAAACACAATGGGTCTTTATTTTTCATCAACAGATTCAATTGCTGATAAACTGAAACATTTACATTACTAAACTAGCTAACTCTTCTGTCATATAATATAAGCATAACATTCATCAATTCACACTCATTAAAACAAAAATAGCTAAGTGATAGAACTTGTTTGAACTGGAGCAACAATAGCAATGGGAGGTCGTTACTCCCTACCAACTCCTGGAGAGCGCTCAAACAGTGACTCCTCAGGACCCCCAAGCTTGCTCTGGTCTCCCTGGATGGAACTAGGTACAACAAAGTCAGATACCAGTATTAAAAATCAGTATTAACCCAGAACTTATCAGTAAGTTCTACCAACTAAAAGCTGTAATAACCAAGTTACTACAACATTCCTCTCAGAACAACTTCCTTACTATTTTTCCCTCTTTCTTCAATGAATTTCCTGAATAACATTCACCTGAATGAATTCTCTTTGGAAAATATCTGAGCAGCCTCAGCTCTCTTCATTGAGTACTTTTAAAAGATTGCCTAGGTCTTTTTGGGTTAGTTGTCATTTAATGAGCCACCTGCTCTGATCCCACTTTCTTGGGGTATCATGACCCCAAATATAGGGAAGTTGCCACCCGCAACTTAGGAAGTGTTTGAGGATGCTGGCACTTGTATTTTTCCCTCCACCTAGTTCCATCCACCAGTTTGACCAGTAACCTCTTTTTAACAGCTCTCCCATGCTGTTGTCTCCACAATTTATTTATTAATAATAAAATATTATGAATTACATTCCACTTCTGTTGACTCTGCTGAGTCATCAGTTCCTACTTAGCATTAATTTAACATAATGTCTCAGGAATATAATAAAAACAATTAACATTATTTTACAAAATTGGGGTATGTGACATACACACCCCTTTAAAATGTAACATCGTCCTCGATGTTACTTATTCTTCATCCTCTGCAACCTCCTGGAACAGATTTGGGTATGCTTCCTGCATCTTACTTTCTAGTTCCCAAGTAGCCTCTTCAGGACTAAGGTGCTTCCATTGCACCTTCACCTGTCCAATGGCACGGTTCCGTAGAGTAATTTCCCTCCTCCCGAGGATACAGTCCGGTTCCACCAGAACTTCTCCTTCTGGTTCCACCTGTACAACATTCCAATCAATCACATGAGTAGCATCATGAACATACTTTTTCAAAACAGAAATATGAAAAACATTATGCACTTTTAAGTTAGGGGGTAACGCTAGCTGATATGCAACTTGACCAATTTTGGATAAAATTTCAAACGGACCACAGTAACGTGGTGCTAGTTTTGCACAACTCCCCAGTCTTAGGGATATTTTCTTTGATCTTACCTTTATAAACACGTGCTCACCCACCTGGAACTCTTTGGGAGTTCTTTTCAAATCTGTTTGGCTCTTTTGCTGATCTTGTGCTACCTTCAAATTTTCCTGCACTTGTTTTACAATCTGTTCCATTTCCTTCAATAATTAAGGTCCTAACACCAATCTATCTACTGGATTATTCCAGGAGATAGGAGTGTTGCATTTACGCCCATACAAAATTTCAAATGGACTAAACTTAGCTGATGAGTGATAGTTATTATTATAAGCAAACTCTGCCAAGTGCAAGTAGTCCTCCCACTTACCTGGCTGATCCTTAACATACATCCTTAACAGATCTTCCAGCACCTGATTCACTCTTTCAGTTTGTCCGTCCTTCTGAGGATGGAAAGAGGTGCTGAAATTTAGTGTTGTGTTTAATCCCTTAAACAAGGACCTCCAAAAATTCCCTGTGAATTTAGGATCCCTGTCTGAAATAATAACCTTAGGTACTCCATGTAACCTAAAGATCTGCTTTAGAAGAATATCAGCTATATTGACAGCCTTGTAGGTAGTCTTGACAGGAATGAAGTGTGCTGCTTTACTTAACTTGTCAACCACCACCATAATTGAATCATTCTGATTATGATTTCTGGGCAATCCAGTAATAAAATCCAAGCTGATTACTTCCCATTTCCAACTAGGAATAGGAAAAGGTTGCAGTAAACCAGCTGGATGTTGGTGTTCAGTTTTCACTTGTTGACAATCCAAACATCTAGCTATGTATTCAGCTACTTCAGATTTCATATTAGGCTAGAAATATTCTTTTCTTAATATGGTGACAGTCTTTTGGTAGCCTGGATGTCCTAAATAAGGTGTTTTATGAACTTCATCCAGAATCAGCAACTTGACCTTAGACACATTAGGCACATACAGTTTGTCCTTAAATAATAGAAATCCATCTTTATTTAGACTATAACCTTTTATTAAAATTTCTGTAGGTTCTTCTTTAGCTGTAACTTGTAATTTTTTATAAATTTAATCCTGTTTTATCCCTTCTGTTAGCTGTTCATTTAAATTAGAAGCATAAGTATTGATCGCTGCTGTAAAATTCAGTTTTGCGTTTCTGCTTAAAGCATCAGCCACCTTATTTTCTTTTATTTTTATGTGTTGGATTTCAAAGTCGTATTCACTTAAGAAGGCTAACCACCTTGCTTGTCTTGCATTTAAGTTGGGCTGATCTAAAAGGTATTTCATACCTTTATTATCAGTCATTAAAATAAACTTTCTGCCTATTAAGTGGTGTCACCACATTTTTAAAGCATGTATAACAACAGCAAGTTCTAAGTCATAAGTTGCATAATTGTTTTCGTGGATCTTTAACTTCCTGGACTCATAGGCAATGACATGCCCATATTGAGTCAGCACACTGCCTAAACCATCATTACAAGCATCGGTGCATACCACGAAATCCTTATTAGGATCTGCTATTCTTAGAATAGGCGCAGTTGTTAACAAGGTTTTTAATTTCTTAAAACTTTCTTCACATTTTAAGTTCCAATCGAATTTCTTTCCTTTCTTTTGCAAGGAAGTCATTGAATTATCTATTTTTGAAAAGCCTTCAATAAATCTCCGGTAATAACCGGTAATTCCCATAAATGACCTAACATCTGTTACGTCCTTTGGAGCTGGCCAATTTTCGATTGCCCGAATATTTTTGGGATCGACTGAAATCCATTCTTTAGTCACTACGTGACCTAAGTACTGGATTTCATCTCTAAAAAAATCACACTTACTGAACTTCACAAAAAGCTGTTGCTCTCGCAGATCTTGTAATACTATCCGTAAGTGTTCCTTATGTTCTGCTTCATTTTTAGAATAAATTAAAATGTCATCGATAAATACGACAACAAATTTATCTAAATATTTATGCATTATATTATTCATTAGACACATAAAGATAGCTGGGGCGTTAGTAAGCCCAAATGGAATTACGACAAATTCGTAATGTTCATACCTTGTTCTAAAGGCTGTCTTGAAGATGTCCTTGTATTTAATTCTTACCTGATGATATCCTGATCTCAGGTCTATCTTTGAGAACACCGTAGCTCCACACAGCTGATCAAATAGATAATCTATGCGGGGCAATGGATATCTGTTTTTAATTGTCATCTTATTTAGTTGACGGTAATCTATGCATAGTCGCATAGTTTCGTCTTTCTTTTTGACAAATATGACCGGTGCTCCCCAAGGGGACACACTAGGTCGAATGTACTTGTTATCTATTAATTATTTTAACTGTGATTTTAATTCATTAAGTTCCAAAATATTCATACGATACAGAGCTTTCGAGCTAGGTACAGCACCTGGTACCAGCTCAATAGTGAAATCCGGTTCCCTCCTGGGAGGTAATCCTGGAATTTCCTCCGGAAAAAAATAAGTAAATTCGTTTAAAACATGAATATCCTCTATTTTTAACTTATCTTTTTCAGATTTACTTGCCTCATCTGTAATAGTTACAGCATAGGCTTTGCACCCTTTTCTAACTACTCTTTTAAGTTGTAAGGCATAAATCTGCCTAATTACAGTTTTCCTAGGAATACCCTTAACTGTTACTGGTGGTTCATTATTATTTACGCACGTAAAGTTTTTATCAAAATAGTTTAGAACTACCTTATTCTACTCTAACCAATCCATACCAATCAATAAGTCATACGAGCCAAGTTGCAGAACATTTAGCTTAACAGTAGTTTTAAAATCATTCATAACTAAAACACATTCTTTCATGTAACAGTTTACTTTCCTTTTTGCCCTAGTGGCTAATTGAACTAACTAGGAGCTATCAAACTTTTCAACAGTCAATTTACACTTTTCTACTATCTGAGGTGAAATGTAACTAAGACTAGCTCCTGGATCTATTAAAATGGTTACAAGGGTTTGGTTAACCATACCTTCTACTTCGACCATGGAATTCTAATAATCAGCTTGGCGGTTCTCCAACGCTGCATTGATTCTGGGCATAGTCCTTGCAAAATCTCCAACAGTCATTTCATCCTGCACAGTATGAATATTGCTGTTTGGATTTTTCCAATTTGGGCAGACCGAGGCATAGTGCGGGCCATTGCACTCCCAGCACTTAACAGGATCCTTTCGTTCAAAATTCTTAGTGAAATTTCCATGATTGTTTGGAACTTCCTTGCCTTTAAAATTGCTGGAATTATTAGAATTATTAGAAACACCATTTCTATTTCCTTGGAATTTCTTACCATTAGAATGATTTCTGTTCTTATTATTCTTGAAATTCTTCTGAGGTATAAATTCTTTCTTTTTAAACTCAGGCTGATTACTGTTCTTTTTAGCCTTCTAGTTGGCTATACCTTCTTTCTTTTTGTTCTGTTCAAAAAAGAAATTTGCCTTCCACATGGCTTCTTCTAGAGTCTTAGGGTTATCATACTCGATTCTGTCCTTGATATGATATGGTAGACAGCTGAGAAACCACTGTACTTTAGGTTTCTCATCAACTAAATAAGGTACATACCTCAACAAACTTAAGAATTTACTGTTTAAGTCCTTCATAGTCATGGATCCTAACTTTAACTCGTAAAGTTCCTTAGCTCTTTCTTCATAATATTGTTCGGACATAAATTTCTTCTTGAAGTACCTTTTAAAAGTACTCCAATTAACCTCTTTTTCCTTGATACCCTTAACTCTCTTCAGATCTTGCCACCATATGTTTGCTTTTCCAGAGAGATTATAGATTGCCATTCTTGCCTTCAGTTGATTTGAATAGTTGTATATCTGAAAATATTTCCTCATCCCAGATAACCAGGACTCTGCCTCTTCCCCTTTTTCAATCTCTCCGTTGAAAGTTGGGGGCTTTATTCTTTTAAACTCCCCGGAAATATCTTCATATGGCCTATACTTTTTCTTTCTGTTATACAATTCAGCCTCACTACTGTCACTAGTAGTGTAATAGCTTTGTTGTTCCCTAAATCCTTCAGATGATGAACTGATTTTAGCTTTAGCCAGTTTCATCTTTTTATATCCTTTCTAATGGCTAGCTTCCTCAGATTCAGATCTTTTGTTCCTTCCTTCAGTCTGAAATTTTTCCATCAAAATTTTATTTAATTCTTCTTGAGTTTCAGAATCCTTTCATTGTCCTTCTTGACTGATTCCATTTCAGCCTTCAAATCCTTTATAGTCTGCATCAGCTCTGAAGAGTGAGCAGTTACCTCTTCTAACATAGGTTCTCTGGACATTTGTCTTGTCTCAGTGTTTGGAGACTCCTCCTGAGCATATTCTCCTAGATTCTCCATACCTGCCTGTTAGATTCAGAAAAAGAAATTTTCTGCTTCTTTACATAAAACAGAATATAGGTTAGTATATTATTTTTGTTGTTCTGTGGAAACTGGTTGGGCCACATTTAGGCCTAGTATTTGAACCATGCTTGGATACCACATGTCAAAACCCCAAAATTTCAAAAAAATTTAAAATTTTTAAAATACATATAATTTCAATAAATGCAGTCACTAATTGTTTGATTAGTTATCTGTTATCGAAATTAATTATTTGTTGGTTATGTTTAGCAGTAGAACAGTTCTTTTCAGTTTACTGATTTTGTTCTTTTTGCGACCATACAAAAGAGACTGTCATTTAAAAACTGGGCTTACTTAGCTTTCGAGCTAATGCAGAGAGTTCTTCCTGTTTTTACAGACTATAGGTAAGAAGCTTTGGGCGCTGCTTAATTTTTTTTTTAAAGCATTTGATTAAAGGATTGTTGCAAACATTGAACTCAGTAAAGAAAATAGATACTAAACAAAATTCCAGTATTCAAGGTATAATTACTTCACTGTTTCTATTCTTTTACTTCTTGAGGGATAGAATTTAGTTCAACAGTAATGATTGCAACTGTTTCCTTTCTAGTCACAATATACTATAGTCCTCAAAAGATTAAAGAAATGTTTCATGTCTAACATGGTTGTCAAATGTATGATCAAATACTTTAATTTTTTTTTTCTTTATAGGTAGAAAAGTAAGATCAAGATCTATTTTTAGTTATCCATCACACTAAACTATGTCATGTCTGAAAAAGAATACTATACAGTGTAAAAGAGCTTATGTAACCGTTTCTTACTTTCATTCTCCCAAGTTTTAAGGTAATTACAATCTCAATGCATACTGCAGTCAAATAAAAGAAGCTAGTATTAGAGGTTTAAATTTCTCTATACTATACTTGTTTGGAGAGTAATCATCTATTTACAGTCAGTAATATTATTCAAATCTCAATAGAACCTTTTCATCTTTAGAGATCTAACAGATTTTCATACAAACCTGCTAGTTCCATACTACATCATTTAAAGTAAGTAACCACTATAAATATAGACTTACTTATCATGGTTAGCTTATGTAAATAAAGAAATTCTTTTTCATGACTTAATAATATTCTAGTTTGAATTATTAACAGATTGGCTTAAAGAACAATAGCCAAATCTATAATAAACTGAGTCATAGTATATGTCTTTATACTTAACAAGTCTATGGATTATCCTTAAGTTTACCTTCTATCCTCTTTTACCATGATAGCTTCCTTAACTCCTTTGCATGAACAAAAATATACTTGGTTAAATATAAATCTACTTTGGTTGCTTAAATACTAGGGTATCAAGATAGATACTTGTATTAAGAGAATACCATTATTCCTCGTCCCTTAAGTTATACTCTATAAGAACCTTGTCATTTTCATGAATATAATCGTTTGATGATAGCATCGTAATATGGAAAGGAAATATGCAAAGGGTATAAGTTATAATACAAAGGTAAAGATAAAATTTTGCAATATAAATTATGAACATAATCATAAGGGTCGTATGGTTTCACATGCCCTTGATGATTACTAACAAGATTTTGTTGTGACAATATAATGTAGGTTTCATGCTATGTGCAATTCGAGATAAGTGAACTATGGATAAACAATAAAATGATTGGAAATCATTTGTGGAATCCTGGACTATACAAAAGTTACCCGAATTGCATAAAAAAATCTACGTGATAACGTGGCACGTCCTGGTCCATGCATTTGATTGTTAAAAGGCCGCAGTAAAACCCTAACTCCGTCATTCTTCCTTTGCCTTTGGGCAGTCTCTGTTCTACTACGATTTTACTCAAGGCACTGTCGTTATTTGCTGTGTGACAGCCTCCCCATCGTTGTTCTTCCTTGAAGGTTCATCCACTGCCTATAGAGAGGTGTTATTGTGACATTGTTTGGGTTTTAACAAAGGCTGTTGAACATACTTAGGGTTATTCTCCCTCACCATTTCCTTTTTCAAACCCTTGACTGCAACGTCTTCCTCCTTCGTGAATGTTGAAGTATGGTTCCTTGGGACAGGGTTGGATGTGTGCTGCACAGTTAACCCTTTCCTCCCTTTCTGCAGAAGGTTTTCTTACTGGAATTCGTGGGTGCTTCGCAGTTAGATGGTGGTCACGCTTTACCCAAATTTTCTGGTAAGAGGACTGTCAGTCCTTAAATTTATTCATTGATTTGTTTTTAGTGTAAATAGAATCATTTCTAACAGTTTTTAAATGAATTATTCTTGTTACAGGTCGACCCCTTCCTCCATTTGGCTGTGCGAGATTACAACAGCGGTTCAAGTTTTACGGTAAGCCTGGTTTTTAACCATGGCCGTTACTATTTGCTTGGTCCATCTGGAACAAAATGGTTGCGTTGTCAAAACTATCACCCTTGGGGTTTCAGTTTGCTTGTTACTTTCTTTTTTTGTTTTTCTAGTAGTTAATGAGGCCTTTGAGCCACGTAAGGAGGGTCTAGTTCAGGCCGTAACTGTATTTTAGTTCTGTTGTGAGAAACTTGAAGAAGTCGTGGCTTAAGAAGTATTTTAGACTCTTTGCTTGGCTTGACTGTGTAAATGTTAAGTTAATGAATAACTTGGAAAACAAAGGGGTTTGAAACCCTCGACTTTATAAATCTGTTAGTTTTCTTTTTGTACTTACAGGGTTAAAACCCTAACTTAAACCTGAGTTATTTAACAGTACTTTTTGGTTATCTTGTGCTTACAGTGCCTTACTGAAATCTATTTATTTCTTTTTTTATTTATTATAATAATAATATTTGGGCTCGACCGTAAAAGAAAATTTACAAGATCTTGAAATTTTATCCTGGGTTAATAATATATCTCTGTAAGTTAATTTGGTTAAATTGTATTAAATAAATCGTCTTGGTAGAATGAGCATACTGTAGCTCTATTTGTTTAATTTATAATTTTTGGTGAAGTACTTGAGTAACTAACAGTTACTCTCTTTTCAAGTACAAAATTTTTGCTTGATCCTGTAATATTAAAATTGACTAGATTCCCAATATTACTGTTTCTGTACATAGTAATTTTAATTTACATTCATTGTTTATACCATACATATAATAAAATGAATATTTTGTAAATATAATACCTTATGTATCAGTAATATTATTCTTGTGATTAATTATACTAAGTTACTTTTATCTGAGAGAGTTGTAATGTTATCATTTAGTTATTATCCTGCACTATAATAAGTTTATATTTTTATTGCAGTAAAATAGATATCTGTTATGAACAACCTTTTAGTATAGAATTTAATTTCAGTTAATGTCTAAATTATAACCTAATACATTGTTTCATTAAATATATATTAGAGCTGTGTTATACATGTTATATTTATCAACTGTATTCTTATTTAGTTATAAAAACAAAATAAATTGTTATTTATCTACTGTGTTCTTACATTTTCTATGTTCTATAATATCTTATTTTACATAACCGGTTAACAAATATATGATTTATTTATAATAGAACTAATCTGATTACTGCATAGTTAGTATTTTATCCTGTTAATATTTTAAGAATTATAAACTACAGTTATATATTTTGTTTATAAATAACTAGAGAAAACAGAATTTTAGTGAGTAACCTATGTACATTTATATATATTCTTTTGTAAGAAAATCTTACTAAGAACTGAAGTACCTATAGAATGAATTTGATATCTAGCTATTCTGTCTTTCCATTTAATTCTTAGATAAAACAGTCATTAAGATTGAAAGAAAATAAACTGTAAATCTATGAAGCAATTCAGGTTACTGAAAGTAACTAAATAACCAGAGTAGTATAGAAAAATACTACTCTCAATACCAAGATAATTCCTCTGCAAATAACCCAATAATACTACTCTATAATTTTACTATCATCCTATTCTATATTATCATCATATCATCCTTCTATAATTCTACCCCTGTGCTGGAGTACGGTCTGGTGAACCCAGATGTGGAAAAACACAATGGGTCTTTATTTTTCATCAACAGATTCAATTGCTGATAAACTGAAACATTTACATTACTAAACTAGCTAACTCTTCTGTCATATAATATAAGCATAACATTCATCAATTCACACTCATTAAAACAAAAATAGCTAAGTGACAGAACCTGTTTGAATTGGAGCAACAACAGCAATGGAAGGCCATTCCTCCCTACCAACTCCTAGAGAGCACTCAAACAGCGACTCTTCAGGACCCCCGAGCTTGCTCTGGTCTCCCTGGCTGGAACTAGGTGCAGCAAAGTTAGATACTAGTCTTCAAACTCAGTATTAACCCATAACTTATCAGTAAGTTCTCCCAGCTAAAAGCTGTAATAACCAAGTTACTGCAGCATTCCTCTCAGAACAACTTCCTTACTATTTTTCCCTCTTTCTTCAATGAGTTTCCTGAATAACATTCACCTGAATGAATTCTCTCTGGAAAATATCTGAGCAGTCTCAGCTCTCTTCATTGAGTACTTTTAAAAGATTTCCTAGGTCTTTTTGGGTTAGTTGTCATTTAATGAGCCACCTTCTCTGATCCCACTTTCTTGGGGGGATCATGACCCCAAATATAGGGAAGTTGCCACCTGCAACTTAGGAAGTGTTTGAGGATGCTTCCACTTGTCTTTTGCCCTCCACCTAGTTCCATCCACCAGTTTGACCAGTAACCTCTTTTTAACAGCTCTCCCATGCTATTGTCTCCACAATTTATTTATTAATAATAAAATATTCTGAATTACATTCCACTTCTGTTGACTCTGCTGAGTCATCAGTTCCTACTTAGCATTAATTTAACATAATGTCTCAGGAATACGATAAAAACAATTAACATTATTTTACAAAATTGGGGTATGTGACATTTACTCCATTGCTAGTACACTCATATCCCTATCCTTATGTTGTGGAGAGAATTATGATGGTGCGTCATTTATCTAGTTCTCCATAAGATGTGCATGTGATATTTTAATCTTATTTCAAGCATTTTTGTTAGTATAAACCATAAAACATAAACAACATATCCAAGGAAAGTCATTGGTGTCTAGAGATAGTATTATTGCATAGAGTGCAATATTGCATGTCATCACACTCACACCTAAGTTGCACTAAAACATGAGCTCACTTATTTATTCTTGTGTGCTTAATTAGTCCCCTTAAAACATGGTTGATTATGTCAAATTTGAATATCCAAGTCGGTTGCAAATCATAGACAATCATATGAAGTTAGGCCCTTTAAGAGCCATTCAATTAGTCACTTTTGGAACTAGTCGGTTGGTCAATTGACTCTCACTTGCCTAGTTGATTGTCTCGTCAGTGAGCCGACCAACCTAAATACAACATAGTTGAGTCTGTCTCACTTAAAAAATTATGTTTAATCACAAATTTAAACACTTTTCTAGAGGTGTAAACAACGTAATATTTGTTAGATGGTATCATTTGGATACACCCATTAAGTAATTTTAGGGTTTGAAATCAATGTTTAGAAGTAGTTGACGTGTTCCTGTTTAAATGCTTGCCAGCGGGTGACTTATCTATGGAACTTGAGATAGAAGAATATTGTTTAAGACAATATTTGAGTTTGTTGATTTTAATTATTATAAATGAAACAACTACCTTTAAATCTAATTTATGAATGGTAGTCTAAAGAATGTATGTCTCATGGACTTTTTGATATATATATATATATATATATAAGTCTGCTGTCGTTTCCTTGCTGTATTGTATCCCACATTTTTCAAAATTTGTGGTATCTATTCCCCTCCCCGTATCCATATTCGTTCCCATATCTGTTTCAGTGAAACTTAGCATATTTGGGTAGTTAATGAATGATTTGGTCATGATAATACCACTGATTTGGTAACATTGAGTATTAGTTGATTTTGCGCTATAAGAATGAGTTTGACATGGTCATAAGATGCCATTATGCAGAGTTGAGTTGAGTTGTAGAACTGACAAGTGGTAGAGCGAGTTGTTGAGAAAGAAAGAAGATATTGAGGAGGTTTCTAAGTCCAGAGAGGGTGCATGATTATTGAGGCTTGAGAGGAATTGGTGCAACATGTAGAGTAACCCAGATACCGTAGAGATTTCTAGTGAGTGGGATTAACCAAACAGACCAATCACAATTATGGAAGAAGTAGCCAGTATGCAATTTGGATCCTCAACGGTGCCAAAGGGGAAGAGAAAGGAGCAGAAGCCCAGCTCTCTGAAAAAATAGAATATGTAGACTAGAACGTCTGCAAGGGTGCAAGGATAAGACACTGCACATATGGGTCCTTCGAGATCGGGAGTGGTGGAGTCTGCAGCTACCGCAGGGGTGTCTGTCAAGGACATCCCTGGACATATCCATCCTATTCAGCCTAGTGTGAAGGATAGGAAGCCCATGAAGAATTAGAAGTATCAGATAAGGATGTCGACGATCCTACAAGGGATGGTATGCACTTTTGACATCGTTCCTATGTTGATGCAGCTGAAATATGAATACCACGACTTGATTTCCCTAGAGGACATTGCGAATGAACCATATGTTTCAATTGTAGTGGTCAGAGGTGGGTCGATAGACCCCATCCCAAAGGATTGGGAGAACTGGATAGATAGAGCCAGATTACTTAGATTGATCAACATGCCTCACTTTGGGTGGCCGACTAAAGTGAATGGATTCGTGAAGTAGCTTTTGGCATGCTTCCATGGAGGGTATTTATGGTTAGATGAGCCAGTTGAATTCACAATGGGGTTGATTTAATAGATAATGGGGATACCCAAGGATGGGCCAGACCCTTCACAATATATCCTCAACAAAGATAATGACCGAAACTTGGAAATGGTTCTGAGGAAGCGCTATGCTCTAGAGTTTGACGAGAGGGAATACTGCATTGATAATATCAATTACCATGCGATACGTGTTGGTGAAAGGATTTTGGCTAGTAAAGTCATAAAGAAGAACCTCCGAGTTCAATGTATTTCAGGGGTGGTTGCATGTGCTAAGTTGGGTGTGCAAATGAATTGGTATTTTTTTCTTATGAACTAGTTAGTAGAGGACACGGAGGCAGGTGAAAGACCATTCACATGCAATTGGCTCCTCATTTTGATTGCACTAGTGGCTTGGATGGAGCCAGATGATTACCAGGGGATGGCCGCCAAAGAAATATAGGTATGAAAGGGTGCAAGATATCAGAATTTATGGTGGGTCAAATAAGTAGAGAGAATGGTAGACTTCTCGATCCAATATTGGATCTATTGGGAAGCGCTGCAGGTAGTAGCGGTAAAATTTCCAAGACTGACGGAGGAAGCTACGACAAAATATTAGAGGATTGCATGGTTCACAATTGGAACACATGCTCATCACGTTCAAGTGCGGTGGGACCCTCCCAAGAAATTGTTACCAATGAGGTACAAGGTGATTGATGCAGAACTGGAGGCAATGATTAATTATTGGCTTGCAGAATGGAGAGAACCAGCCAGTGTAATAGAAATATCAACGGGACCTTCGACAGATGCACCTATTGATCTGGTGTCAAAGATGACGAAAAATCTAATGAAGAATCGTCAATAGAGACACCTACTGACCCAGAGGCACAGGGCATACTCAAGGAACTAAGAAAAAAGAGGCGTGTGGACCAGGCTATGAGTAGTAGCACTTGGTCATCAATGGAAGCACAATTAAACTGACTCATTAAGGTCATTAACGGTGCAATTGATGTAGCCGTAAAGGAGATGAAGAAATTGACACAAGAGGGATTTGTAGAGGTAAGAGATAAACTAGATTCTATATATGATCTTTTTTTGAAAAGAGCACTAGAGAGTGCGAATATGCAGGAAACCAAATCAATCAACACTGATCCCCAGGATAGGAATGTTCAAATTCCCCTTACTGTGATTGACGCCGAACATGAGGACTTGAATACCTCACTGCAATAGTTGCAGAGCATATCACTGGATATCAATTCACTACCCACGCAGAAGTTGGTACACATTCAGCAATTCACCATCCAGGAGTTGGCAGATAGATATAAGGACATCACCGATCGATTTCTATGATTGCAGGAGAAAGCAGAGGTGCCATAGAAAAAAGTTGATGAAATACAACGTGCTAATGATAATCTAATTGAAGAAAAAGAGAAGGAGATATAAGAACTGAAGAAAGTGCAAGAAGAGTTGAAGACAAATAATGCTGAGGCGATCACATAGTTCAAGAAGGAGATAGACCATCTCATTGTCGAGAAGGTCCACCTTTTTGATAGTCAAGTACAAGTAGAAGTGGTAGTTGTGGATGCTTGTAAGAACACCAGTGAAAACATCACGAAACTATATGCAGTCACGAAAGAAAATCTACTTGGGGAAATTATTGTGCAGTTGCAGAAGGACAACAACATTTTGAATGCTATGGTCTATCTAGACATGCCTCCTAAGAAAACTACCGAGAGGAAGACTCCCATAGAGGAAGTGGCAGCACAACTTGAAGAACTAGATCAAGAAGCTTCGAACGTCACCGATGCAATGACGAAGTTTTGGGGAAACTCATCCAAGACGCATAATTAGAGCAACTGGCCAAGCATTTGTAGGAGGCCAAAGTGGAACTAGGGACATTGAAGACCGCTTTACGAGCAATTCCAACAGTCATCCATATTACATGATCGACCGAACTGAGGTAGTTGTAGCAGAGGGTTGGAAAGGCTAAGGAGTGACAGTGGAAGAAAAATGAGCAGCTCGATGAGTTCCACGACATTAGAACACAACTATATGTGAAGAAAATTTCTGCACTACAAGATGTATAGGAAGGAAAGAAATAAGTTACCAAAAATATGGTTGAGCACCCATTGAAGCAGGATCTACTGGGAAGTCAGGACATTGCTGAGAGAATTCAAGTGAAAGTGAAGGAGATCACTCAGTAGTATGAAGACTTCAGACAGAATATCAATGAGTACACCATCTCCACCTGACATGGCTGAAGGGAGAGGCACAAGATTGTGTTGGGGGCCTATTGGCAGGGGTTTTGGACACATTAACTATGCAACATCGCGGATGTTGTGCAAGCTCAAAATAAACCGTGCAAGAGGAATATTAGTGTGCAAAGAAAAAATTAGAATATCTTTTATATTTTGTGTCACCGTTTTGTAATTTGGAGCATATTTTGTGGATATTGGTGATGATTTTGTAGAATTAGTTAAGAGTTAGTTAGGAATTTATCCAAGTGGACCTTGAAGGTAAAGGCGCAAGCCTATAAATAGAAGTGGAATTGTAAGGGACTAGGGGAATTGAATAGGCATGGAAGAGAATTGAGATATATCTGTTGATATGTTTTTGAATATGTATATTATTGCGCAGAAGTAATATGATAAGACAAAATTTGGTCTGAAATACTATTTTCTTTCATCTTTGACTGTCTTACTGCTTCTACAATCATATGGTGAATTAGACTGTCTTACTGGATCTGTTTGCACCTCAGTTAGGTTACTGCATTTGTAATGGAATTATGTGATCTGATCAAGAACAATGATAAGTGTTTGTGTTAATGCCTAAGTAATCAGATCTATTAATGTTGCACTGAGTTGTTAAAATTTGTGCCACATTGCCCCTTCCTATTCTTCAGAAATTTGGCTCTGAAAGCTCTCCCTCAAATGCCTCGAGTGAGACCTGATCCGCTCTGTGGGTGTTGCTAGATAGGGTAAAACTTGTTTGGGTGGGTTCTCAGGGAGATCGCTATGGTATGAGAGTCGACAGAGTGGAACCCCTATCGACTGGGTTTTGTTGGCTAGGTTTGTGTTAACATTCAGTAAGAAACGCAAGTTCCACATCGACTTTTCCAATGTGCTAGCAACATTCTAGTAGTAGATTAACATCTATAGGAAGAAGGTCTAGGATGGCGAGTGATGAAGCGAAGTTACCTTTGTTCCATGGGAATGAGACTGAGGATCTAGAACAATACTAGTCTTGTGTGAGGTAGTATGGACTGTCAGAAAAAATGTAGATGATGATGTTAAGAAGCAGGAATTGGTGACAACCCTTAGGGGTGACGCACTGGATTGGTACATGAAATTTGTACAAGTTCCTACGGGGACTCCAATGAAAACATTGGCATAATTCAGGAGAGGAATTATTGAAGAATTCAGAAAACCAAAATCTGAAGCACAGTACATTCCGGAATTGAAGGAACTCAAGCAGTATCACAATGAGACTATTTGGGATTTGGATCAAAGATTCAAGGCACTAATGGAAAGAGTCACTTTTTAAATGAGAGACATTCAACATAAGGAATTATGCATAGCAGCGTTGCTAACTCATATCAGAATACCATTGATGTAGTAGAAGATCACAACACAGAGCAAGGATTTGGAGATCTCCATGAAGTTGGATGCTTCACCCATTGGAGAAAATGCAGTAGGTATGAACTGAATTCAGACATAGTTGGAAAACTTGACACTCTAGTTGCAAGACATTAAGAAGGAAAAGGAACAATGTGAGGATCTCTAGTGCACTTGATGTCGTGCAGATGGACATACCAAGGATACTTACCCAGATTTCTGAAACTACATGTTGTCAGGGAAGCTAAACCTATTGAGTTGTTATAGTGTAACATGGTGCCACATTTTTCAAGTGTATGGGCATAGACATGAGGAGTGTGGGTACATGCATATGATGATGACGAAGCCGATGAACCCATACTGCACATTTTTTTGATCTGTTGTACATGCAGATAAATATTGTCACGCATATGACCTACTCTAGGAGAGAACATATGAATCGTACTATGTAAAGGGAGAGGATCATTGAGTGGTGCCACAGCCACAGATGGTGCAACCACCACCTCAACCGCAGTATGTACCACCACTGTAGATACAATTTTTATCGCAACAACCACAATAGTAGTTTGCATTACAACCACAATATAATAAGATGCAGATGTCTATGTAGTAGCCAGAGTACGTTCAATCAATGTAGTATGTTCAACAATAGTTGAAACCCTTGAATCATTAACTTTATCAACAATAGTACCAAAAACAAGGAGGATTCCACGGTGGATTCTGAGGACGAGGAGGAGGCTTTGGTTGAGGAGGCGGATGAGGCTGCAGACCTGTCCAATGTTATAATTGTGGTGTGCTGGGGAATTATCAGAGAGATTGTCCATAATTCCAGTGTTTGTGTACGTATTGTACTGCTATTGGTCACACTGTTGAGAACTGTCCACAGCTGATTGCGAGGTGGCAAGACTAAAATGTTCCGCAGTTGCAAAATCAGAACCAATTATAGAACCAAAATTAGTTGTAGAACTAGAATCAAGTATAGAATCACATTCCAGTTCATAACCAAATTCATAACATGAATCATCCTGTGAATCCACCGCTGAACCAAAATAAAGGACCGACAGTTGCAACGATTTCGGTGGAGTCCAGAACACAAGATGTTGATGTGGCTATCATTACTCATGGAGGTGTGACAACTAGATAATATAGTCCGATTCCACAAGTCCGGTTAGCTGGAAAGAAGAAATTCCAATTCGATGTCAACACAAAGAGAGACACATTCTTTGAAGCATGGGACAAATCTGCAAAAACTTGGCTAAGTTACCTATTTATGAAATTCCTATCGCTTTTTATTCCACTTTGGAGACATGACCATCATGATAGAATTGTACCTTGCAGAACTTCCTTGAGAGTTGCTTGTCACTGGAAAGATATCCTAGGGCTCTTGCCGAGATTTAGAATCTATTTCATTGACCAGTTAAGGGGAGGAAGGATTATGTGGTGAATTCCTTGCATAAGAAAAATATGAGGAAAGAAATGCACATGAACATACAAATTGGGGACTATGAGGTAGATTTAGTCATCTTTTATCTAGGCTCAGATGTTAATATTATAACAAGAAATACATGGAAAAATATGGGGATCCCAATGTTGAGCTAGTCTCCTGTGTAACTACGACTAGACAACCAGGATAAAGTAACACCGATTGGGAGTGTTTCGCACCTTCTTGTGGAAGTGGAAGACATGAAGACCTATGCTGATTTCAATGTGATTGAAGTCGTTGATCATGGAGGCTCCTATATTGCATTGTTGGGGATCAGATGGGCCAATGAAAGTATGGAATTGATCAATTTTAAGAAGCATGTGATGACATTTGAGAATCAAGATGTCAGAGTCATTTCTCCAATGGATCCAAATGAAGGGCACAGGTATATTGAGCCAGTGAAAGATGAAGTTTTCAGAGGATTGGATCATGCATATAATATTTTAGAAGATTATGTACATCTGACCTTTGATGGGGAACTTGGTTGGCGTAGCGTTAGCTCTGCTCTTTTGAATCTGATGATGCTTTAGATAACTAGCATAACTGCTTGCATGAGGCGTCTCTATGAAAGTGTGGCCTGATTACACATTGTGCCATGTAGCGACTAAGACCATTGAGTTTCCAATTTAGGAAGGAATTCCTGAGTTATTTGAGTTTCTTATTGAATTGAAAGATAAGGTGCCAGAACCACAATGGTTACTAGCGTTGTAGGAAGCAATGAAAGCTACCCCAACACGATGGTGGGAGACCCATAAGAAGTTGATCACTAGATGGTTGCAATGTTGAAGATTGATGAAATTTCTCTTTGGAGATACATAAGTATACCATGCTAGAAGGTACGATGGATGGAGCAGTTTTGGTGATCATCTGATTGAGTGTCAGACCTTATGGGAATCGCGACCAAAGGATTAGTGGGTCCATGCCTTTGTTCACACATTGGATGAAATGCCACGATATTGGTATGTATCAGTTGAGTTGCGTGGAGAGATCACTACTTGGGAGGAATTGACAGTTTTCTTTACTCACACCTTCAGTTTTGCAGATGCCAATCTAGAGGTTCATAATGCACTGTAGCTCATTCACGTTGTTGTTCTGAAGGTAGTACCGATCGCATATCCAGTGGATCCACATGCACATTGTCACATAAAGTCAATGATGGAATGTTATAATGTGTTAGGAGATTTAAATGATGATGATCTGTGGAATATCAATATTCCAGAAATAGAAGGGAGTTGGGATGTCGCAGCACCGAATGTACTGATAGATCCAATGAATCATCGGTTGAAGATAAGAAAGGTCAACATTGGGATAGAAGAGAACCCAAAATTTGTGAGTGTTGGGGACTACTAGGATGAATAAACAACAAAAAATATTACAAACTTGTTTCATGAATTCCAATAGTTATTCACAATGAAGTTTTCTGAGATGAAGGGGATATTGGGAGATTTGGGAGAGATGAAGATCCCATTGAATCTAGATGTGAAACTAGTAAGGAAGAGGCTATATATCATGAATCCGCAATACAAGGAGAGGGTAAAAGTTGAGCTTGACATGATGTTGGATGCTGGAATAATTGATCCAGTTGAACAATCATAATGGATCAGTCCAATGGTAGTCCAGGACAAGAAGACAGGTGACGTTCATATCTGTGTCAACTTAAGAAAATTGAATGATGCGTGTATGCATGATCCATTTTTGACACCATTCACTGATGAAGTTCTGGAAGGACTAGGAAGTCAGGAGATGTATTCATTCACAAACGATTTTTTTGGCTATCTACAGATAAGGATCGCAAAAGAATATTGACATACAACATTTGTTACTCAATGGGGCTATTTTCAGTACACTGTGATTCCTTTTGGGTTGAAGAATGCACCCGAAATATTTTCTCAGGTTGTTTTCGTCGCATTCAAATATTTTATTCAGAAGTTTCAACAAGTCTATATGGATGACTGGATAGTTTATGGTTTGATCAGGGATCATCTAGTAAACCTATGACTGATTCTAGAGAGGCGTTGACAGCATCAGATCATGCTGAACTCAAATAAGTGTATTTTATGTGCACCTTTTTGGATTCTGTTGGGTCACATCGTTTGCAGACAAGGGATTTTAGTTGACCCTGCGAATATTGCACTGATTTCGAGCTTACCGCCGCCTACGAACGTAAAAATTCTTTGAGAAACATTGGGGCACACGGGGCATTATCACAACTTCACAGGAGGGTATGCTATGATCATAGCTCCCATGGAGAAATTGTTGAAGAAAGATGCAGCATTTATATGGATTCAAGAGTGTCAGGGAATTTTCGACACATTGAAAGCCAAAATGGCTTCTGCAGCAATACTAGTTTTTCTGGATTAGAACAAGAAGTTCCATGTTCATGTGGATGCATCATCTGTTGCACTTGGAGTGGTGCTCGTACAACTAGGAGAAGGCGATCTAGATCACAAAATTGATTTCGATAGTCATAAGCTGTCATCTACAGAGGAAAACCATATGACTATAGAAAGGGAAGGTCTTGTGATGGTATATGCGCTACAGAAGTTTAGGCATTACCTATTGGGTGGTCATTTCAAGATGTTTAGAGACCACTCTACTTTGAAGTACCTAGTCAATAAGCCTGTGTTGGGGGGGAAGATATGCCATTGGATACTTCTCTTTTAGAATTTTGATTTTGAGATGATTATGAAGTCGAGTTGCTTGAATGATAGCCCTGATCATTTATCCTGAATTGACACAGACGAAGAGCCACCAAACATTGAAGATGGATTGCTGGATGCACAATTGTTTAGAATCGACATGGTTGATGATTATTATGATCAAATCAATTAGTTTTTGGTGAAGGGAACCACACCGGAAAAACTTAATACAAGTCAGAAGAAGCATTTGGTCATTAAGGACTTGGATTTCTAGTTGATTGCTGGGAAACTATAAAAACTAGGACCATACGAGATTCTACGGCGATGTGTCCTACCGCATGAACAAGGGAATATTTTGGTAGAGGCCCATGTGAGGGTTGCTGGTGGAAATTAAGGAGGAGGATCTATCGCGAGGAAGGTGCTTTGCGTAGGGCTTTGGTGGCCCACTCTGCATAATGATGCGAAAGATTATGCACAGAATTGCGATGCTTTTCAAAGAACTGGAAAATCATCAAGGAGCGATGAGATGCCTCTAGTACCTTAGGTGGCATTGCGGCCATTTGATAAATGGGTCATGGAATTTGTGGGACCAATCAACCCACCTGGGAAGCGAACTGGTGCATGATATATTATTTCAGCAATAAACTATTTGACAAGACGGGAAGAGGCCACACCGGTCGTGGATTGCACTACTGTGAAATCAACAAGGTTCATGTTTAACAACATTCTTACTGATCCAGATGGATCTTGGTGGACACCCACCTATTCCACTAGCTCAAAACAGTTGTCCATTGTGGCAGTTTCCTAGTTATTTTTCTGCAATTTTTCGAGTCCTAAACTTTCGGGGCCATTTTGAAGCCCTAAACAACATTTTTTGGAGATTCAGGGCCAAATGGTTTCCATAAGCATGCATTTGGTTGACCAAAAGTTGTAAATATTAGATAGAACTTTCCAACGAGCTATCGAATGCCCAAATCAGAGATCGTATGCAAAAGTTATGACCCCGAAAAGTTGACTATTCAACTTACCACCTTGGGGCCACAAACTTTTTGACGATTCATCTTCTAGGGTTGCGTTTTGGAATTTTGGGGTTCTCACCTCATTATTATTATAAATTTTCCCCTTTGGCCTCATTTTGTATTCATCTTGGCATGAATGAGTGTAGCAGCCACATCTCTTCTCAGAGATAGCTACCGCCATTCTAGCAATTATATTACAGTCTGTTCTATTTCTGCCATTTAATAGAATATGTGTTTACTGTATATTTCTTATCTTTGCAAAATGTCTGTTATTATGATTCTGTATATGTTCTTTCATTTTGTTCATGCATAAATCTGGATTAGTGGTATCAGAGCAATCTGCTCTTTGATTGTTTCTCAGCGCATGTCCTCGACAAGGTCCGAGTATAGAGAGTTTGGTCTCGAACTAGTTTCACTTGATCATTCTCGTCGTCCCAAATGACCTCCCATGGTGGAGAAAAGAGAGACAACGGAGCAAGAGATTCTATCAAGTCACTGCTCGAGGAAGCCCTCGAGCAATAGAGGAACGAGATGATGGATAGTTTCTCCCAAATCTCTTTACAAATGCCGGTGATGGCAAGTGCATCTTCAATGAGCATCCAGTTTGAGGATGCAACTCCCTTCAAGGTACAAGTTAACTTTGATATTCCTTTATTTGAAGGTAATATCGATGCAGATGCCTTGGATAATTGGTTGAATGTTCTAGAAGGGTATTTCTCTGTCCAAAATTTTTCCGACTGAGAAAATATCACCTTTGCGCTCCTTAAGGCAGTCCCCCATGTCCAAAATTGGTGGGGTACTTATTGTGAGAAAAACTCATCAGACGAGTCTAGAATGTTTGAAGCAAATCCCACTCGGGCCTCTTTCATAGATGCCTTCAGGGAACAGTATTACCCTGTGGGAAACTATGATGACCAGTACACAAAATGGACCATTTTGCGTCAAGAAAGGGACCAGGCGGTGTCGGAGTACACCAACAAATTTCATACCTTGCATACAAAGCTGAGTATCAAGGACTCTGAGCGACACCTAATTCTGAAATATCATAGTGGTCTACATCGGTACATCCGAACTGAGATGGACTTCCTTGACATCTCTTCACTTGGATCCACCTATCGGTATGCTGTCAAATCGAGGAGAAATTTCGACAAAAGAATAAGCGAGACTCTGGACCTGCGAATCCACCGCAGAAGCAAGGCAAGGGAAACCTTGGCCCACAGAACGCCATAAAAGAAAATGACAACCAGTCCCCGCCACAAGAAAAGAAGGGAGATCAAAAGACAAAGAAGGACACTGGTAAGTGGTGTGAATTTCATAAAATCCCTTGGCACAACACTGATGAATGTCGCTCAAAGTAGTCATTAGTGGTCGAGATCAAATCTTTAGAATCAGATCCTGATTTTGATTCTGAACCCAATGCCACAGCTGCACACAATGGGAGGCAGATCATTGATGCAGACCCCACTGCCACTGTTGCTACTGCACAGATTCAACTAGAGGATCCTGAAGAGTCAGAGGCAGAGGAGCGCCTATTCCACTCGCAGATGTGGGTGAAGGGAATTACTCTACATTTTGTTGTTGAAAACATCAGCCAAAAGAACCCGATCTCAGCAAAAGTCGTCAAGAGATTGGAGATTTTGACAACACCACACCCACAACCCTACAACATCGGTTGGCTAAGATAAGGATGAGGTATCTGCATTACTCAACAATGCCTCCTACCATATGGCATCAAGCATTTCAAAGACGAGGTACTGTGTGATGTGTCCCCACTTGAAGTTTGTGATGTTCTTTTAGGACAACCATATATGTGGAAGCGTCATGCTGTATATGAGTTACGGCCTCGCAGTGTCATTGTTACTTTGGGAGGACAAATATACCGGATCCTAGAGATATTTACACCTAACAAAGTATCGCAAGGTAAGAAGATAAGCTCCCACATCAGAAAATTATTCCTCTTCACAATTGCGTCTGAAGGAGAACATAAGATCACAGAGACCTCCACACCCTCTGCATAGGGTGTCTCTGCTCATCAGACACAAGAAGAAGATAGAGCCATTGTTTCCTCATCTATCCGAGTACCTCTACAATGCATGGCCATGCATTCAAGGTGCTCATCCAGAAAGAAATCATCCATACAACAATTACAACCTTCTGAGGATGTCAAAGAAAGGAAGCCTCTTCACTTCAGCAAATGTTGCACCAAGAGATCAACTCAACACATAGTTCAAGATATGATACAGGATTCGACACAATGGAGACCATTGCTTCCTAAGGAGGGAGGATTGATCCAGATGGATCTCGATGGCCACCTACCTATTCCACTGGCTCAAAACAATTGTCCATTGTGGCAGTTTCCTAGTTATTTTTCAACAATTTTTCGAGTCCTAAACTTCTAGGGCCGTTTTGAGGCCCTAAACGACATTTTTTGGAGATTTGGGGCCAAATGGTTGCCATCGGCATGCATTTGGCTGACCAATAGTTGTAAAGCCTAGACAGACCTTTCTAACAAGCTATCGAACGCCCAAATCGGATATCGTATGCAAAAGTTATGACCCCGAAAAGTTGACTGTTCAACTTACCACCTTGGGGCTGCAAACTTTATGACGGTTCATATTCTAGGGTTGCGTTTTGGACTTTTGGGGTTCTCACCTAATTCTAATTATAAATAGGCCCCTTTGGACTCATTTTGCATTTAGCTTGGCACGAATGAGCGTAGCAGCCACATCTCTTCTCAGAGATAGCTACCACCATTATAGCAATTGTATTACAGTCTGTTCTATTTCCGCCATTTAATAGAATATGTGTTTATTGTATCTTTGTTATCTTTGCAAAATGTTTGTTATTATGATTCTGTATATGTTCTTTCATTTCGTTCATGCATAAATTCGGATCAGTTACTCGATTTGGATGTCCAAGGATATTAATGAGCGACCAAGGAAGTCACTTCATCAATCACAGGGTAAGCATGCTGATGGAAGAGTTATAGATACAACATAAGAAGAGTACCTTGTATCATCCCCAAGTGAACGGGACAGTGGAAGAATTCAACCAAATATTGGAGCATGCACTTACAAAGGTATGTAATGCCAATCCCGATGATTGGGATTTAAATATTCTAGCATACTTGTGGGCATATTGCACCACTTGTAAGAGATTGGCGGGACATACACCATTGAAGTTGGTGTATGGGAAAGAGGCAGTCATGCCTATGGAGTACATTGTTTCAAGTCTGCGCATTACAACTGCAACAAGCATGGATGATGAAGCAACACTTGAAAAATAATTAGACCAGTTAGTTAAGCTTGGGGAATACCTCTTTGTTGTAGGGTTTCATCAACATGTCGAGAAGGATTGACAAAAGGATTGACATGATCACCATATAAAGAACAAACAGTTTCAACAAGGATATTTGGTGTTGTTGTATGAAAACAAGTTCATGAAGAATCCAGGTAAGTTACATATGCATTCGTTAGGTCCATATCTTGTTAATTCCATTACTTTCGGAGGTGCAATTCAACTACAACAGTTAGATGGAGGGATTCTTCCAAAGCCAGTGAATGATAGCAGGCTGAAGCCCTATAGGACGAGACTAGAACCGCGCAATGCTTGAGGAACTATGCAATAAAAATAATATATATATAGGTAGGATGATGGATGAAAGGATGGTGCACCCAAGGGAGGTGGATGTTCAAGTAGGGGAGTCAATAATGCATTTAGGAGGTTATGCTTCAAAAACCACAGGGCCACAAATAGAGTCAAATCAGTAATAAATGAGGACATCTAAAATTAGTTATCCGATGATGCTTGGTGAAGCGACACAAATTTATGGCCGATCCGACCATTGGATTGATAAGATCAACGACAGATGTGGGTACTTAATACATGATTTGGTCATGATGAGGTAAAGCAAATCACATTGATTTGTTCATGATGAGTATGGATCAACTTGATGCTATAAGAAGGGGCTCAACACGGTCTGAAGAAACCATTGTGCATAGTTTGAGTGAATTGAAGAATTACAGAGCGATTTTCCAAGTGAATCTTTGTGAAGTGAGTAAATTGATAAGTACACAAAGGGTGCGCGACTATTAAGTCTTGCGAGGCATTGGTGCGACATGTACAGTGACCCAACCAAAGTAGATATCTCAAGTGAACGAGATTCACCAATCATACTGGTAACCATAGTGGAAGAAATCACCAGTATGTAGATAGTCTCATCATCAGTGCCAAAGAAGAAGTGGAAGGGTCAAAAGCCTACCTCTCCGGTGCCATAGAAGAGGAAAACTAAGACATATACAATGGTGCGAGAAGAAGAAACTACCTAGATAGGGTCATCGAGCTCGGGCATTATGGAGTTAGTGGCTCGAACAGGGGTGTCCATTAAGGACATCCCTAGATATTTACATCCCAGTCAGCCTGGTGCGACGGCCAAGAAGCCCACTAAGATCATAAGTACTAACCAAAGATGCTAGCACTACCATAGGGAATGTTATGCACTATATATATCATTCCTACGCTGATGTAGATGAAGTATGAGGACCATGACCTACGAACAAAAATTATGTGTCGATGGTCGCAGTAGGAGGCAACCCGATAGAATTCATTTCGCATGACTAGGAGCATGGGCTGGATAGAGCCGAATTGTTAGTTTTGATCAACATGTTGTACCTTGGATGACCAAATGAAGTAAACGCATGTGTGAAGCAGCTTTTGACATGCTTCCATGGAGTATTTTTTTGGCTGGATAAGCCTGTTGAAGTCATGATGGGGATGATTTCAGAAATAACGAGGTTACCCCAGGATGGTCCAGACCCCTCGCAATATTTTTGAGGAAAGGATAATGACAAGAAGCTTAAAGCCACATTAAAGAAGTGATATGATTTAGAGAGTGATGGGAGGTCTTACCGCATCGATAGTATCAATGATAGAGTGGTGTGCACCGATCCAATAATTTTGGCCAACAAAGTGGTCAGGAAGAACCGCCCCATCCAATGTAACTTGGGGGTGTTTTCATGTGCTGAGAAGTGTGCACAAGGAATATAAATGAACTGGTCACTCTTGTTCATGAACCAATTAGCAGAGGACATAGTGGCAGTGCAGACGTGTTAGAGACCATTTGCATATAGTTGGTTACTCATCTTTATCACGCTAGCGGCTTGGATGGATCTAAATGAATTTCAAGGCATGGATGTAGAAGCAATAAAAGTATGTAAGGGCACACAATATCAGAATCTATGGTGTGTAAAAGAACCCAAAAGATTGAAAGATTGTGCGATTCAATTTTGGACCTATTGGGAAGCACTGTAGGTGGTAGCGATTAAAGTTCCAATTTTACCCGAGGAAGCCGTAGAAAAATATCAAAGGATTTCCCAGTTCTCCATCGGACCACATGCCATTCATGTACAAGCACGATGTAACTTGTACAAGCATTAGTTTCTGATGCCTTACAAATTGTTTGATGCAGAGTTGGAGGTGATGCTTAACAATTGGCTTGCGAAATGGAGAGAACCAGTCAGTTTGAAAGAAGTTTGGATGGGACCCCCGGTAGATTCACCTGTTGATCTAGTGCACAAGGATGACCAACAAAATGATCAGGATTCTAACCAAGAATCGTCGAAGACACTTACAGAAACTAAAGTAGAATGCATGTTCAACTAATTAAGAACAAAGAGGTGCATGGAGTAGGGTGCAAGTAGTAGCACTGCACAAGTCATGGAGGCACATTTGAATTGGCTCATCAAGGCCGTTACAGAAGCCACCGACGTGGCAGAAAAAGAAAGGAATAAATCAACACAAGATGTATTTTTTAAAGGTAAGAACCAAACTTGATTCATTGTATGATGCTGTTTGAAAGAGAGCACCCAAAAGTGTGACTGTGCAGGATTTTGTGTCAATCAACACTGAGCCACGGGTCATGAATGTTAAAATTCTCTCGACTATGATTGACACTAGAAGAGAGGACTTGAATACCTCCCTGTAGCAGTTGCAGGACATACAACTTGATATCAACATGTTTTCCATGCAGAATTCAGTACACATGCAATAACTTTTGGCCAAACAAAAGTTGTAAAGCTTAGACAGACCTTTCCAACGAGCTATTGAACGCCCAAATCAGAGATCGTATGCAAAAGTTATGACCCTGGAATGTTGACTATTCAACTTACCACCTTGGGGCCGCAAATTTTATGACGGTTCATCTTCTAGGGTTGCGTTTTGGAATTTTTGGGTTCTCACCTCATTCTTATTATAAATAGGCCCCTTTGGCCTCATTTTGTATTCAGCTTGGTACAAATGAGCGTAGCAGCCACATCTCTTCTCAGAGACAGCTACCACCATTCTAGCAATTGTATTACAGTCTGTTCTATTTATGCCATTTAATAGAATATGTGTTTACTGTATCTTTGTTATCTTTGCAAAATGTGTGTTATTATGATTCTATATATGTTATTTCATTTCGTTCATGCATAAATCTGGATCAATTACTCAGTTTGGATGTCCAAGGATATTAATGAGTGACCAAGGAAGTCACTTAGTCAAGCACAGGGTAAGCATGCTGATGGAGGAGTTATAGATACAACATAAGAAGAGTACCTTGTATCATCCCCAAGTGAACGGGACAGTGGAAGAATTCAACAAAATATTGGAGCATGCACTTACAAAGGTATGTAATGCCAATCCCGATGACTGGGATTTAAATATTCTAGCATACTTGTGGGAATATTTCACCACTTGTAAGAGATTGGCGGGACATACACCATTGAAGTTGGTGTATGGGAAAGAGGCAGTCATGCCTATGGAGTACATTGCTTCGAGTCTGCGCATTACAACTACGAAAAGCATGGATGGTGAAGTAACACTTGACAAACAATTAGACCAGTTAGTTAAGCTTGGGGAATACCTCTTTGTTGTAGGGTTTCATCAACATGTCGAGAAGGATTGACAAAAGGCTTGACATGATTGCCATATAAAGAACAAACAGTTTCAACAAAGATATTTGGTGGTGTTGTACAAAAAAAAGTTCATGAAGAATCTAGTTAAGTTACAGATGCATTCATTAGGTCCATATCTTGTTAATTCCATTACTTCCGGAGGTGCAGTTCAGCTACAACAGTTAGATGGAGGGATTCTTCCAAAGCTAGTGAATGATAGTAGGCTGAAGCCCTATAGGACGAGACCAGAACCGCGCAATGCTTGAGGAACTACGCAATAAAAATAATATATATATATATATAGGTAGGATGATGGATGAAAGGATGGTGCACCCAAGGGAGGTGGATGTTCAAGTAGGGGAGTCAATAATGTGGTTAGGAGGTTATGCTGCAAAAACCACAAAGCCGCACATAGAGTCAAATTAGTAATAAATGAGGACATCTAAAATTAGTTATCCGATGATGCTTGGTGAAGCGACGCACATTTATGGCTGATCCGACCATTGGATTGATAAGATCAACGACAGATGTGGGTAGTTAATACATGATTTGGTCATGATGAGGTAAAGCAGATCACATTGATTTGTTCATGATGAGTATGGATCGACTTGATGCTATAAGAAGGGGCTCAACACGGTCTGAAGAAACCATTGTGCATAGTTTGAGCAAATTGCAGAATTACAGAGCGATTTTCCAAGTGAATCTGAGTGAAGTGAGTAAATTGATAAGTACAGAGAGGGTGCACGACTATTAAGTCTTGTGAGGCATTGGTGTGACATGCAAAGTGACCCAACCAAAGTAGATATCTCAAGTGAACAAGATTCACCAATAATACTAGTAACCATAGTGGAAGAAATCACCAGTATGTAGATAGGCTCATAATCAGTGCCAAAGAAGAAGTGGAAGGGTTAGAATCCTACCTCTCTAGTGCCATAGAAGAGGAAGACTAAGACATATACAAGGGCACGAGAAGAAGCAACTACCTAGATGGGGTCATCAAGCTCGAGCATTATGGAGTTAGTGGCTTGAATAGGGGTGTTCGTTAAGGACATACCTAGATATTTACATCCCAGTCAGCTTGGTGCAACGGCCAAGAAGCCCACTAAAAATCATAAGTACTAACCAAATATGATAGCACTACCATAGGGAATGTTATGCACTATAGATAGCATTCCTGCGTTGATGTAGATGAAGTACGAGGACCATGACCTATGAACAAAACTTATGTGCCGATGGTTGTAGTAGGAGGCAACCCGATAGAATGCATTTTGCATGACTGGGAGCATGGGATGGATAGAGCCAAATTGTTAGTTTTGATCAACATGCCATACCTTGGGTGACCAAATGAAGTAAACGCATGTGTGAAGCATCTTTTGACATGCTTCCATGGAGCATTTTTTTGGCTAGATAAGCTGGTTGAAGTCATGATGGGGATGATTTCAGAAATAACGAGGTTACCCCAGGATGGTCCAGACCCCTTGCAATATTTTTGAGGAAAGGATAATGACAAGAAGCTTAAAGAAACATTAAAGAAATGATATGCTTTAGAGAGGGATGGGAGGTCTTACCGCATTGACAGTATTAATGATAGAGTGGTGTGCATCGATTAAATAATTTTGGCCAACAAAGTGGTCAAGAAGAACTGCCCCATCCAATGTAACTTGGGGGTGGTTTCATGTGCTAAGAAGTGTGCACAAGGAATACAAATGAACTGGTCACTCTTTCTCATGAACCAATTAGTGGAGGACATAGTGGCAGTGCAGACGGGCAAGAGACCATTTGCATATAGTTGGTTACTCATATTTATCACGCTAGCGGCTTGGATGGATCTAAATGACTGTCAAGGCATGGATGTAGAAGAAATAAAAGTATGTAAGGGTGCACAATATTAGAATCTATGGTGTGTAAAAGAACCCAAAAGATTGAAAGATTGTGTGATTCAATTTTGGACCTATTGGGAAGCACTGCAGGCAGTAGCGATTAAAGTTCCAAGTTTACCTAAGGAAGCCATAGAAAAATATGAAAGGATTTCCCAGTTCTCCATCGGACCACATGCCATTCATGTACAAGAACGATGTAACTTGGACAAGCATTAGTTTCTGATGCCTTACAAATTGTCTGATGCAGAGTTGGAGGTGATGCTTAACAATTGGCCTGTGAAATGGAGAGAACTAGTCAGTTTGAAAGAAGTTTGGATGGGACCCTCGGCGGATTCACCTATTGATCTAGTGCACAAGGATGACCAAAAAAATGATTAGGATTCTAACCAAGAATCGTCAAAGACACCTACAGAAACTGAAGTAGAATGCATGTTCAACTAATTAAGAACAAAGAGGTGCATGGAGTAGGGTGCAAGTAGTAGCACTGCGCAAGTGATGGAGGTGCATTTGAATTGGCTCTTCAAGGCCATTACAAAAGCCACCGATGCGGCAGAAGAAGAAAGAAATAAATCAAAACAAGATGGATTTTTTAGAGGTAAGAACCAAAATTGATTCATTGTATGATGTTGTTTCAAAGAGAGCACCAAAAAGTGCGAATGTGTAGGATTTTGTGTCAATCAACACTGAGTCGTGGGTCATGAATGTTAAAATTCCCTCGACTGTGATTGACACTAGAAGAGAGGACTTGAATACCTCCCTGTTGTAATGTCCCCGACCCTCCGACTGGGCAAGAGGATGCTACTAACACCAAACAATCGGGCAAACATCCCCATGAACATGAACAGGGATAAGTGCTACCAAGATGCATAATCCACCATACCAAGATGCATAATTCCTCAACATTCAGCAGAATAAAACACATACATTCCAGCATTGAACATGTTCATCATTTCTCATGAAACAGTAGATATAATTGCAGAGATGAAACAATCAGATTACTTATCTTTCAATGAATAACTCGCCCCGCAACTAGCTACGTCACTGCAATGTTCCACCCAACCATAGGCCAGCGTGCTCATTAATCTCAGCAACACTGCCACCCCCGATCTGGGCATGATTCCTCAAGGAATAGGGATTGAAACAGGCTCACACATAGCCAAGGTACACAAATTAGCCAAGCCCACATAGTAGGGTTTTACCAGGTCATCAAGGAGCTAGGAAAGGCTAAATGCCAAGCTGGTGGCCTCAACACCAGTCTTCTCATGCATACCTAGCCTCTAATCCCACTCACAACAGTCTAAATACCAACCACTTCATACCACAGCAAAACAACCCATTCACATCTCTGTGAAGAAGGAAAAGACAACCAGGTGACCATCCCAACCAACAGGTGAAACACAGTTCAGATCCACAAGACAACTCAGGGTTGTTCTTTGCCCTAGCGTGGCCAAAAAAACTCAACAACAACCCAAAACCAAGGTACATCAACAACCATAACCTCACAATGAATGATGGCAACAATCCACAGTTTGCAATGGATAAGAAACCGAAATTCCAGCATAGACTGGGAAAAACTTAACTGATGAATGTGGAAGAAAACCCAACGGGAAGACAACAGCCCCGAATGCACAATGAAACCATGGCAGCATTACACAGTCCGCAAATGGGAGAGAGAACAAACTACTAGCATCGATAGAGGAAAACACAAACACAGACCACAATAGACAACATACACGGCCACAATTGGCAAGGGGACATACACGTACCACCGAAACCGGTATGGAAACCACAGACACACATCCCTGAGCGTGAATGGCTCCTGCACCTGAAAATCCTGAGTGACAGCCATGATTTTTCCTGCTCCCTGCATGAGAAAAACCAACACAGAATTCCTGTGCGCGAGAAGGAGAGAGAACAACCCTTTGTGATCAGTCGATGAAGAATCCCCCCAAACAGTGCACATGAGGAAGCCGAACCGTCCCTCTACGTGAGAATGAGCAGGACCAAATTCTTCCAAGGGTGGAATCATGGGAGAGTGGAGTGAATGTTTCTTCTACCCCACATGACGTGAAGAGGAGAGTCTGCTGGTGGAGTGGGCATGTGGCCAAGGACTGGCAGTCCTGCCACACCCACCACTACTCAGCAATAACTGCCCCCAACTAACAAACAAAATAAGTTTAAATGGGTGGTTGACACATGGAAAAATCCCTATGGCTCCCATGGCTTAGACAACCCCCCCCTTAACCTTATGAATCATGCCCTTTTCATTCAACGTTGCCCCCGTTGTAGCTAGTTGTGGTTTATTTTATTTGATGTGCATATTTACATGATGCCAAACTATAATGTGCCGAATAGCACAATATACCATCGGCAACTTTCCCTATTGCCGAAATAGACACAATCAAATCGATGGTGGGGCTTTTGCCTTTAGCTCCTCACCACGATTAATTACATTATATACATCATGCAAACAGGGTCAAAACCGGGGTGTTACACCTGTAGTAGTTGCAAGACATACAAATTGATATCAACATGTTTTCCATGCAGACGTTAGTACACATGCAAAAACTTTTGGCCGACCAAAAGTTTTAAATCTTAGACAAACCTTTCCAATGAGCTATCGAATGCCCAAATCTGAGATCGTATGCAAAAGTTATGACCCCGAAAAGTTGATTGTTCAACTTACCACCTTGGGGCTGCAAACTTTATGACGGTTCATCTTCTAGGGTTGTGTTTTGGACTTTTGGGGTTCTCACCTCATTCTTATTATAAATAGGCCCATTTGGCCTCATTTTGTATTCATCTTGGCATGAATGAGCATAGCAGCCACATCTCTTCTCAGAGATAGCTACCACCATTCTAGCAATTGTATTACAGTCTGTTCTAATTTCGCCATTTAATAGAATATGTGTTTACTGTATCTTTGTTATCTTTGCAAAATGTCTGTTATTATGGTTCTGTATATGTTCTTTCATTTCGTTCACACATAAATCCAGATCAGTTACTTGGTTTGGATGTCCAGGGATATTAATGAGCGACCAAGGAAGTCACTTCATCAATCACAGGGTAAGCATGCTGATGAAGGAGTTATAGATACAACATAAGAAGAGTACCTTGTATCATCCCCAAGTGAACGGGACAGTGGAAGAATTCAACAAAATATTGGAGCATGCACTTACAAAGGTATGTAATGCCAATCCCGATGACTGGGATTTAAATATTCTAGCATACTTGTGGGCATATCGCACCACTTGTAAGAGATTGGCAGGACATACAGCATTGAAGTTGGTGTATGGGAAAGAGGCAGTCATGCCTATGGAGTACATTGTTTCGAGTCTGCGCATTGCAACTGCGACAAGCATGGATGATGAAGCAACACTTGACAAAGAATTAGACCAGTTAGTTAATCTTGGGGAATACCTCTTTGTTGTAGCGTTTCATCAACGTGTCGAGAAGGATTGAAAAAAGGATTGACATGATCGCCATATAAAGAACAAAGAGTTTCAACAAGGATATTTGGTGTTGTTGTATGAAAACAAGTTCATGAAGAATCTAGGTAAGTTATAGATGCATTCGTTAGGTCCATATCTTGTTAATTCCATTACTTTCAGAGGTGCAGTTCAACTACAGCAGTTAGATGGAGCTATTCTTCCAAAGCCAGTGAATGATAGCAGGCCGAAGCCCTATAGGATGATACAAGAACCACGCAATGCTTGAGGAACTACACAATAAAAATAATATATATATATATATAGGTAGGATGATGGATGAAAGGATGGTGCACCCAAGGGTAGTGGATGTTCAAGTAGGAAAGTTAATAATGTGGTTAGGAGGTTATGTTGCAAAAACCACAGGGCCGCACATAGAGTCAAATCAGTAATAAATGAGGACATCTAAAATTAGTTATCCAATGATGCTTGGTGAAGAGATGCACATTTATGGCTGATCTGACCATTGGATTGATAAGATAAACGACAGATGTGGGTAGTTAATACATGATTTGGTCATGATGAGGTAAAGCAGACCACATTGATTTGTTCATGATGAGTATGGATTGAATTGATGCTATAAGAAGGGGCTCAACACGGTCCAAAGAAACCATTATGCATAGTTTGAGTGAATTGCAAAATTATAGAGTGATTTTCCAAGTGAATCTGAGTGAAGTGAGTAAATTGATAAGTACAGAGAAGGTGCGTGACTATTAAGTATTGCGAGGCATTGGTGTGACATGCAGAGTCACCCAACCAAAGTAGATATCTCAAGTGAACGAGATTAACCAATCATACTGGTAACCATAGTGGAAGAAATCACCAGTATGTAGATAGGCTCATTATCAGTGCCAAAGAAGAAGTGGAAGGGTCAGAAGCCTACCTCTCTAGTGCCATAGAAGAGGAAGACTAAGACATATACAAGGGCGTGAGAAGAAGCAACTACCTATATGGGGTGATCGAGCTCAGGAATTATGGAGTTAGTGGCTCAAACAGGGGTGTCCGTTAACGACATCCCTAGATAGTTACATCCCAGTTAGCCTAGTGCGATGGCCAAGAATCCCACTAAAATCATAAGTACTAACCAAAGATGCTAGCACTACCATAGGGAATGTTATGCAGTATAGATATCATTCCTGCACCGATGTAGATGAAGTATGAGGACCATGACCTGCGAACAAAACTTATGTGCCGATGGTCGCAGTAGGAGGCAACCCAATAGAATTCATTTCGTATGACTGGGAGCATGGGCTGGACAGAGCCGAATTGTTAGTTTTGATCAACATGACGTACTTTGGGTGACTAAATGAAGTAAACACATGTGTGAAGCAGATTTTGACATGCTTCCATGGAGTATTTTTTTGGCTAGATAAGCCGGTTGAAGTCATGATGGGGATGATTTCAGAAATAACGAAGTCACCCCAGGATGGTCCAGACCCCTCACAATATTTTTGAGGAAAGGATAATGACAAGAAGCTTAAAGTGACATTAAAGAAGTGATATGCTTTAGAGAGTGATGGGAGGTCTTACCGCATCGACAGTATCAATGATAGGGTGGTGTGCATCGATCAAATAATTTTGGCCAACAAAGTGGTCAGGAAGAACTGCCCCATCCAATGTAACTTGGGGGTGGTTTCATGTGCTGAGAAGTGTGCACAAGGCATACAAATGAACTGGTCACTCTTTCTCATGAACCAATTAGTGGAGGACATAGTGGCAGTGTAGACGGGCAAGAGACCATTTGCATATAGTTGGTTACTCATCTTTATCGTGCTAGCGGCTTGGATGGATCTAAATGACTGTCAAGGCATGGATGTAGAAGCAATAAAAGTATGTAATGGCACACAATATCATAATATATGGTGTGTAAAAGAGCCCAAAAGATTGAAAGATTGTGTGATTCAATTTTGGACCTATTGGGAAGCACTGTAGGTGGTAGCGATTAAAGTTCCAAGTTTACCCGAGGAAGCCGCAGAAAAATATCAAAGGATTTCCCAATTCTCCATCAGACCACATGCCATTCATGTACAAGCATGATGTAACTTGGACAAGCATTAGTTTCTGATGCCTTACAAATTGTTTGATGCAGAGTTGGAGGTGATGGTTAACAATTGGTCTGCGAAATGGAGAGAACCAACCAGTTTGAAAGAAGTCTGGATGGGACCCCCGACGGATTCACCTGTTGATCTAGTGCACAAGGACGACCAAGAAAATGATCAGGATTCTAACCAAGAATAATTGAAGACACCTACAGAAACTGAAGTATAATGCATGTTCAACTAATTAAGAACAAAGAGGCGCATGGAGTAGGGTGCAAGTAGTAGCATTGCACAAGTGATGGAGGCACATTTGTATTGGCTCGTCAAGGCCATTACATAAGCCACCGACGCGGTGGAAAAAGAAAGGAATAAATCAACACAAGATGGATTTTTTAGAGGTAAGAACCAAAATTGATTCATTGTATGATGTTGTTTCAAAGAGAGCACCAAAAAGTGCGACTGTGTAGGATTTTGTGTCAATCAACACTGAGCCGCAGGTCATGAATGTTAAAATTCCCTCGACTGTGATTGACACTAGAAGAGAGGACTTCAATACCTCCCTGTAGTAGTTGCAGGACATACAACTTGATATCAACATGTTTTGCATGCAGATGTCAGTACACATGCAACGAGTTTCCAACTAGAAGTTGGCAGACAGATAGAAAGAAATCAGCAATCGGTACTTGCGATCATAGGAAAAAGAGGGGAAACCATAGAAAGAGGTTGAGGAATTGAAACAAGAAAAGGAGAATTTGTTGGAAAAGAAAGCGTAGGAAATCAAAGCACTGAAGAAAGTGCAATAGGAGTTGAAGGTGAAGAGTGCCGCAAAAATTATAGAAATAAAAAAGGAGCAAGATCACCTTGTAGTTGAGAAGGATCAAATTTGGGATCACAATGTGCGGCTGGAAGAGGCAGTTGTAGATGCCTGTTAGTATGTATTGGAGAGCACCACAGAGCTAGATGCAGTGGCAAGAGCACATCGACTTGGGGATGTTACTACGTGATTGTAGTGTGAGAACAACATTTTGGAGGCCTCCGTGCACCCGACCATGCCACCAGAACAAATAGCAGTTCGAAAGAGCACCATAGAAGATTTAGCAACACAACTTGACGAACTCAAGCAAGAGGAAAAGAAAGTGACAGATGCGACTACACAGTTTTGGGGAAACGTAGTGCAGGATGAGTAGTTGGTGAAAATCACCACATAGTTGCAGGATGTAGAAGGGAAGATCGCGACATTGAATACATCGCTGAGAGTGATGCCAATGATGGTTCATGTCACACAATTTGTAGAGCTAAAGGAGTTGCAACAACACGTTGGGAAGGTTTGAGAGAATCAGCGAAAGTGCACTGAATAGTTAGATGAGTTCTAGTATATCAGTGAGCAGATTTATGGTAAGGAACTTGTTGCATTACAGGCCGCACAGGAAGGTAAAAAGGAGATCGCTGAGAAGATGTTCGAGCATCCAGTCACCCATGATCTGATGAAAAGCCAAGAGATAACTGAAAATATCAGAGGACATGTGAAGGAGATTACTAAAAAATATGAATATTTCAATATCAAGATTACTGAGTACACCATGTTTGTCTAGCGTGGCTCGAGTGCGATCCACAATATTGTGTTGGGGGCCTTTTGGAAAGCTATTTGGGATAAGTTAGCTACGCAACTTTGTGGATGCTGCGCAAGATCAAAGACACTACACAAATGGAAGATGGCGAGCAGAATGAAGAATACATTATTTCGTATATTTTGTGTCACCTTTTGTAGTTTTAGACCATATTTTGTGGACATTGGTCATTATTTTGTAGAATTAGTTAGAAAGTTGTCTAAGTGGACCTTGAATGTAAGGCTAAAGTCTGTAAGTAGATGTTGAATTTCAAGTGTTGATTATCTTAGATCGGATTTGAGGAGAACATTGTGTGAGAAATCTTATGGATCATCTTGTTTGAGAGAGCATTTGTTGATCTATGAACTATGTGTTATCACCAAAATTGTAGTTTCCTCTATGAGGTGGATCCAAGATGGATGGTAGAGGGATGGGAAACTAAAGAGGTGGAACCAAGATAGCCTCGAATACCAAATGGATAGTTGTCATGCCAATCAAGGAAATATTCACTTGATGTTGTCTTATGCCAAGAAAACTATAAGGGAAACCTAGATCTACTCCCGACAAGAGAGATCACACCAAAACACCAGATAAAATCAAATGGATTTGAAGTACATAAGGTGTAAGGCGAAGTAAGACCTAGATCTATGGATGAATTCACAAGGTGAAATAGGGCTTGGATCAGGGGTTTATGAGGTATGAAACTTGATCCAAGTTTGAAATACAAGTGACTTATGAGCCTATTACTAGATCCAAAATTAATGTACTAGCAAAAGATGATGATTTCCACTACCTTGGGAAACATGACCAATGCAGGGAGGGTAAGAGAAAAATTGGGGCTATCTAGTACCATGGGATATACTCGAAGTAAGGTTTAACAGTCTCAAATTACCCAAGCCTCATGGAAAAGGTCAAATCGCAAGAGAAAATGGCCAATTGAGGGGTTGTGCTAGGATTTAGAGAGCAGTGCCTTGGTATTTGGGCCCAATGGAGTCACCTACGAAAAACATCTAAGAAGACCCATTTAGGGTTTTACCCAATCTTCAAAACCCAGAAATGGTTTTCCAAAAGATCAAGTGATTTGATCTATATTATTTTTTGATTTTTTATATTTAGGGTTTTAACATGAAAATGAAGATGCCAATGGATTGAGATCAACATAAGAAGAAATAGATTGAATAACTTACCTAGATAACCTTGCAAATTACTTGATGATGATGATCTATGTCGTCCTGATCAATTTGAGAAGATTTGGAGGAATCCTCTATGTAAAACAATTTTCCCAAGGAAGCCAATACTCCCTCTCTCTTGCACAAAAACATCAACCATATCAGATTTGATGCGTCAAGAGAAAAGAGAAAATTTCAAAGAAAAATATCAAGATGAAAGCATATATCACAATGATACTAATGAAAACCTGCTGATACAGGTGATGCCAAACAAGCAAGTCGAAGAATCCCTACAAAAATGCCCAAGTGAAGTCGCCCTCCTATAGACAAGGCAGTGTTTCCAAAAAATTATAGATCTCACCAAAAATACTCAAATCCTAGGAAGAAATAGACTTTCCCATCATCATCAAATAACACTAGATGCAAAGGAGATCCAAAAATATCTACAAGAATAAATTTTCTATTATCCAGATACAAGAGCCAAAGGCCCTTTACAATGAGAAGCTGTCTCCTTTAAATAGGAATGAGAGATACCAAAATCATAACCACTTTTCAAATGGGTGGCTAATATTAAAAGATCAAAATTTTCTAATAAACGGTTGAGATGAGCTCAACATAAAGTAAATGGACCAATACAATAATATACTATATCAATGGACCAAATCACCCTAGGAGAGGTGATCTCACTCAATAAAAAATAAATAAAGCTCATGGTGGGTTGAGGGGGTGTTAAATAACTCCCCTAGTGTGTCCCCATGGCACAATAAAAATAAATATAATTTTTTAAATGGAAAATAGTGCCTCTTTGAGGAAATAATGAGCCTCCAAAAGATCCATAAAATAATAAAATATGCCAGAGATATGGATGTGGGTCCATCCAAGTGATGAAATTGCTGGAGGAGTGGAAGACATCAAAATCATCATTAAAAATCATCCCATGCCATTTCCTTGCCTCATTATCCCAAATCGAATTCTTCAGTAGCCGATTTTATTATTTTAAATCTTTCTCGAGAAACCTGATATGGCCAAAACTGCCTCCTAGAGTGCTAGCGTTGTCAAAACGAGCTCACCAGGATCTCTAGAAGGGGGGTGATACAATAAAAAAAAGTGGTTGGACCACCCCCTCCTCATACAGCTCCCTAGGTGAACCCAACAAATCATCTCTCTGCTCTGACATGCCATTCAACATGGAAAAACTGCACCAGAATGGTACACTAAGATAAATCATCACTGTAACTACCTGAAAATGAAAACACGCTGTCTCATTAGACTTGGGGAGTCCAAATCAATATAAGGTGCATACTCATACACCCCACAGATCTCTGCATGATCAAGAATGATATCCAATATACCCAGATAGATAAAATAATAATTTGTAAATGATCAATAATATAACCTAGGCTCACATCCATATGCTGCAAGTTTTTAAAGGTTAATACATGCTCTACAAATCATTCAAATAAAAATTATAACAAGTAGCAATCATTTCACTGGCTATCTATCAACCAAATATATAGTTTCATTAATTAACTATAACTTAGACCAAACTTTCAAGACCATACTCATTTCATACTTGTAATCAATTTGCTAGTGAAGGGTGAGGGCTAGAAATCAAATGGTTATGATAAAGGGTGCCTATCAACTTAACACTCTGACACTTTGGATATAGAAATGGGATACTCACTCTAGCATATGATGGACTAGAAACAACATAGGGGATGGTAGTGTCTCACAAATGGATAAGCTACGTTCATAGTTGCTTATTCACCTTGACAAATGCTCACAATCCAAATCAAATACAAATGAGGCCAACAATATTTAGATATAAATTTTTAAGAACCATTTCTTTTTGGGCCTTTGAATTTCCATAGCCTTGGTCCATGCATTTATTACATGGATTTTTATTATTGAGGATTCATGCATTCATGTATGTTTAAAAACACTACTTTTCGTGAATGTTTTTTCACAAGATATTCATTTCAATATACTTCAAAGCCAATTTCATTAGGCTTTCCTTGCATTCATGTATGTTTAAAAACACTACTTTTCATGAATGGGATTTTTCATAAGATATTCATTTCATTTCCAAATACACTGTATTGATGGCAGCGCTATTTGTTTCATGTTTAGCCAACACAACCTAGGAAACTCCGAGTTGAGACACAAATAAACAAGGAAACTTGTCTAACATAGAGGCTCTAATGGGGAAAGGTACTCCATGCCACAAATCAAGTAGTAGGTCGGGCTAAAAACATATCTGGAAGGTAATGGATGAGTGGAGATAGTGAACAATGAAATCAACACTAGGAAGCCAAAGTATGGGGGGAATTATCACCTCTATTCTCCCCAAGGAGGGTAAAACCAATGAGTATGGGTCAAGAAATTCCAAGTCTAATTAAATACATAGATACATAATATCAATACATCCAAGTCCACATATTTATATGATTGCTATATCATGAAACTAGATGCTAATACATGTCACAAGAATGAATATAAAATCAATGATAACCATAACACAAGATAATACCTGCTGAGTCATATACATGTAAACAATCAATCCGAACCAACATCAGTCCAATCAAGAACTACTAATGCAACTCTGGGCACTATTGACTACTCTGGAATGGCTAAATGACTACATCAGTCCTCAAATCTGAGTGTCTTGAGACTCAGTCACAGCATGGGAGAGTAATATAGTCCATCATCAAATAATGATCCATCATAGATGCTCATATCAACATCTCATATGTAAGGGAACTGGCTAAAAAATTTACTGAAATATAAAAAATAGAATATGGTAGCCCATCTACTATATATGTGATAAAATTTGGCTCCAGCTGGGAGAAGTGCTATGTTGAATGGAGTGCTTGAGAACCTCAGAATCTCTGGTCCTCACACTCTACTACTTGCATCCTCAATCTATCACTCCAGCTCTGCAACCGCTACCAAAATGTCACCAACTACCTGCAAACTGTCTAGAGCTATACCAAACTCACAGACTGGTCGTCAGAAAATTGTGTGGATAAAATAAAGTACTAAAACTAAAATGGATGAAACTAAAAAGCATAAAGTAAATCTAATATATATCCATAACTTTAAGAAAATTTTGATTTTATTGTGCAGGAAAAAATGGAAAAAACTAAAGACTACATTAAGAGCTTTGAAAACCAAGCTTCAGGAAAAGACAAAAAGGTGCAAGACTAAAAAGCTACATTACTGCCCAGAAATGATTATTCAGGTCCTACCTACTCTACCCTATTAGGCAAGACATGACTCAAGGCTAAGTGAGGTCAGGGCTGTAACCCCTCAAATCCCTTTGGTTGATAGGAAGTAAGACTTGTCATACAATACCAGTGGAAAGAAAACACATTTTTCCCATGCAACGTTCAACAGTAAAAGGTCCAACCCAAATTTCATTAGCTTTCCCTGATCGAATATGAAGTAAGTGGTTTGGGATAAGAACTTAACTTCCTATGGGAAATCTACTCCTATTTACTGATTCAAGAACAAATTCAATGTTACGTATAGGCATGGGGTGGACTTCGGCTAGGTTTCACAATTGCGAGGTGATAATCTTTGAGCTCCTCCTAGAAGGAATTGCATTAAATCTGGGTGCTCCACCATCAATGGGAATACCTACGCTACCAAATAGGATCTCTCTAATCTCTCTCCTCATCTCCTGGACACTCGTATTAGGCCTTTCCTCATGAGAAGACATTACATTTTTGATAGCTTCCCCTACAGTCCAGAAGTCTCTATTTTCTTCCAAGGGATGAGGCATATGGGATATAGTAGTAATGTGGCTAGAGCCTTCCCTTGTAGGAACATAAATATGCATACTTTCTAGCTCAGTTGGAGCTACTTCTGATTGAGATTCCATAGAACTAGGAATTTGAGAAAGATCATGATTATGAGGACTAGATGACTCAAATGGAAGGGGAAAATTAGGGACGAGAGGATATGCAGATAAACAATTATTTAGAAAATATGAAGGAGTCTGAAATAGGGAAATATTGTTAAGATTAAATTCTCCTTCTGGTGCATCATTAATTAAAGCATCCTCTTCCCAACCTAGAGAGTTATCATATACTTGAGTTAGATTACCATCTTCTAAAGACAAATGAGATAATGACCCAACCACATAAGAATAATGGGAGAAATTTTCTTCATCACCAACCTCAACTACAACAATTAACTCAAGATGGTTTGCCCATGGGTATATAGGTTCAAGCCCCTGGATTTCCCTCTCTCTATTATGGTCAATTAAAACCATTCATTTACTCTACATGGAATTCTTTCAACATGCCCGACATCATCAATTTCATCAACTTCAAGGGTAGGATTCTCGATTATTTGATCTTGATTTATTGCATTATTTTGTTCTTGACCTTGAGGTTAATTTTATTTTCTTCTCAATTCTTCTAGATCCTCTGAGCATTCATTTCTAAGCAATTCCAAGTTAATTCTCCTATTAATTCCAGCTATCTACACTTCTTCAAAGGAGGAATCAGAATATTCCATTTCTATGAACATGTTTTTAGGTTGCTCATATTCCCGAACTTCATTTTAATATTCTACAACATTAGCTTTATCATTATTCAACAATTCATCTTCATTTGTGTTCTTAATCCCTTCCTCAAAAGTATCCAAATGCTTTCCATAACTGGCTTCTATATTAATCCTAATTAGAGCTCCTTCAGAGTTTGGAACACAAATATATGATGAATACATCATAAGGTATCCTCCTAGACCAGCTTCCCACTTCCTAGATAAAAGCATTCAATATGTTGGGGGCAAGTCAATAACAACTACATCCATCATAGTCGAAATGTCTGAGCATACAAAAATACCAGCCCTAATATTTTTGATTAAACCATAGGATGACAGTCACCTAGAGTCTATGCCATAGAAATTCCCATAAGTCCTAGTCACTTCCAACCCCATTTGCTTCATGACATGTAAGGTAATAACATTCATAGCTTCTCCAGAATCCAACATGCAATTGTTCAGGAGCATATTATGAATATGTAAGGTTAGGTAAAATGGAGGGTGACCCCCTTTATTTCTCTCATAAATAGCAGACTGGATGTTGATAGCTGGATCCTTTTCATCTTTGTTAGGTTGCGTTCCACTAGGGATATGTGTGTGACATGATTCTAAGACAACCTCAGGAGTCTTTTCTTGGCCAATGCCATCAAAGAACTCCTCCACTTGGCTTCTTACTGAGGGTACTTTCATCAATTCAGTGACAGGGATATTACACATTATCTTGCCTAACTCTTTCTTCATATCAATATTCAAATTAAAATCTTCTAAGGAAAGATATTCTTATTCCTTTCTATCTTCATTAACTTCTTTGCATTTTTATAGGAAAGAAGGTTGGGGATTAACTCTTCATTTATTGATTCTAATATGTGGTTGTTCCTTTCTTTCAGGTATATTTATGGCACAACATGAGGGGCTAGGTTTATCAATAAAATCCTCTTCTTGCTCCCATGGCTCTTTTTCCAAGAGAGTTCTCCCAAACCCATCATCAAAAGATAAGTCATTAATGAAGTTGATGTTGTTTGGTTGGTCATCATGATAGTTGGTGTTAGATGGTTCTTCCTCATTTTCATCACACCAATTTATATTCTTTCTTTCAAAAATTTCTGGATATTTAGGTCATCTTCTATTATTATGTCCTTTAGGCCTTCTATTATTGTTCCAGTAAGTTTTATGTCCATAAGGGTTTCTATGTATCTTAGGATCATGAAAACTAGAGACACTTTTTGTTAGGATAGTTAGTTGTCTCATCAAATCTTGCATGGTTTCTAACGTGTCCTTTGAATCCTTTAGCTCATTCATGGGTTCCTTAGGCTTTCAGAGCTTAGGGTTAGAAATGGAAGTGGATGGGGAAAAGTGATTGAAAAAGTTTTTCTTACCCATATATGCTGCATTTTGATCAGCCATCTTTGCATTGAAATGGGAAATATTCAAGTCATTTGGATTCTTATCCTTTAAGTTATACCCCAACTAACCTTCAAAGTCATTCAAATAATGAATAACAATTTCTTAGTCCTTGGGTTTAATTTCTTTTTGGATATTTACTACAGTATTGTCAAATCTTATGTTAAACTCATGGATTGTTTCATTTTCCCTTTTTTTGATATCAAACAATTGATGTAAGAGGAATTTCCCATATAACTTGTGAGACCAGNGTATTGTCAAATCTTATGTTAAACTCATGGATTGTTTCATTTTCCCTTTTTTTGATATCAAACAATTGATGTAAGAGGAATTTCCCATATAACTTGTGAGCCCAGCCACTATTAAGTTTTGCAAAAAAATTGTCATACCCATTGATGGATGAGGCAGTAAATCTGTCAAACCACTTCCACACATCTCCTTCCAGAGAATGCAGAAGGCCCCTCATGAAAACATCTTCATTAGATATTCCATATGCTTCCATATGTTCCTAGACTTTGTCAATATGATCTTCAAAGGAGATAGTTGACACTCCACCAAACTTGGGAACCTTTTCAAAGTATTTATTAGGCATGTTGTGGGGGAATTCCTGAATCAGGGAAAAATATAAAGGAGATGGATTGTCCATCTTTCCGAAAATCCCAAGTTTCTATGGAGGAGGAACATTTTTTATTTCCACTAGTGTTTGTTCTAGCCATTAGATTAGATGAAGTAGAAGGAGATCCAAAAATATGACTTGGGTAAGTAGTGGGACTAGATATCTTCCAAAAGAAATTGTAAGAGTTCTCTTTAGCTTGTCTGAGGTACCTCGTGTAAGTTGTAGGGATTTCTTCAGGATTTATAGGACGTTCTAAGAACTTAAGATTAATATGTTGGGTACGGCCCTTAGTAGAGTCGCGGGGTGGAGTTTCCAGTTGAACCACACAATTAATTCGCCTAAAAGAGATATGTTGTAGGGAAGGTGAGGTATGTGGAACCAAGGTAGGCCTCTACCTCCTCGGTAATGGCACCAAAATGTTATCACCAAACTTGTAGTTTCCTCTATGAGGTGGATCTAGGATGGATAGTAGAGGGATGGGAAAATAAAGAGGTGGAACCAAGATAGCCTCAACTCCCAAATGGATGGTTGTCATGCCAATCAAGGAAATATTCACTTGATGTTGTCTTATCCCAAGACAACAATGGAGGAGACCCAGATCTACTCCCGATAGGAGAGATCAAACCAAAACGCTAGATCAAATCAAATGGAGTTGAAGTACGTAAGGCGTAAGGTGAAGTAAACCCTAGATCTATGGATGAAGTCACAAGGTGAATTAGGGCTTGGATCAGGGGTTAATGAGATATGCAACTCAATCCATGTTTGAAATACAAGTGACTTATGAGCCTATTACTAGATCTAGAATCAATGTACTAGAAAAATATGATGATATCCACTGCCTTGGGAAATGAGACCAATGCATGGAGGGTAACAGAAGAATTGGGGCTATCTAGTATCACGGGATAGAATCGAAGGAAGGTTTAACAGTGTCAAAGTACCCGAGCCGCAGGGACAAGGTCAAATCACAAGAGAAAATTGCCAATTGAAGGGTTGCGCTAGGGTTTAGAGAGCATGCCTTGGGATTTGGGCCCAATGGAGTCACCTAAGAAAAACATCTAGGAAGACCCATTTAGGGTTTGACCCAATATACAAAACCCATAAATGGTTTTCCAAAAGATCAAGCGGTTTGATCTATAATATTTTTGATTTTTTATATTCAGGATTTTGACATTAAAATGAAGATGCCAAAGGATTGAGATCAAGAGAAGAAGAACTAACCTATAGATATTACCTGGATAACCTTGTATATTCCTTGATGATGATGATCTATGTCATCCCAATCAATTTGAGAGTATTTGGATAAAGCATATATGCAAAATGATTTTCCCAAGGAAGCCAATGCACCCTCTCTCCTGCACAACAAACGTCAACCATATCAGATTTGATGCGTCAAGAGAAAAGAACAAATGCTACAGAAAAATAGAAAGATGAAATCATATATCATAATGATACTAATGAAAACCCCCTGATACAAGCGATGCCAAACAAGTGAGTTGAGGAATCCTTGCAAAAACACCCAAGTAAAGTTGCCCTCCTGTAGAAAAGACAATGTTTCCAAAAAAATATATATCTCACCACAAATATTCAAATGTTGGGAATCAATAGAATTTCCAATCAGCATCGAATAACACCGGATGCAAAGGAGATCCAAAAATTTCCACAAGAATAATTTTTCTATTATCCAGATCCAAGAGCCAAAGACCCCTTTACAATGAGAAGTTCTCTCCTTTAAATAGGAATGAGAGATACCAAAATCATAACCAGTTTTCAAATGGGTGGCTAAGATTAAAAGATAAAAATTTTCTAATCAACGGTTGAGGTGAGATCAACATAAAGTACATGGATCAACATAATAATATAATATATCAATGGACCAAATCACCCACTCAATAAAAAATAAATAAATAAATAAATCTCATGGTGGGTCTAAGGGGTGTTAAATAACTCCCCTAGTGTGTCCCTATGGCACAATAAAAATAAATATAATTTTTAAAATGCAAAATAATGCCTCTTTGAGGAAATCTTGAGCTTCCAAAAGATCCAGAAAATAATAAAATATGTCGGAGAGATGGATGCGGGTTCATCCAAGTGCTAAAAATGATGGAGGAGTGGAAGAAATCACACTCATCATCCAAAATCATCCCATGACATTTCCTTACATCAATAGACCAAATTGAATTCTTCAGTAGCCATTTTTGTTATTTTAAATCTGCCTTGGGAAACGTGATATGGCCAAAACTTCCTCCTAGAGTTCCAGCGTTGTCAAACTGAGCTCACTAGGCTCTCTGGAAGGGGGGTAATACGGTAAAAACAAGTGGCTGTACCACCCATTCCTCATACAATTCCCTAGATGAACCAAACAAATCATCTCTATGCTCTGACAGGCCATTCAGCATGACAAAACTGCACCAAAATGGTACACTGAGAAAAATCATCACTGCAACTGCTCGGAAGTGAAAACAAGCTATCTCATTGGAATAAGGGAGTCCAAATACATCTAAGGTGCATACTCATAAAATCTGCAGATCTCTGTACGATCAAGAATAATATCCAATATGCCCAAACAAATAAAATAATAATTTGTAAATGATCAATAAGATAACCCATCCTAACATCCATCTGCTGCAAGTGTTTAAAGGTTAAGACATGGTCTAAAAATCATTCAAATAACCATTATAACAAGTAGAAATCATTTCACTGGTGATCCAACAACCAAATATAGAGTTTCATCAATTAACTATAACTTAGACCAGACTTTCAAGACCATACTCACTTCATAGTTGTAATCAATTTGCTAGTGAAGGGTGAGGGATAGAAATCAAATGGTTAGGATAAAGGGTGACTAACAACTTGACATTGTGACACTTTGGATATGTAAAGGGGATACTCAATCTAACATATGTCGGACAAACAACAACATAGGGGATGGCAGTGTCTCACAAATAAATAAGTTATGTTTAGAGGTGCTTATTCACCTTGACAAATGCTCACAATCCAAATAAAATACAAATGAGGCTAACAATATTTAGATATAACTTTTTAATAACCATTTATTTTTGGGGATTTGAATTTCCATAGCCTTGGTCCATGCATTTATTACATGGATTTTTATTATTGAGGCTTCATGCGTTCATGTAAGTTTAAAAACACTACTTTTCATGAATGTTTTTTTTCACAAGATATTCATTTCAATATACTTAAAATCCAATTTCATTAGGCTTTCCTTGCATTCATGTATGTTTAAAAAACAATTCTTTTCATGAATGGAATTTTTCATAAGATATTGATTTCATTTCCAAAATTTACACTGTATTGATGGCAACGCTATTTTTTTAAGGTTTAGGAAACACAACCTAGGCAACTCAGAGCCGAGACACAAATAAACCTGGAAGCTTGTCCAACACAGAGGCTCTAGTAGGGAAAGGTATTCCATGCCAAAATTCAAGTAGTAGGTTGGGCTAAAACATAACTGGAAGGTAATGGGTGGGTGGAGATAGTGAACAATGAAACCAACACTAGCAAGCCAAAGTATAGTGGGAATGATCACCCCTTCTCTCCCTAAGGGGGTTAAAACCAATGAGTATGGGTCAAGAAATTCCAGGTCTAAGTAGGGAGATACATACATAATATCAATACATCCAAGTCCACATATTTATATTATCGGTAGATCATGACACTAGATGCTAAGACATGTCACAAGAATGAATATAAAATCAATGATAACCATAACACAAGATAATATCTGCTGAGTCATATACATGTAAACAATCAATCTGAACCAACATCTGTCCAATGAAGAACTACTAATGCAACTCTGGGCACTACTGAATGCTCTGCAAATGGCTAAATGACTACATCAGTCCTCAAATCTGAGTGTCCTAAGACTCATTCATGGAATGGGAGACTACTATAGTCCATCATCAAATAATGATCCATCATAAATTCTCATCTCAGCATCTCATATGTAGGTGAACTGGCTGAAAAATGTACTAAAATCTAAAAAATAGAATATGGTATCCCGGATACTATATATGTGATAACACTGTGATTTTGTGAGGAAGTAATATGACAAGACAAAAGTTGATCTAAATCATTGTGCTCTTTTTGTTTACCTTTTTACTATTTTTAGCAACTCAATGATGAATTCTATGTGAATCTGTGACATGGATCTATGATGCGATGTTTCTATGTTTTAAATGATGTTATCATGTTGGATCTATTTGCACATCAATATATTTCCCACAATTATGATTGAATAATGCGATTTGTTGAAGAATGATTATGAATGATAATGTGAATGCATAAGTTGAATGATCTATTAATGTTGTGCTAATCTGATAAGTTGATGTCACATTTCCTCTCCCCTATTCCGCGGAAACTTGGTTTCGTCAGCTCTCCCTTGAACATCTTGGGTGAGACTTCATCCGCTCTATGGGTTTTTTCAGGTGGGGTAAAACCTTTCTGGGCCGGTGCTCAGGGAGATCGTGGTGGTTTGGTTGTCGATAAAGTGGGAACCCCTGTTGACTGGGTTTGTGTCAACAAATGTATACATCATTATAGCATCATCTAAAGACTCTCAATATGATCCTTAACCATCCCATAGACTGTTCAATCATCAAAATATAATTTGAGAAATTTATGGATAAAATATCGAAAAGCAGGTACCACTCTTCTATAGAAAATAATAGGCGCACTCTTAAGTCCAAATGGAAGTAATGTGTAATGGAAGCAACCCCAATCTATCAGAAAGGTGGTGTTGTACCAATCTTCTTTTGTAATCCTAATTTGATGGTACCCAAATAATTCATTATGAAAAGAACACACCTATTTCCCCCTATTCTCTCCAACACTTCATCTATGAAAGGTGTACGAAACAGATCATGTAAGCAAGCATCATTCATTTTTCCCAGGTCGACACAGATATGTACTTCACCATTTTTTGTATCTTGTACAACCATTGGTCTAAATCACTCTTATTTTTTGACAGGTTCAATAATTCCTATGTCTAGTATTCGATCTAACTATTCCTTCCCCTTCGTTTTGTAAATGGGGTTTAATCTATATGGACTCTTCTTGATATGCCTTGCATATGGTTTCATAGGGATATTCATTTCACCCATATCGCCGATGATACCCTTCATTTATGAGAACTTTGTTCGAAACAAATCTTGGTACTCATGCAACAAATCCATAATTTTCCAAATTGTCTCATCATCCCAATAATCCCCAATATTGAAAAATTTTGAGTTCTTAGGGGAACCAACATTCACCTTCTTTATTTTGAGGGGATTCAGAAATTTGTCATTTGATAATCCTTGTCCCTGCATTGCTTAACTACCCTCATATTCAGGGATATGAATATCACATGTATCATCTAAAGGTTCACCGGTTATGTTATAACACTCCATCCATTTCTACACCATCACATTTCATTGAGGAAAACTTGACATCGGAACATGGATGTCCTAAAAAATATTGTCTTTAATAACATGCAGAGAAACATCAACTGACTGTCATCAACAAAGCTAAAAGTATGTGTGAACCTAGTAGCTAACTCATCCTACTCTATAGTTCCTCGTCGAAGTTTGACCAATGTATACCAATTTCTTTTTATCATGTCCAGAGTATGGATAAACATATGAACCCATTCTTGTCTAGGTGATGTACTCCATGTCACACAACACTTTTAAATGTGGTCAACATGATTCATCAAACCCATATACTTTTGATCATTGTAAGAAATATTTTCTTCAGAATTGATTTCTAATAGCCGTAGACACTAGGGTCATTCTGAAATAGATTGTTTGTGAACAACCCACCATATTGTTGGTGTATCTTTCATGGAGACATCCATAGCTAACATGTGTTGAGGCTCTATTACCTTGTCTTCAAATTCCATGATAAATGTAACCAGATTAGGCAATTTTTCATAAGTAGGTAGATCACATACCTCAATACCTACCCATCATAGATATTTTAGGATCCTTGCACATTTACGCATCGATACTTCATGAAGCCGGATATTCCAATTCTCTAAGTCTTCACCTGAATTTGATGAACATGAACTAACACTTCAGCAAATCAGTTTTCCATTAGCTATAGGAATGATGTAGTCATCCATTGCATACGAGATATTGTAAATGTTATCTAGGAACTCTTCTTAACCTTCAACCTTCACTAACTTGACATATTGCTGTCCCTTTAAAGGATCGATTAGAGTGACTACCTGCGGAAATTAAGCCCAAGATAAGATCAATTGAACTCACAAAATTGCTTGTAAAACATGCATAAATTCACTCAGAATGGAGACTAAATATGGCGCATAACACAAACTTCTATTGAATAAGTTTACATCATCCAACCTCATGAATTCATAGGATTTCCAAATATATAATTACGAGATTCGAATGCATAAGGATTCAATTCAAATAAGCGCAAAAGCATACTTACTAAAAAGTCAAAATCCCCCCATAAGTGTAGAAAAACTTTCCTGCCATTTCAACAAGGTCACAAATAGGATAAATGAAGTGTATCAGCTCATAAGTGAAGGAAAGTGTATAAAATCATGCTTCTGGAAGAGAAAAATAAGGAGGGTGAGTTGTGTAAAAAACAAGGAAATTTCCTTAAAAATAGATTTCACCTTTTTCCTTAAAAGCTACTGAAAAGCAATCTAATTCTGGATAAGGAAGGAATGCGCACTTACTAAACTGGGCAGTCTGATGGGTTGTTAGAATCTTATCTATAATCTTTCAAAGGTGCTCATGTAGGCTGTTTAGGAAAGTTTGACCATAAGGATGCAAGTGGATGCCAACTAGCTAGTCATTAGGGGAGTTTTGAGGTAACAAATGGGCCTAAAAAAAATTATACCATTAAAATTCACTTTATAAGAAACAATAGGATTCAAGATGATGATATCAACTGTAAGGGTAAAATTTGTAAAAATAAATGGGGGGAAAAAGAAAACACTACTTTTTCTTATCGTAGTTTTGAAATATCTCCTTATCTGTTCACCCAAATTTCGAGTTTGGGGACTTGTTGGATGCATAATTTAATTTCTCATCCAAACCATACCCACAATGCATACTTCTGAGGTGTACCCATGACACCTAAAAATGAAAATTTCAATAAAAAGTATATTGATATTAAAATACTTTTTTTAATGAAATATTTATTTTTGGGCACCGTGGTTACCTTAAAAGTATGCAGTGTGGGTATGGGTTGGATGCAAAATTAAACTCCACATCCAATGAGTTCCAAACTTGAAATTTGGGTGAACCGATAAGGAGATATGCCAAAAATACGATGAGAAAAAATAGTTTTTCTTTTTCCCCTCCAAAATTTAGAACTTTTGTTTTATTATTATCACTCTTATTTTATTATTTCCCTTATGAGGTCCATTTTAGACCTCAAAATCCCAAGACCTAGGAATTTAACCAAAATGATTAAATATTATATCCTAAGTATGAGAATGGGTTTTGATTATTCTAACACCTCCTTTTAAGCCTGAATTATGTAAACTATCAGATATATATCCGAGATATAGGTCCTAACAACAAGGCTTAGTCACCCTTTACATACTGCTTATCCATACAAAACAAGGAAAGAAGCAAAACCACAAAGGGGAAAATCTTCCCTTAAACATGGACTTGAACAAAATTGTGTTGGCCTTCTGGCGTCTCTTCGACCCAAGTTCATTCCCTTTTCTCTTGTGCACACAAAAGCCCAAGATATCATCCTGATAGAGCAAAGGGGAATGAAAACACCTACAAGAAGATGTAGTTTCACCCAAGATATATTTCTATGGGTAACTTCCAAGACTAGATTTCTGCAGTTGGGTGGGGAATTCGACGTCCCTTGGATTTTTTCCAAGGCACTCGAATGAAGCCTGTGGATGGATTATTTATGCTTACTATGCACATTTAGACTGTAACACACTTCTTCATTTGTAAATAATATAACAATACCCACAATGCAACATATATACATTTAACTTATAACAATGCAACTAATATATATAAACTCAATCATAATAAATTACATAAGCATTTATTCACAACAATATATACAGATGCAACTTAAACATAATCGACATTCACACATTTAACATAGAATCTAATGTGGAAATCCATCCAGGGAAAAAATCACAAAGGTGCAGGATTCATCTAGCGTGGGAAATATATGGAAACATTGGTTTACGCACTAATCTGTAGACTATGCTCTAGATATTCCTTGCTTATATATACATACTTCTCTCTCCTCTCATTTTCTCTTATCTTTTGTCACTGGTTTTTCTCTACTTGAATCTACTACTGATCCACACACATCCTAGATCGACTCACTCTCTTCTACACTTCTACGCACTCACCCATAGATTCTCGACTCCATGCACTTAGCAAAACTAATAGGCATCCAACACTTCAGAAGCTATAGAGGATAAATAGGCTGAACAACTAACAATGATGAAGAGTCTAACCTGCATATAGCTTGGGTTACTCCTTTTATAGATTCTTTATTGACTCTTTACATACTATTTACATGTCTCTCTCTCAGCCAACTTCCTACACTTAGCCAACCAAATGTCTTTCCTATTCTAGTGACACATGTCAGTAGGCACTAATGACCTAACTTAAAAAAGATACATTCATAGGTGTGACTTTTATCGGCTCTAACTGATCTCATACCCATGATCTTTTTGACCTGCTACTTTCTAATCGTTACACTGTTGCATGCCTTATAACATAGCTCTACTTCGTTGCATTATTTCTTTGTCATGGATTTTCTTCTGTTGTGGATTCTTCTTTTTTTGTGGCTTCTTTTCTATCATGGATTCTACTCTGTAATGGATTCTCTTCTGTCCCGACTTCTCTTCTTCTAGCATCTTCTCTTATTTGTAACACCCCAGTTTTGAACCCATGGTATTAAGGTTGTACATGATGTATGTATTGTATTTGAATCATGGAAATGAGCTCAAGTCCAAGGCCCTACCATTGATTGATGTTTTGGGGATAGGTGATCAAGGTTCATACCTATGGTTTTGGTGCTAATTCAAGCACATCATGATTTGAACATCATGTAAATAAACCATTTAATAAAACAATACATCTAGATATGGAACTGCAACATGCAAGAGATGGGGGAATGATTTCAAAAGGAATAGGGTGGGGATTTAGTCAAACCCCATGAGACAATAGGGTGTAACCAGATGTCAAGGGGGAAACCCATGAACCCTCAGCTACATTTTGTCCTTTGTCCTCAATCATCAACTTCTTCCAAAAGTTGGTTGAGGTAGTTAATGCCTTGGACAAAGCAAGGTATGGAAGCATGATTGCTTGATTGAGCAAGCCTGCAATTCTGTAGCCTAGGAAGCTAGGTTCTTGTTTCTAAATCAAGAAATCATGAGAATTTGTAACCATTCCCCTCATCCTTGAGTCGCACTAAACGTTGGATCATTCTGTTGATTCCCACTGTACATGGAGCCGGATTGCAGACTCGTGTTTTGTACTGTGTTGTTCATGCAGGTCATTCAACCCTAGTTGAAAAACTCATGGTATTCTTAAGTAAATTGGGTCACGGAGATCACTTGATTTGATGAGAGTGTGACCCTCCATAGTCTCGTGATTGAGCTAGAGACATGCACTGTGGTGGTGTTCGTTTATTGGTCAATACTGAGAGGGGGGGTGAATCAGTATTGTTACATTTTTACTAATTTAACCACATTTTAAATCTATCATTAAATACACATAACAATAAGAATACACATAACACAATTTTAATGTGGAAGCCTAATAGGGCAAGCCACCAATATGTACTATTACTGCAAAATTGTTATTTACAAATAGTTTTACCTACTACTACAAAAATAGATGGTATTACACCCTATTTACCAGCAACTATTGGAAGGATGCTACACCCCCTTGGTTTATCAGCTATTTCTGAAAGGATGCTACAACACCCTATTTACCAGCAACTACTAGAAGGATGCTACGACCCTTGGTTTATTAACTACTACTGAAAGGATGCTACGACACCCTATTTACTAGCTACCACTAGAAGGAGGATACGACCACCTCGTTTATTAGCCACTACTAAAAGGATTCTAGGACACCTTGTTTTTTCAGCTACGACTGAGAGGACACTCCTACACCCTATTTACCATCTTCTGCTGGAAGGAGGAAACAACCCCCTGTAGGACTGTTGTTTTCCCTAGCACCACCCTACCACTGTAATATGTTTTCTTTAAATATTCCCTCAATCTATGTCATTCTTCCTGGTCTCTTCTTCAGCTATGGATACATCAATTCAGAACACCTAGACCACTATTCTCTTTAGACTATGTCGATCTTCCTAATATAGACATTGTTAAATGTTCATATGCTAAGCTAGATCATTAGTATTTCATTTCTATTTCATAACAAAAGCATATAAACAAGATCACTGAAAGATAGACAAGCACAACCATACAAAAGGAGAACACAAAGATTTATCCTGGGAAAACCCTAAAGGGAAAAACCCAGCAAAAGCTTCCTCAATATAGATGCCCCAAAAGATAAAAGATAAAACCAACAAGGATATCAAAGCCTAATCCTCCTCCTTCTCCAGCTACTTCTCTTCTCCACTAATGCGCTACACAAGTGAGAGTGTGTGTGTCTCAAATGAGGAGCACCACACCTCTATTTATATTCATCCGTTCACTTGAATTAACTCATCCGACATGTAGGCTCGAGTTTCACATGTAGGCTCAAGTAACCACACTGGGGTGATAATGACACACCTTTACAAATAGAGGGGACAACCTCATGACTCTTATTAGTTCTTCTGATTAGAAGCATCAGGGTAAAAGATAATACAAGTGGTTCTCCCAGTAGGACCATCGGGGACCATAAAAGATACATATAGAATAATCTTTGAAGTTACAATATTTCAACACTCCCCCTTAATGAGAAGGGTATTCTACAACAAAATCAACAACAACAATAGTAGGAGAGGACATCATCAACATCATTAGGGTAACACATCTATAAATCATTGGAAGCTTTTCAACATCATATAGTCTTCGTCTTCAATATTTGATGACAAGAACTCTTTAATCAACATCAGCATCTTTTGACCTTTTGATCAACAACATCTTCAACACTTTGATCTTTTGATTAGCAACATCTTCAGCAACATCTTCAGCACTTAGAACTTTTGATCAGCAGCAACATCTTCAGCACTTTGACCTTTCGATCAGCAACATCTTCAGCACTTTGAACTTTCTATCAGCAACATTTTCAGCAACATCTTCAACACTTTGACCTTTCGATCAGCAGCAACATCTTCAGCACTTTGACCTTTCGATCATCACCAATATCTTCAGCACTTTGATCTTTCGATCAACAAAGACATCTTCATCATTTTGACCTTTCGATCAGCAACATCATCACATTCTAATTAGTAACATCGTGATCAGCACCATCATCATACTTCAACTCTCAAACAGAATCATCATCATCATATCTTGATCTTTTGATCAGTATGTCATCATCATCACATACTGATCATTATCATCGTCACACTCTGATCTTTCGATCAGTACATCATCATCATCATACTCTTGATCGTTCGATCAGTACATCATCATCATACTCTGATATTTTGATTAGTACATCATCATCATCATGAAAACATCAACATCATCAAAACATCATTATGATCAAAACATTCAACATCATCAAAACATCAAAATATCATCATCATCACACTCTGATATTTCAATCAGTACATCATCATCATCATAAAATCATTATCATCAAAAAATCAACATCATCAAAACATCAACATCATCATCATCAAAACATCAACATGATCCTTCCTTTCGGAATTACGGTACTTAGACGATCCTTCCTGTCGGAATTACGAGATTTAGGTCTTTACGGAGTTACTAATGATCCTTCCTTTCAGAATTATGGGATCAACACATTTGTGGAGCTCAGATGATCCTTCCTTTTGGAATTATAGGATCAAGTCTTTACGGAGCTACTAACGATCCTTCCTTTCGGAATTATGGGATTTAGATCTTTACGGAGTTGCTAATGATCCTTCCTTTCGGAATTACGGGATCAACACATTTTTGGAACTCAGACAATCCTTCCTATTGGAATTACAGGATCAACACATCTATGGAACTCAGACAATCCTTCCTATTGGAATTACGGGATCAAGTCTTTACAGAGCTACCAACAATCCTTCCTTTTGAAATTATGGGATTTAGGTCTTTACGGAGTTACTAACGATCCTTCCTTTTAGAATTACAGGATTTAGGTCTTTACGGAGTTACTAATGATCCTTCCTTTTAGAATTACGGGATCAACACATCTATGGAACTCAGACAATCCTTCCTATTGGAATTACGGGATCAAAACACGTTCTTGAGTACTGAAGTCACCGGATCTATTCTGAATCGAGGTTCAAGGATGATAACAATCCTACTACCTTTTCGATGACCAAAGTTCACTGGATCCATTCTGAACCAAAGTTCAAGGATGTTACAATCCTGCCACCTTCTCGATGACCGAAGTTCACCGGATCCATTCTGAACCGAAGTCCAAGGATTATACAATCCTGCCACCTTATCGATGACCAAATTTCACTGGATCCATTCTGAACCGAAGTCCAAGGATGATATAATCCTACCACCTTCTCGATGATCGAAGTTCACCAGATCCATTATGAACCGAAGTTTAAGGATGATACAATCCTGCTACATTCTCTATGACTGAGATCACCAGATCACTTCTGGACATATGTCCCAGGATGATACAATCCCATTACAACATCACTACTCCCCCTTTCAAGGAAGGTCTTTCCAAACCATACCAAGCTTGTCTCAAAAGTGTTTGAACTTTACTCGGGACAAAGGCTTCGTCAACACATCACCATCTAAACCATCATCATCTATATCTTCAGTATGTGAATACTGAACTATCACCATCTGTATCTCCAGTATGTGAATATTGAAAGCATCATCTATATATTCAGTATGGGAATACTGAAACATCATCATCTGCATCTTTATCTTGTATGTAGAAATATCAGATTTCTATGTGTTACGATGGAACACAAGGTTCTCTGTTATCACAAATCTCGTTATCACATAGAATCAATGTAGTATCCATATTCAGGTCAAGGATACCTAATATCAGCTTCCAAAGCCATATGGCTTCACAACTTAGCAGAGCAATCTGCTATGTATTTTGCTTTTTTTGTTCTAAGAGAAACACTGGACTATTTCCTGCTAAACCATGAACTCATATTAGACCCCAAACAAAAGCATCTACCTGATGTGCTTTTCCTATCTGAGAAACTTCCAAACCAATATGCATTTGTATAGCCATACAATCTGTAGTCATGGCTACCATCATAGTATAGACCAAGGTCTATATTCCCTTTCAGATATCTCATCACATGTTTTGCAGCTACTAGGTGAACCCATCTTGGTTGAACAAGATATTGACTTAAGGTGTTCACAGCAAAAGAAATGTCTGGTTTGGTATTTGTTAAGTACATCAATGACCCAATGATCTGTCTATAATGAGTCGCATCTACTAACTCTGATGAGTCATCATCTAACAGCTTCAGGTTGGAGTCCATGGGTGTGGCCATGGCTTTGCATTCCAACATATTTAATCTCTTCAATATCTCTACCACATACTTTCCCTAGTCGAGAAATATTTCTTCTGAACTTTTTCATATTTCCAGACCTAGGAAATAGTGCATTAACCCAAGGTCTTTCATCTCAAATTATTCTGCTAGTTTCTTCTTGCTTTCCATGATCTGTTTCTCCTTCCCTGTTAAGAATACGTCATCCACATATAATAACAGGATGAAAGGTTCATCTTCTACAACCTTGAGATAAAGGATAGGATCAACTTTACTCTTGGTAAAACCCATAATTGACAGGAAACTGCCATACCAAGCTCTGGGAGCTTGCTTTGTTGGAGTAGGGTCCCGTAGCTACAGGAAAAACTGCTGTTTTGGAATGAGTAAGTCAAAGGTAACAGTACCTGAGCGACCGAGAGGAGAAAGATCAACCACTGCACTTAAGGCAGCGGCGTAGACAGGAGGGCTCAACTACCCTCATAAAGGAAAAGGAGCAACGAGGCCGAGGTATTGAAGATGAAGGATAGAAAAGGAAGCAGCGCCGATACCCACGGTCAGTGCCAGGAAGCGTGGAAGACTGCAGGAAGCTGTGGTGTGAGGGAAAGCAATAGTTCAATTACAGATACGCCGACTGTCACAGTTAGGGTTTTGGGTTACTATTGGGAGAGGCCCACAGTGTTGTAATGGTGAGACCTTCAGGCCGCCTATAAAGGGATGTATTTTGTATTGTAAAAGGTTAGCTAATTAGCTATTCAGCTAGTCAGTCGATGATCTGTTAGCTCATAGATCTTTTGTATTATAGAAGAGCCGAGCTCTGGTTCTTTTATTCAGTCTGTAGTATCTTACTGTAACCAGTAGCTGACTCCTAGAGTATGTATGTAACAATCCGCAGGGATTGAGAGAGAGAGAGAGAGGAAGAGTATATTGTAAGAGAAGCAATATAAGAAGAGAAGAGATCTAAGAGAGAAGGGATCCCAACGGTGTGCACGGAGTTACCCAGAAGATCTTAGCTGCATATGAGGTTGCAGCGGAACTGTGTTTACTCTCCCAAGTTATAATATATAAACCAGTTCCCGTGGACGTAGCTTCTACCCTGGAAGTGAACCACGTAAAATCAGTGTTTTATGTGATTGCTTCATGTGATTGTGTTACTTAGTTGCTATCTGTTATCTATTACATGAATGCTGTATATCAGTTAGTAAATATCTGTATGTTCTCATTCCTTTACAGCATTATAGAAGGTAAAAGACGAGTTTAAATATATCAAGTGTCTGGTTATGAGTTGATCAGTGCTTGTTTCACACAGTAATAGTCACTCTGTTAAGTGTTTCCAGTATACTTATTCAGCAAATTCAGTATAGCGATGTTAGTGTATTGAACCGTGAAGTGCATGTAAGGTTGTTTAACACCCTGTTGGAGGTTAGCCAAGTTATTCCTCCCAGTGAGAAACCCTTTGGACCTTGAGAGTCGCATTGGGCTGTACTATAGGAGATATCACATTGACAGAAGGCGATATCGCACCGACAGAGGAGCTGCGGTGTGAGATATCATAGATAGTGAGAAACACAGAAGGGACAGTTTGCGCATCGTCCTAGTCCTTGCGATGTGATAGGAGTCCTACCCCTATCAGAGTCTGCGGGTAAGAGAGAATTGCAACTAGAAGAAAGATCTCGCTGGCTAAGAAGAGCCACGAGGCACCAGGATGCTACAGAACCTGGTTAAGGACACTTGAGTCTTTGGCCAAACCATCTAAGATCACTTCGGGTGAGACTTCAGGCTGCTCTGCGGTCTGTTGCCGAAAGGGCCAGTGAGTTAGGGGTGTTTTTGGTACATTATAAGTAAACTCGGGTCTGCCCATAGTAACCAACATGCTTCATGCCATAGAGTCCCTTCGTCAACTTACATATATGAGTCCATCTGTCTTCAACTTCAAATCCTTTCGATGTAACACTCTTCCTCAATCATACCATTACGGAAGGATTGTATTTACTTCATCATGGAAGCAACTACCATCATAGTTTTGAAGGAAGTGTACCTTGCTTCCTGGAGTAAGTGTCTCTTCAAAATTAATTCCCTCTTTCTTATAGAAACCTCTAGCCACAAGTCTTTCCTTACTTCTATCAGCGACATATTTTATCTTGCAAATCCATTTGTAAGATACCACATGCTTTCTTTCTGGTTTGAGTACTATATCCCAAACATCATCATAACATATTCCATGAGTTTGTCTTGTCAGATCATCAACATATCCTAGTCTTCTGCATTCAACTTTGAAGGTTGGAACCCACTTTACTCTTGGTAAAGTCTTGATCCATCAGGAAGTTGTCCATCATGTCATACCATGTCGAACTCAGATATCTTTTGTAGTCACTCCCCCTCAAGTGGAGTATTATCTTCCTTCTTCATTCTGTATAGGTGATTCTATGCTTGATATATACTGGTCAATAGAGTATGTCATGTCATAGTCTATTCTTTCTGAGGCAAATCACGATTCTTGCTTTGTACACTTGTTCTTGCAGATCCATATGGAATATACTACGTACTTCCCTTTATGTGTCGAAATCATATCATATACATCATTCCCCATAATCAACTGCTATTATTTGATCATAGCTTCTTTCATAGCATTTTTTTTTTCATCTTGAGTTATCTCTCATACCCATGGTGGTCTTCATCCTTTGAGGTGGATCTACCGCTCTTTGAAGCTCTTTCTTTTGTCATGGTGTCTCTGATTCTGGGAGCTTCAGATTCATGTTTGTTGAATTGTCATCACTTGTTCTTCGGAACAAGTCTCATTCTTCTTTTCTTTTAGGAGGTTGTACAGGACCTTTCCTACAATTCAAATGCACCAGTTGCATGGTTAGAACTACATATGCATAACGACAAATTCTTATGCATCATGCAACTATTTAGCCAATACAACATTCATCCATATCTCATAGAAACTTTCTATATGCCTTCCATCTCTACCATGACATCATTGATATTGTACACTAATCCAAATAGTTTTCATTCTAGATAAGTAACAATGGATATTTGTATAGAACCATGAGCTACTTACCCATCACATGCATGAAAACAACACATCAACTGAATATAATCAAATGCATAACAAAACAATATCATTAAATGATAATTGAATACTTATATTTTGTTTGTTTCATGGGTAGACTCATTCTTGATCATTCTGCTTCATCATCTTCTTCATCCATGAAATCATCATTTATTATCCAAATGTTAAGATGGATAAGAGGTTCGTCAAGAATTGAGTTCTTCATATTCCTCATCGCTTGAGGGATCTTCTTTGAATGGTGAGAGCTTGATCTTCAATTTGCTCGCATCTTTCTTCTTCTCTTGTTATGAGACGAGCTTCTTCTTCTTCCCAGAGTCAACTAAAAGTAATCACTTCCTTTTGGCACACATTCCTCACATGAATGAATCCCATGATCATGGGAGGCCATTCTCTACTTCTTCTTCTACCGCTTCAAGATGTTATGCATTCTGGATCTTCACATTTTTCAACTGTTTTCTCAAATCCATCTTCTGAATTATGTTCTTCTCTTCAAATGGCTTGATCAAGGAATCAAACATCTTTGGTGTCTTTAGGGAAGACACTTGTGGTACAAGTTGATCCATGATTGAATCAACAATGATCTTCTTGTCCTTGATCAAGTTCTTCTTGTGTAAGGCTTTGAGGCTCATCTCCCTCTAGAACTGGAACCTCTCTACTCATGTAGGTGTCCAATTCATTTTATTCAAAGAGATCAAATACTTCCATGCTTGGAAGTTTACAACTTCACCAAGCTTATCATCAATCTGATGTGATAGATCACTTTGAAATGAGAACCTCAAATGCAAATAGCAAAATATTAGATCTTACTGATTTGAGGTGTCCGTCCTGCTTCCGGAGCTGGCTGATATAGGGTTTGTCAGAGAAACCCTAATTTTCAAATATTCAAATATTTCATATTTTATTGGATAGAAATATATATCTCTTCAAATGGAGCTATCCAATGTACTCCTTTTCTGAAAACAGTGGAGGGAAGCTCCCGTAACAGGAAGCCCTAGTTTTCCAATTTCTTCTGCAGAAATGTTTGTTACTGTTTCTGTGATATATTCGAAATGACTACTCCTCTGTGTTTGAAATTTTTCACTGAGGTAACCTCGCATGTCCCTGATCCAAAACCATATGTTTGATCAGAATTTGTTTCACCAATTGGGATTTATGATCATTTGCCCAAGGTGACCGGTTACAGGACTGTTCAGAATAGTGGAGTTGTATGGCATGCCACATGTCACTGGTTCATCTTCATGTTCAGAAATTCATACCACAGATATTAAATTCCGTGCTATTTCTGGAACATCTTCATGAATTCCATTTGGAACTTTGTATCCCACGCTATAGCAATTTTCCCTAGGTGTCCTGTTTAGGGATGAATTCTGGAAGAGGATGGAACCCTAACGTGGAGGGATCATATCTCCCAGAATATAGTGAATCTGAGTCTAAATTTTGGACACAGTGTAAATCAGTATTTTACCGTCGGCCTCTAAAATTTTAAACTCATGATCCTTCGCCAATCTTAGGATATATCAAATGTACCAAAACTTAGTAGTTTTTGTATTTAGGGTTTTTCCAGATCGGGGTCAAACTAGGGTTTGACTTTCCTGAAGTTTCACCCAACCAAATTTCTTGATCCAGGTCTCTAAAATTCGATTTTTATGAGGAGAAAAATCCTATGCTGGGATCACTCAAAAATTCTTCTTCTGTAGAAATCCCTAATTTTTCGCACCAAAACTGAAAATGCTCAGAATCAAATTTTGCTTCGAGAGAAAGATGCGCCCTTCAATGGAGAGCGAGTCTAGACTTCTTTTGCTGATCGATCATGGATAGAGACCCAAAAAATAAAAATCCCTAGATTCTTTAGCTGCATAATTTCTTCTTTCAAGGTGTCTCTGATACCATGTTAAATTTTCATATGCTAAGCTAGATCATTAGTATTTCATTTCGATTTCATAACAAAAGCTTATAAACAAGATCACTGAAAGATAGACAAGCATAAACATACAAAAGGAGAACACAAAGATTTATCTCGGGAAAATCGTAAAGGGAAAAACCCAGCAAAAGCTTCTTCAATATAGATGCCCCAAAAGATAAAAGATAAAACCAACAAGGAGATCAGAGCCTGATCCTCCTCCTTCTCCAGCTACTTCTCTTCTCCATTAATGCGCTACACAAGTGAGAGTGTGTGTGTCTCAAATGAGGAGCACCACACCTCTATTTATATTCATCTGTTCACTTGAATTAACTCATCCGACATGTAGGCTCGATTTAATCATGTAGGCTCAAGTTACACATGTAGGCTCAAGTAACCACACTGGGGTGCTAATGACCCACCTTTACAAATAGAGGGGACAACCTCATGAATCTTATTAGTTCTTTCGATTAGAAGCATCGTGGTATAAGATAATACAAGTGGTTCTCCTGGTAGGACCATCGGGGACCACAAAAGATACATATAGAATATTCTTCGAAGTTACAATATTTCAACAGACATCTTAATATTTTACACATTCATACAATAAATACTCTTTACCTATTTCCTATCAATGCGTTTCTTCATAGTTGCGCTCCTTCGTTTTGGATTGTGACTGTTTACTTACAGACACAACTATTGATCATTTTACCCATTCGACGATCGTGCCATTTCATTGATAACTTTTAGTAAAAACATTGTTTTGTTCTTCCCACAACTCAGAATTCATTTCTGTAGCCCTGTTTATCATTTTCTGGTGCTTCTGCAATATCCATCTTCTTTCCGCAAGATCATCTTCTAGCTTTAATCAGAGCCGTTGATCCTATTTCTAAGTCTCTTTGGACCGTTGATCTAACGCATATATTTCTTCCTTGAAATCTTATTTCTGCACCACAGTTTCCTTATCAACGATACCACACCCTTGATCTAATTTTGAGTCTCTCTGGTCTGTCGATCTGACATACAGATTTCTCCTTCGAAATCGTATTTCCACACCATGATTTCCTTATCAATGATTCCCCACCGTTGATCTTCGTCGAAAATTTTCTTGTGCATTGATATGAGGTAAGATGCATATTGTGGAATGTGGGAACTCAACTCTTCAAAAATTTGACTTTTTGCTTTCCACAATTGTCTTTCTGCAACAACAATTCTGCACTGTTGATCTCCTGAGGGATCTTCTATGACCGTCGATCTCTAGATTGCGAAATAAGGGATGTAACATTTACTCAAATCGTATCTCAAATTTCTACAATCTCCTTTCTGCAAGCTTATTTCCGCAAGCTTATTTTCGCAAGCTCTTTTCTGTAAGCTTCTTTCTGTAAGATCCTTTCTGCAAGCTTCTTTCTACAATCTTCTTTCCACAATTTTTCTTCTGCACCATTGATATTTCACGGAACTAATCTCAACCGTCTGATCTTGATCTTTTGCAGGTTTCAGATTCCGAGTTCATAGAAATTTTAAACATTATTTCCACAATTCCCTTTCTGCACCGTCGATGTCTTTTAGCGGAACTAATCTCAACCGTCTAATATTTTGCGGGTTGTGGATTACAGGTTCATAGAATCTTTAAACGTTATTTCTGCAATTCCATTTCCACATTTTTCTTCCCCACCGTTGATCTCTTTTAGTGGAACTAATCTTGACCGTCTGATCTTGATCTTTTGTGGAACTTTGGATTTTTCGTCTAACTATTGGAATTAATCCTTAATTGTCGGTTCTAGTGAGGGACTAATATACTCCATATGATCTTGATATTTTTGCAGAAATTTATCCTCTTGCCTATATTCTGTGAAACTGATCCTTAACCATTGGATCTCGTGCGGGATGCTTCCTGACCATTGATTTTAGATCGAATGCACATCTCACCATGAATTTGCAGATATGCATGATTTCTTTGTAGAAATCCTTTGTGACTATTTTTAAAAGTTTTGAATACTTATATACAGAGATAATTTCATCATGCTGCTGATTATACATAATTTATAAACACTCTCGTAGATATAGTTTCTATCAAGAATTTATAAACACTCTCGCAGATATAGTTTCTTTGATTGTTTACATATACTCTGTCTCACATTCATTTCACTCTTCTGTAGTTTAACCAAATTTATCATTCATACTACATATCTACTTCCACTCGACCTCTGTTCTTTGTTTCATTAATCAGTCTAACAAACTTTGTCATTCATACTGCATCTCTACTTCCACTCGACCTCTGTTCTTTGTTTCATTAACCATTGTTTACATCATATTGTCGAAACTATTTTGGAAGTATTTAGATTATTCATTCATGTTCTCTTATCATCCATGTTAATCTCATCCGCATTAGGACACCATCATATTCCATCTCATCATATGTGTCATGCCACATCCTCAACTATGCCATGCCATGCCATCACTACCTTATCCTTTCACTGAGTTTGTCCTTTCATCATATACACTGGTTATTCCTTTGTCATTCATGAACATCTTTGACATCAATGACAACTATATACTCAACAATCTCCCCCTATGGCATTGATGGAAACCTATAAACATTGTCCCCTATTGACAACAATGACAAAGGATAACATGTTATACCAATGCTGTACCTATTTTGATATAGGATTTCTTGTCTTTCTACTTCTTGACAACTCCCCCTATCATCATATCTCCCGTTTGTTAATTGTACTATGTTATTTAATCAATGTATTATCCTTTATATTAATACTTCCTTTCTTGCAATAGGTTCTTGGATAACAGCTTAACTGATAGATCCATGGAATCCCCCAGTCATCGTACTTCCTCTCCTTTGTCAACATTTTTTTGACAGAGTTTATAGTCAGCATTTTTTTTACACTCTTCCATTTTTTGTCTAGTATGCATGTTAAAAAAAAAACTCTATTCTTGCTGCCATATCTAATGGTCTATTATTCCTGTAAGTTAACGGGCTTCTGTTTTTACCATGATTCCATAAGCTTGTGCATTTAGATGTTCATATAAAAACCTAGCATATACTGCTGGATTCTTTTGGATTTTACATCTATATTATCAACTGTCCAAGGACCCAAAACTTTAGATCCTCAACACAAATATTACTTCAGTTTATTACATAGTTTCTCTGGTCTCACTATCTCAAATAAAAAGACTCATAACCTCAAGATTTTCCTTTCTCAATGATGAACTCATCATTCTACCTTATCAATAGACTGAATTTTTATTTTTAGACTTGATTTTTCTTCTATTGTCAACAATTTTTATGTGTCATGACTTCAAATACTAAGTGAACATAATCATCTTTATCTTCTATTTGATTGCAGACATCATGGTCTTCATGACTCTCACATTTTTTTGTTCTCGCGTTACTTCATAATTTCTCTTGTGTCATCCATACACCAACCTTAATCATCCATCATCTTTGAAGAAGATAGATTTCAGCATAATTCAACATTAGACACCGATTGAGTTTTTTATTAGATACCAATTGGATTTTTCTGACTTTAACTCCCCTGATTATAAGATCCCTTCTAATGTTATTTTTAGGGTTTTCTTTAAATCATGAGAGACCTTTTTAGAAAAGGATCCCACAGTCATCACTACATCCTTCTTCATCATCTTCAATTTTATCGGTGTATCCTTTTACATATCTATCTTGTTTTTCCTTGGTTTTCATCTTCCATACCTTTTTCTGAGTTTCCTGGGAATATCTACATGTACTATTCTTGCAATGTTTTGCAAAGTGTCCAATACTATGACATATGAAACAAATAAGTCTTTTTCCATTAGAGATGTTGGTGTCTTCTTTCCTTATTAGCCCTTCATCTTCTTCTTTGATTCTACAATCGTCATCCTTGAATCAATCATCATCCTTGTGACCAAACTTGTGACAGCAATGACAATATCCATATAATGTATGTCTAGAGAATCTCTGGTTTTTCTACTTGTAATGAATTTTTTCTTTTGAATGTCTTCTTAAATTTTTCATCTTGGGAGGATGAGCGGAATTATGATAGCTGGACTTCATTTCCTTGTCATTCTTCTACTATCTGGGTGTATCTTTGGAGGCATCATGTTGACATTTAACATTTTCAACATTTTCATGAATGATGGAGCTTGATCCTTTATGATTATATCTAAGACCTGTTTTATCCCTGGGGGATATTTGTAAGCTGAGGAGTTTATTAAGAGCTTCATTACTTTCCTTGAACTTTTTACTAATAGTCAGCTGATATTTTAGCTTCTTTACTTCTTCCTTGAATTCAACAACTTCTTGTTTTAAGCTCTTGACCTCTTCCATACTAGCCAACACTTGTTGTCTTGAATTGTGTATCTCTACTTGGAGGGTTTTGACTTCCTCTTCTTTTGAATTCTTCTCTTCTTAATATTTTGACAATTTTTCTTTCAAGACTTTGCTCTTTTTCCTACATTTTACAATTTCATCTACAACATCCATGTATTGGGATTCTATGTCCACTTCTAATTCCTCGTCTCAGTTTGTTGTCCCTATACATAAATTTTCTTCATCTTCACTTATTTTCATCTTCACTAACATCCTCAAGAATAGCAAGTATTCCTTCTACTCTTTGCTTAACTGAGTAGAGGTCTTTTATCTTGTCCCAAAGTTCCTTTGTAGAGTTACATTCACCTATCTTCTCTTTGACATCATTAGGTAATCCATCAAGGATTGAAGCCATTTCCATTGAGTTACTTTTCTTGAATTTCTTTTGAGTTGGAGTCCTTATCCTCTTTGGTGGGAAGTAATCAGTGATAAGTGAATTCCATACATCATGTCCCAATTCCTTTAGATAAATTTTCATTCTTATACTCCAAAATATGTATTCTTATTTTCTAAGTATTGGAGATCCATTTATTATGTAAATCTGTTCTTATTGATCCATAGTGGTTTTAATGGGATCTTCCTTCCAGTGGTTAAATTGTAGTGAAGGAACCTACTCTGATACCAATTGTTGGTTTATTGGTCAATACTCAGAGGGGGGGTGGGGTGAATCAGTATTGTTATATTTTTACTAATTTAACCACTTTTTAAATCTATCATTAAATACACATAACAACAAGAATACATATAACACAATTTTAACGTGGAAGCCCAATAGGGTAAACCACCAATACGTCCTATTACTGCAAAATTGTTATTTACAAATAGTTTTTCCTGCTGCTACAGATAAGGATTATATTACACCCTATTTACCAGCAACTACTAGAAGGAGGCTACGCCCACCTGGTTTATTAGCTATTACTGAAAGTATGCTACAACACCCTATTTACCAGTAACTAATGAAAGGAGGCTATGATCCCTAGTTTATTGGCTACTACTAAAAGGATGCTATGACACCCTATTTACCAGCTACCACTAGAAGTAGGCTACGACCCACATAGTTTATCATCCGCTACTGAAAGGATGCTATGACACCTTGTTTTGTTAGCTATGACTAAAAGGATGATCCTACGCCCTATTTACTAGCTATGCTGGAAGGAGGAAACAACCCCCTACAGGCCTGTTGCATGCCCTAGCACCACCCTACCACCCTAATATGTTTTCTGTAAATATTCCTTCAATTTATGTCATTATTCCTGGTCTCTTCTTTAGCTATGGCTATATGTTGGGGCGCGCACCCTAATGGTCCTTAAGGTGGATTACTCCACGGGTTTTGGGAGTTTGTAAGCGGAGCTACGGCTCAAAATAGTCTTAGGGGTGTCGGGGCAAAGTCAAAAACCTTATGTTGTAATAAACCCATGGTTTAAATCCAGGGTTTAGGGTTCGGGGTGCCCATGGTTTAAGTCCAGGGTTTTGTAACAGTGCGCTGTTTAAATAGGCACTCTTGTAAGTAAGGAAGGTTAGGCTTTTTATGTAAAAGGAATTGATGCGAAGCTAAGGCTAATTTTGTAAGAAAAGGTTAAGTCCCAGCTGTGTGCGTGGACGACCTCTGCAGCTGTGTGTGTAGAGGGTTTTTGGGTGATAAGGAAATCTGCAGCTGTGTGCGCAGAGGCCTGTAGCTGTGTGCGTGGCTTTGAGGATTGAAGGGATCTGTAGCCGAGTGCGCAGATTAGAACTGTGCTTTTTGTAGAAAGTTGAATAAAACACAGTTCTGTGGACGTAACCCCTACACTGGGGGTGAACCATGTTATATCTTGTATCGTGGTTCTGTGTGTTGTTTATGTTGTGTTCTTTCATGCATTTATATATATATATATATATATATATGATAAGTAAAGATCACTGCTAGATAATAACTTTGCTATGAATTCCCAGTAAAGGGTTGTGCAAGGCACTGTTTGTTTATTTAACCGTGAAGCTAAATAAGTGAATGTTAAGCTCTGTGATTTATATTTATAATTTGTTAAAAGCTAAAGGTACCGTAATATCCCTCTTTTGCTTGCATAAATCTGGTTCTGTGGCACCCCATAGCTGTTTCAGGTGAGACTGCAACCTGTTCGCAGGTTGTTGCCGAAAGGGCCAACTCTGTGGGTCTTTTGTTGGTGCGAAGTTAAAGGCATAAAATTCGGGTCCGACCTTTTGCCCAACAAATTGGTTTCGTTGCCGGTTGAAATCAGTATCTGCTCAAGAGGGGTTTATGTCGTACCTCGAGGGCTATGTTCTAGAGGTCCTCTATGAAGGAAATCGATGATTGGCTTGATGAGACTTATCTGAAATTTGCTGAGCACAAAGATCCACGTCGTAGTGCAAACAAATTTTTACAAAGGTATGTTTTTTGTGACATTTATGAAATTTTCTTTGGTAGTATCCACATAGAGTTGCACCAATGGTTATCTAGGTTAGTAGAGTGAAGGACGAACATCCAAGCACATCAGTTTCCTGCTTGGACCCCTGTGAGAATTAATATACTAAAAAGGGTGAACAACGACATATCCCGCGCTGTTGATTTATGGACAATGCGAACCCTTGAAGCATTTGTGACGGAGTTCGCCATCGACATGAGTACCTCCTTTAGTGAAGCCGAGCGGTATTTTTTCAAAGGCCCAAGGGGTAAGTTTTTGAATTCATTTAGTTTGCGAATCAAGATGCTATTGGATGAAAAAGGTATATTGCTAATTGAATCAGAATGTTAGATTTAGTATTACTAACCTATGTTTGTAAGCGACAATACATTCGATGAGCAAAGTGGTTTGCTGCGAAGTGGCAAAAGGTACAAGAGAGATTTTGGATCCTATTCCTAGGGTTAGCATACCGAGTATTCCCCTGTAAGTCTTGCTGATTCAGACCTCAAAGAAACCCCTTCTGTTGGAAACCCTCCGGTAACCCCGCAGCGAAGACCTATTATCCCTGAGAATCTGTCGCAGTCTGAAAGTCACCCTAGCCCGAGTATTCCTATCGCAGGTCAGTCTACCCAAGTAAGTTCCCCCCTGCCTACTTTCAGTCCCCCTCCATCCTCACCTAGATCCGCTATGGCCCACATGCATGATGAAATTAAGCTACTTGTTTTCAAAGGAACTGGATCCGAGGATCCAGAGCAGTTCTGGTTTTTATGTGAAGCAGTGTGGACTGCTAAGTCCATTACATATCAAGATACAAAAAGAGCGTAGCTGGTTACTTCTTTCAGAGATCGTGCTCTGACCTGGTTCATGAATTTCTCCAGCACTTAGAACCATGCATTGGCTGACATAAAAGCAGCAATGATAAAGGAATTTAAGAAGCCAAAATTCGAGTCGCAGTGTATTACTGAATTGAAAGAGATTCAGTAGAGGCGTGGAGAGTCAGTATGGGACTTTGATTAAAGATTCAAAGTTCTGCTAGACCAAGTCAGTTTTACCATTGGACCTACGCAGCACAAGGAATGGTTCATTGCAGCGTTGCTACTGCATATCCGAACTCCACTCATGCAATAGAAGGTTGCTGACCAGCTGGAGGCTCTGGAAATCGTGATGAAGCTTGAAACTGCCCCTATCGCAGACAACTCTGGTATTGCTCAAATCCAAGCACAGTTGGCTGCAATGGCTTTGGATCTTCGGGATATGAAACAAGGAAAAACCGGTCACAAAGAGGTTTGGTGTACACAATCTCGCACAGAAGGTCATGCCAAGGAACACTATCCTGTGGTCAGAAATTACCCGAATACTGGTGCACCAAACCTGTTTACCCCGCAAGTTCTTTATTGTGAGATTTGCAGAACAACAGGGCAGCATCGACCTGAAGACTGCTATTTTCTACAGAGGTATGGATAGGTACCTAAGAACCCCTATTGTAAATTCTGTAAGTCCATAGGACATAATGAAGATGAGTGTCGTAGTTATGACCTCATGAGGGAACGCACCTATGATGCCTATCGAGTACAAAATGAGGGACTGAGAAATGATGGCTATGGCTACCGGGGTGATGCATCAGGTAGAGGTGCTTTTGGAGGCCATGGTCATGGTAGTATGGCTGGAAGAGGATGCGGTCAGGTGGTGTGTTATAACTATAACCAGGCCAAACATCTGGCTTGCGACTATCGGAACCCCACTACGACATGTTGGTATTGCCGGGTAGTGGATCATGTGATCTAGCAGTTCTCGCAGTTGATAGCTAAGATTCAGGAAAGAAATAGTGCCCCTACTCATAACATTCAGATGATTTCCATTGAGCAAAGACCTACCCCAGCCATTAATGTTGTTACCCGGAGTGGAGCTACGACGCACATAGAGAATAAGGAGAAACAACCTGATGAGGTTTGCATTCGCAAGGCTCCAGAGAAATCCCCAGCAATTGCTATCGAAAGAGAACAAGAGACAGTCATGGAAACCAAGTGCGATTTTGTTAATCCCAGCATAGCAGTAGTACCCGCGCAACAACATCAGAAGGAGTCGCAATTGTAAGAAGCTTCGACAGATAAAGTAAGTACACTATCCTCCTTTTTACAGAGCTGTATGAAACTCTTAAGGAATTAGAATGCTTTAAAGGAGTTGCAAAAAGTTCTTGCTTTCTGTAAACCTCAGAGAAGAGTTGATAAGGAGAAAACTGTTAATCGTGTCCAAAGAACTGGTAGGAAAATGAGACTGAATGCTCAGATAGGAGAGTATGATATGACTGATGTTATTTTGGATCTAGGATCATAGGTAAATGTCCTAACCAAGCAGACCTGGGAACAAATGGGAAAAACTACCCTTGATTGGTCCCCTATATAGTTGAGATTAGCCAATCAGCAGAGGATTGTGCCCCTAGGATGATTTCCTAATGTTCTAGTAGATCTTGATGGAGTCTATACTATAGCAGATTTCGAAGTTATTCAAATCATTAACGACAGCAATCCCTATCCAGCCCTGTTAGGTATTGAGTGGGCAATGGAAAATGCTGTAGTTATTAACCTTAATAAGAGACAGATGACTTTCAAAGGGCAAGATTTGCAAGTCATAGTCCCACTGGATCCCTCTCAAGGAGAAAGGTACACAGAACCCCTTTGAGATGAAGATCAGGATGTGTTGGACCATATCTACAATATCACAGCGAAGGAAGAAGATTATGTTGATCCTAATGCCGAAGGTATTATGGATTGGCAATGTGACAGCTCCTGTATGACGGATTCAGATGATGGTCTAGAGTATTGGCAGAATAGATTGTATGAGCTACATGGCCACCGTTGTGCAAGAATTACGAAGTCTCTTAGATGGCTTGGCTCACAGACAAGACCCTTACCTGTTTTTGATGGGTCAACAGACCCATAAGAGTTTATTGAGCAATTCTTAGCTCAGATACCAGACTCATAGAAGATGGAGACTTTGGATTTAGCATTCAGAGCCACAGCAGCCAGATGGTGGAATGGTCACAAACAGTACATTCACAGTTGGGAAGTTTTCCAACAGTCCCTTCGCCTGAGATTCAAGGATCGACCACAGGAGGTCCGGAGCAGATTTAATGGTAAGATGAACCCTCAGAAGAATTTGGAGCAATGTTACAAAGCCTGGAAGCATGTACCTCATATAGAGTGGGTGCATAGGTTTGTGCATACCTTGGATCCTGTTGCAAAGAATTGGTATGCGGAGGTCAAGCTTCGCCGGGGTACTGTAAGTTGGGATATTCTTATTGACAGTTTTGTATTGACATTTTCTAGTAATGAGGTTTTCCTTTCTCTAGACGTAGCTATTAGGTTGATCCATAATAAGGTGTTTGATGATCAAGAGATAGTAGAATACCAACCAGATTGGAAGGCATAAGAAGCTAATGCAGTCAAATGCTATAACCTCGCAATTGACGAGGATGACGATCCGCGCAACATTGATACTCCGGAGTCAGAAGGTCACTATAAAGTTCATGGACCAGTAGTCGAAGTTCCTGAGGTGACACAACCCCTGAAGACGCGGACCGTAAACATTGGCTCAGAAGAACAACCTAAGCATGCTACCATTGGAGATTATTGGGACGACAAAATGGTAAGCAAAGTGACCCAACTTCTCCATGAATATCAGGACCTATTTCCAACAAAGTTTTTAGAGATGAAAGGTATCTTGGGTGATATAGGAGTCATAAAGATCCCCTTGAAACCTGATGTGAAGCCTATGAAACATTTTCCTTATAGATTAAACCCTAAGTACAAGGAAAAAGTTAGGATGGAGCTGGATAAGATGCTTGCTGCAGGAATTATTGAGCCTGTTGAGTAATCTGAGTGGGTCAATCCTACAGTCATGCAAGAGAAGAAGACTAAGGGTGAAATCTGCATCTGTGTTGATTTAAGGAAGTTGAATGATGCTTGTCTACATGATCCTTTCCCCACACCTTTCACGGATGAAGTGTTAGACAATGTCGGGGGTTAGGAAATGTACTCTTTTACTGATGGATTTTCAGGTTACCATCAGATCCGAATTGCTCTAGAGGATCGACATAAGACAACCTTTGCTACAGAAATGGGATCCTTTCAGTATACAGTTATGCCCTTTGGATTGAAGAATGCACCTGCTATATTTTCTAGAGTAGTCATCTCTGCCTTTAAGGAATATATACATAAATTCTTAGAAGTTTACTTTGATGATTGGATTATTTTTGGGTTACTAAAAGACCATATCACTAGTTTAAGACTTATGCTGGATAAATGTAGACCGCACCAGATTTCCTTGAACTTGAAAAAGTGTATCTTTTGTGTGCCTTTTGGGATTCTGCTATGTCACATTGTATGTAAACAAGGCTTGATGATGGATCCGATGAAGATAGCTATTATTGTGAACCTGCCACCTCCAACATCTGTTAGACAACTTCGCACCACACTTGGTCATACCGGATATTACAAAAAATTTATTAAAGGGTATGCTCATATTACTGCTCCGATGGAAAAATAGTTGAAGAAAGATATTAAGTTCGAATGGACACCTGAGTGTCAAGCAAGCTTGGATATTCTGAAAGAAAAGATGGTAACTGCTCCCATCCTAGTATTCCCTGACTGGAATAAGGAATTCCATGTGCATGTTGATGCATCCTCCATTGCTCTGGGTATAGTATTGGCCCAGTCAGGTGAAGGTAATATTGATCACCCCATTTCTTTTGCAAGTAGGAAATTGTCCACAACAGAGAAAAATTATACTACGACAGAATGAGAAGGTCTAGCTATGGTGTATGCATTGCAGAAGTTTCGACATTATCTGTTAGGCTCTCATTTTAAGATGTTTACTGACCATTCTGCTTTGAAGTATTTGGTTAACAAGCCTGTGCTAGGTGGAAGGATATGCAGATGGCTGCTTTTGTTTTAGGAATATGACTTTGAGATCATAGTCAAGCCAAGAAAACTGAATCTAGGTCCTGACCACTTGTCGAGGCTTGAGTCGGGAGAAGAACCTATCAGCCTGGACAAAGGTCTTCCTAATGCCCAGTTGTTTGCCATCCAGATGGTTGATGAATACTTTCAGGATATTTTTCAGTATTTGTCTACAGGTTTTCCACCCACCGAGATGACAACACAGCAGAAGAAGCAGTTGGTGGTTTGAGCAGCTGACTTTACCTTAATAGTAGGACAATTATATAAGATGGGCCCAGATGAAATACTGCGCAGATGTGTTCTAGAACATGAGAAGCCGTTAATTTTGGCTAAGGCACATTCTGGGGCAGCAGGAGGTCACTACGCAGGAAAAGATACAGCACAAAAGATTCTTATAGCTGGACTGTGGTGGCCCACAATTCACAAGGATGCAAGAGAATATTGCCACAGCTGCGACATCTGTCAACGGATGGGCAAACCATCCAGGAGGGATGAGATGCCTCTGGTCCTGCAGGTAACTTTACAACCCTTTGACAAATGGGCTATTGATTTTGTTGGACCTATCAACCCCCCGACGAAGAAGTCAGGAGGAAGATACAGTATTACAGCAACTGATTACCTTACCCGATGGGCCGAAGCTCAACCAGTCAAGAACTGTAGCACTGCTACAGCTACAAATTTCATGTTTGATAACATTTTGTCTAGATTTGAGTGCCCTAGAGTCCTTATGAGTGATTAGGGCTCACATTTTCTAAATAAGACTATTGAAGTATTGACTGAAGAATTCCAGATATATCATCAAACGAGTACTACCTATCATCCACAAGCAAATGGGACTATCGAAGATTTTAATAAGATCCTTGAACAGGCTCTGATGAAGGTTTGCAATGTTAACAGAAATGACTAGGATCTTAGAATTCGAGCAGTACTATGGGCTTATAGGACTACTTGCAAGAAATTGATAGGCCATACACCTTTTAGGTTGGTCTATGGGCAAGAAGTAGTCATGCCCATGGAATACATTGTTCCTAGCCTTAGAATATCTGCTTTCACAGAGATGGATGACCTAGCGATAATAACAGAAAGGTTGACAAAGATACTAGAACTTGAAGAGGACAGATTTATTGCAGGGTTCCAGAAGCAAGTGCAGAAAGCTCGAGAAAAAGCATGGCATGATAGACATATCAAGAAGAAGTAGTTCCAGCAGGGTGATCTTGTGCTCTTATATGACAGCAAATTCATGAAATTCCCGGGTAAGTTCAAGACACATTGGAAAGGACCATACATAGTACATAAAGTTATTGATGGAGGAGTAGTCCAATTAGCTAAGTTGAATGGAGAAATGTTACCTTCTATGGTAAATGGCAGTCGTTTAAAGAAGTATAGGGACAGGCCAGGACCTCCTAATCAGAAGTAACCACAGGAAGGACAGTCTAAGTACCAAGAACAGTTGAAATTGGGTGCTAGACTTGTTGGGATAAATGGGTAGACCCGGGTTTCACCTTTAACTTCGCACCAACAAAAGACCCACAGTGTTGGCCCTTTCGGCAGCAGCCTACGAACAGGCTACAGTCTCACCCAAAACAGCTATGGGGTGCCACAGAATCAGGTTTCTGCAAGCAGAAGAGAAGATATTACTGTACCTTTAGTCTTTAACTATTAACAATCACTTAACAGAATGCTTGTAATATCAATTATGCAACTTCGCAATTAGATAAATAAACAGTTACTTGCACAACCCTTATCTGGGAATTCACAGCGAAGTTAGTTAGTAACAATAGTCTTACTTTAGCAGTTATTTACTTAACAGTGCATAAAATATAATAACAAATCACACAAATGAACCACAACACCAGATGTCACATGGTTCACCCCCAGTGTAGGGGTTACGTCCACAGAACTGCGCTTTATTTAACTCTTTACAACTAAAACTATAGTTCTGATCTGCACACTCAGCTGCAGATCCTTTCAGTCCTCAAAGCCATGCACACAGCAGGAAGCCTCTGCGCACATAGCTGTAGATCTTCCTTCTCACCCATAAAGCACCTCTGCACACACAGCTGCAGAGGTCGTCCCGCACACAGCTGGGACTTAACCTTCTTACAAAAACCCTTATACAATCTCTTATCTTCGCATTACAATAGCTTCATAAAATAATCATTCAAGACCTAACCCTACTTCTTTACATAAGTGCCTATTTATACAACGCATTGTTACAAAACCCTGGTCTTAAACCATGGGCGCCCAAAAACCCTAACCCTGGATTTAATCCAAGGGTTAATTACAAAAAGGGGGTTCGACCCACCCACGACACCCCTAAGACTATTTTGGGATGTAACTCCACTTACACTTCTTCAAGAACTTCGGAGTTACCAAAACTAAGGAATTTTAGGGTCGGAGCCCCAATAGGCCCCTAAGACTCACTTGTGACCCTTCTCGGGGCACTCTGCTACTGTTCTGGCGGTTGACGAAACCTTGTGTACTGCTTTCTGGTGCCCTCCCTACTGCTGTCGGCTGCTCGCTTCCGTCCTTCATACTTTTTATGCTGACGAAGGTCTGCCGGATCCATCTGCAACCCCACTTGTTACTCTGTCTATCAAGCACTTGACCATCCACAAATAAGGGTCCCAAAACTTGTATATCAAGCTGCATAAGACAAACAGCCGCTTGGGCTCTGTCAAACCTGGTAGAGACATGGTGGGATCCTCCAGAGTCTTATTATAAGGCCTTGTGCCTTTCGTCGCTCCATGTTAGAGCGAAATTCTGCCTGCCTTCGTCCGAATTAGAGAAAACTTCTGCCTTCCTTTGTACCTTGGTCGGATAGGACTGTACTGGTGAATTACTCAGAAGGTTCTGCAACCCTCTTTCTTTGAACTCTCGTACTAACTCCTAGACTTCACAATTGTTTGACATGGTTCCAACTGAGCAACGCAAAGAAATGCTTAATGTGAGAGTCGCAGGCCGATGCAGTGTTTTATAGAATCCCGTAACAGAATCTGTCATCATGGTGCATTAATGAAACCAAATCTGACGGAATGCGGGAAATCTTGTCCACACGGTGCCAGAATTTCCCCTGAAATCTCATTATTACAGGTATGGAGAGCAGTGCTTGTGTCGGCGTCGCCGAGTTTATTTTGTCCCATCCATCACATTTTAAGCTGTGACGCACCTTGGACCTTCGACATAACAACTACCCACAACTTCGACACCATAATAACCCTTACTCCTTACTACCCCATGCGGTACCCCCATTTCAACTGTTCATGGGGTTCAGACTGTCCTTCTTAGAGCTGCGGCGGATTAGGGGGTCCTGGCCTATCCCTATACTTCTTCAGATGACTGCCATTTACCATCGAGAGTAAAATTTCTCCATTTAATTTAGCTAGTTGCACTGTGCCACCATCAATAACTTTCTGTACTATGTACGGTCCTTTCCAATGTGTCTTGAACTTACCTGGGAATTTCATGAATTTGCTGTCATATAAGAGCACAAGGTCACCTAGCTGGAATTGCTTCTTTTTAATATGACTGTCATGCCATGCTTTTTCTATAGCCTTCTGCACTTGCTGCTGGAACCCTCCAATGAATCTGTCTTCTTCTAGTTCTGTTATCTAGGCTAGCCTTTTATTCAACATACTTGGATCATCCATTTCTGTGAAAGCAGCTATTCTGAGACTGGGAACAATATACTCCATTGGCATTACTGCTTCTTTCCCGTAAACCAGCCGGAAAGGTGTGTGACCTGTCAATTTCTTGCAAGTGGTTCTATAAGCCCATAACACTGCCGGGATTCTGAGGTCCCAATCATTTCTATTAATATTACAAACCTTGGTCAGAGCCTACTCCAGAATCTGATTGAAGGCTTCCATAGTTCCATTTGCTTGAGGATGGTACGCAGTACTCTTTTGGTGATATACCTGAAATTCTTCGGTCAATGCTTCAATAGTTTTATTCAAAAAGTGTGACCCTTGGTCACTCATAAGAATTCTAGGACATCCAAACCTTGTTAAAATATTGCAAAGATGAACTTCACAGCTGTAGCAGCGCTACAATCCTTGACTAGTTGAGCTTCATCCCAACGAGTAAGGTATTCAGTTGCTGTAATAATATACCTTGCACCTGATTTCTTTGCAGGGGGATTTATAGGTCCGACAAAATCAATAGCCCATTTATCAAAGGCCTGTAGGGTTACCTGTGGAATGAGGGGCATCTCATCCCTCCTGGATGGTTTTTCTATCCTCTGACAGATGTCGCAGCTGTGGCAGTAGTCCCTGGCATCCTTATGAAGTGTAGGCCACCATAACCCTACTGCTAGAATTTTCTGTGCTGTAGCTTTCACTGCATAGTGTCCTCCTGCTGTGCCAGAATGTGCCTCTGCCAAAATCAAGGGTTTCTCATGCTCCAAGACACATCTGCGCAGGATTTCATTTGGTCCCATCTTGTACAGTTGTCCTACTATCAGTGTAAAATCAGCAGCCCGAACCACCAGCTGCTTCTTCTGTTGTGTTGTCATCTCCAGGGGTGCAAACCCTGTAGCCAAATACTGAACAATGTCCTGAAAGTAGTCATCGACCATCTGGATAGCGAATAACTGGGCATCAGGAAGAACTTTGTCTAAGCTAGTAGGCTCTTCCCCTGATTCGAGCCTCAACAGATGGTCAGGTCCCAAGTTAAGTCTTCCCGGCTTAACTATAATCTCAAAGTCATATTCCTGGAACAATATTAGCCATCGACATATTCTTCCTCCCAAGACAGGCTTGTTAACCAAGTATTTCAAAGCAGAGTGGTCAGTGAACATTTTAAAGTGATAACCTAACACATAATGTCAGAACTTTTGCAAAGCATATACCATAGCTAAACCTTCCCTTTCTGTCATAGTATAGTTTCTTTCTACTATGGATAATTTGCGACTTGCAAAGGCAATAGGGTGGTCAATATTACCTTTGCCTGTCTGAGCCAGTACTATGCCCAAAGCAATTGAGGAAGCATCGACATGCACATGGAACTCCTTATTCCAATCAGGAAATAATAGGATAGGGGCAATTACCATCTTCTCTTTTAGGATGTCCAAGATTTCTTGACACTTAGGTGTCCATTCAAACTTAATCTCTTTCTTCAACTGTTTCTCCATCGGGGCTGTGATCTGGGCGTAACCTTTAATAAACTTCCTGTAGTACCCGGTGTGACCAAGTGTAGTGTGCAGTTGCTTGACTGACTTCGGAGGTGGAAAGTTCACGATAATTGCTATCTTCGCCGGATCCACCATCAATCCTTGCTTATAAACAATATGACCCAACAGGATTCCAAAGGGTGCACAAAAGATGCACTTTTTTAAGTTCAAGGAAATCTGATGCTGTTTACACTTGTCCAACATAAGTCTTAAGCTAGTTATGTGATCTTTTAGTAACCCAAAAATAGTCCAGTCATCAAAATACACTTCTAAGAATTTATGTATAAAGTATTTAAATGCACAAATTACGACTCGAGAAAACATGGCAGGTGCATTCTTTAATCCAAAAGGCATAACTGTGTACTGAAAGGATCCCATTTCTGTAGCAAATATTGTCTTATGTTGATCCTCTGGAGCAATTCTGATCTGATGGTAACCTGAAAATCCATCAGTAAAAGAGTATACTTCTTGACCTCCAACATTATCAAGAACTTCATTTGTAAAAGGAGTAGGAAAGGGGTCATGTAGGCACGCATCGTTCAGCTTCCTTAAATCAACACAGATTCGGATTTCACCCTTAGTCTTCTTTTCTTGGACTACCATCAGACTGACCCATTCAGACTCTTCAACAGGTTCAATAATTTCTGCGGCAAGCATCTTATCTAACTCCAGTCTAACTTTTTCCTTATACTTGGGGTTCAGCCTATACGGGCGCTGTTTCACAGGCTTCGCATCAGGTTTCAATGGAATCTTTATGACTCCTATATCGCCAAGGATACCCTTCATCTCAGAAAACTTCATCGGAAATAGGTCTTGATATTCGTGGAGAAGTTGGGTCACTTTACTTACCATTTCATCATCCCAATAATCTCCAATTGTAGCATACTTGGGGTTTTCCTCTGACCCAATGTTTACGGTCCACGTCTTCAGAGGTTGAGTCACTTCAGGTGTGTCGACCACTGGTCCACGTACTTTGTAGTTTCCTTCGAACTCCGAAATATTGATGTTATGCGGATCTTCATCCTCGTCAATTGCGAGGTTGTAACATTCAACGGCATTAGCTTCTTGTGTTGTCCAATCGGTTTGGTATTCCCCTATTTCTTGGTCATCAAATATCTTAGTATGGATCAATCTAACAACTGCATCTAAAGCAGGACAAACTTCGTTAACAGAAAATGTAAGTATAAAACTATCAACAAGATCATCCCAACTTACAGTACCGTGTCGAAGCTCGACCTCCGTCTACCAGTTTTTTTCTATAGGTTCCAATGTGTGCACAAACTTATGCACCCATTCCTCGCGAGGTACATGTTCCCATGCTGCATAACATTGCCTCAAATGTTCCTAAGGACTATGCTTCCCATTGAACTTACTTCGTACCTCTTGAGATTGGTCTATGAATCTGAGGCGTAGAAATTTCTGGCAAGCTTCCCAACTGTGAATATATTTCTTGTGGCCTTTCCACCATCTCGCTGCTGTAGCTCTTAATGCTGCTTCCAGAGTCTGCATTCTCTATGGTTCTAGCACTTGTTCTGAGAACTACGCAATGAATTTTCCTGGATCTGTCAACCCATCATATGTAGGCAAGTCTTTGACCTGTGCACTAAGGCATCTAAGAGATTTGGTAATTCGTGCGCACCGATGGCCATGTAGCTCATATAATTGATTCTGCTAACTCTCTAGACCATCATCTGAGTTAGACATGCAGGAGCTATCACATTGCCAATCCATTACACCTTCGGTATTAGGCTCGACATAATATTCTTCTTTAGCTGTGATATTATAGATGTGGTCCAGAATATCCTGATCTTCCTCTCTAACTAGCTCCGTATATCTTTCTCCTTGAGAAGGATCCAATGGTATTATTGCTCTCAATCCCTTCCCTTCAAAAGTCATTTGTCTCTTTTTAAGATTGATAACTGCATCACTATCTATTTCCCACTCAATTCCTAGCAAAGTTGGATAGGGGTTACTGTCATCAATGATCTTAATTACTTCAAAATCTGCTACAGTAGTGACTCCATCTATATCAATTGGTACCCGAGGAAATCTTCCTAAGGGTACAATCCTCTGCTGATTGGCTAGTCTCAACTGTATAGGTGACCAATCAAGGGTAGGTTTTCCCATTTGTTCCCATGTTTGCTTAGTTAAAATATTGACTTCAGAACCTAGATCTAAAATAATATCCTTCGTGTCATACTCTCCTACATGAGCATGTAGTCTCATCTCTCTTCTAGTTCTTCTAATTCTACTAACAGCTCTTTCACTATCAGGACTTTGATGAGGTTCACAGGACTATATAACATTTTGTAATTCATTTAAGGCATTTTGATTTCTTAACAATTTGATGCAACTCTGTAAAAACGATGACAGAGTACTTACTTGGCCTTGTGAGTCTTCCTGGGATTGCAGCTGCTGATGCTGCTTGTTTGGTACTGGTAAATCTGAATCAACAAAGTCTTGTTTAGCCTCCAAAAAAATTTCTTTTTCTCGTCGAACATCAAATGATGGGGTTTTTTCTACAGCCTTGCAAACCCAAGCTTCGTCAGGCTACTTTGCCGGACACGGCGCCTCTGTCGTAGCTCCACTTCTTGTAACAACATTAACAGCTGGGATCGGTCGTGGCTCGACAACAATCAACTGGACACTCGGACTAGGTTTGATGTTTCTTTCTTGGATTTTAGCTAGTAACTGTGGACACTGCTCGATGACATGATCAACTACTCATGTCGTGGTTGGGTTTTGACAGTCTCGAGCTAAATGTCCTGCCTGATTGCAGTTATAGCAAATAACTTGACCTCGACCTCCACCAGGCATACCTCGACCACGGCCTCTAAAACTTCCTCAACCACCTTGGTAACAATATCCATCATTGCCTTGTGCATCCAGGTATATCCTATAAGTGTCGTAGGTCCGCTCCCTCATAAGGTCAAAACTGTGACATTCATCTTCATTGTGGCCAAGGGACTTACAGAATTTACAGTAAGGGTTCTTTGGGACTTGAACATACCTCTGTAACAGATAACAATCTTCCAGTCGATGCTGGCTAGTAGTTTGACAGATCTCACAGTACAGAACACTAGGATTCAGCGGGTTTGGTGCGCCAGTATTCAAATAGTTTCTCAGTGCCAGGCACTGATCCTTGTCGTGGCCTTCTGTTAGACAACATATACACCATACCTCTTCGCGGGTGGCTTTCCCTTTTTTCATGTCCCGAAGTTCTAAATACATCTCCGCGAGCTGCGCTTGAATTTGAGCTATACCAGAATTATCTTTGATAGGTGTAGTTTCAAGCTTTATGGCAATCTCTAAGGCCTCTTGTTGATCAGCAACCTTCTGTTGCATAAGTGGAGCTCTAATGTGGGGTAATAATGCTGCAATAAACCACTCCTTATGTTGTGCTGGTCCAATTGTGAAGTTAACTTGGTCGAGCAGAACTTTGAATCTCTGATCAAAGTCCCACACAGATTCGCCTCGCCGCTGCTGAATCTCTTTTAACTCAGTGATGCACTACGACTCTGATTTAGGTTTCTTAAATTCTCGGATCAGTGTTGCTTTGATGTCAGCCAAGACAGAATTCTGCGTACTAGAAAAATTCATAAACCAAGTCAGGGCTTGGTCTCTGAAAGAAGTGATCAGCTGCGCTCGTCGAACATCTATGTCCGTAATGTTCTTCGCGGTCCACACAGCTTCGCACAGAAACCAGAATTGTTCTGGATCTTTTGACCCAATTCCTTTAAAAACCGGCAGTTTGATGTCATCATGAGCATGGGCCATCTGGGATCTAGGGGAGGAGGAAGGGTTTGAACTGGCTGGGGAAGACTGACTTGCAACAGGGATACTCGGGCTAGGGTTACTTTCAGACTGCGACAGGTTCTCAGGGATAATAGGTCTTTGTTGCAGGGTTATCGGAGGGTTTCTAACAGAGGGGACCTCTGCAGACTCAGAGGTTTCAGAGCTTAAATGGGTATACTCAGTGGAGGAGCCGATATCTCTCTTATATCTTTTGCCACTTCGCAGCAAACCACTTTGCTCGTCGTAGTCCCAATCACTTCCAATCATAGGTTAGCAATACTAGATCTAACAATCTGATTCGATAAGCAAGATTCCTTTTTCAGCCAATAGTATTTTAATATTCAGACTAAATAGGTTCAAGTACTTACCCCTTGGTCCTTTGAAAATTTGTCGTTCAGCTTTGCTAAAGGAGGTACTTGTGTCGATGGCGAACTCCGTCACAAATGCCTCGAGAGTTCTCGCAGTCCAAAAATCCACGGCTCGCGAGATCACGTTGTTCACTCTTTTCAAGATAGCGATTCTCGTGAGGGTCCAGGGAGGAAACTGATTTTCTTGAAATTTCATCCTCCTTTCTGTTAACCTGGATAACTATTGGTGCAACTCTATGTGTATAGAACCAAAGGAAATTTCATGAACATCAGAAAATACGTACCTTTGCAAAAATTGTTCCGCGCTACGACGGGGATCTTTGTTTTCCTGTTCTGCAAACTTGAAATAGGTCACTTCGATCCAATCACCAATTTCTTTTACAGAGGGTCGCCAAAACATAGCCCTCGAGGTACGGCATAGATCTCTCTTCAACAGATACCGAGTTCAACTAGCAACGGAACCAATTTGTTGGGCTAAATAGGCAGACCCAGGTTTCACCTTTAACTTCGCACCAACAAAAGACCCACAGTGTTGGCCCTTTCGGTAGCAGCCTACGAACAGGCTACAGTCTCACCCGGAACAACTATGGGGTGCCGCAGAATCAGGTTTCTGCAAGCAGAAGAGAAGATCTTACTGTACCTTTAGTCTTTAACTATTAACAATCACTTAACAGAATGCTTGTAATATCAATTATGCAGCTTCGCGATTAGATAAATAAACAGTTACTTGCACAACCCTTATCTGGGAATTCACAGCGAAGTTAGTTAGTAACAGCAGTCTTACTTTAGCAGTTATTTACTTAACAGTGCATAAAATATAATAACAAATCACACAAATGAACCACAACACCAGATGTCACGTGGTTCACCCCCAGTGTAGGGGTTACGTCCACAGAACTGCGCTTTATTTAACTCTTTACAACTAAAATGACAGTTCTGATCTGCGCACTCAGCTGCAGATCCCTTCAGTCCTCAAAGCCGCTCACACAGCAGCAAGCCTCTGCGCACATAGCTGCAGATCTTCCTTTTCACCCATAAAGCACCTCTGTGCACACAGCTGCAGAGGTCGTCCTGCACACAGCTGGGACTTAACCTTCTTACAAAAACCCTTATACAATCTCTTATCTTCGTATTACAATAGCTTCATAAGATAATCATTCAATACCTAACCCTACTTCTTTACATAAGTGCCTATTTATATAGCGCACTGTTACAAAACCCTGGTCTTAAACCATGGGCGCCCAAAAACCTTAACCCTGGATTTAATCCAAGGGTTAATTACAAAAAGGGGGTTCGACCCACCCGCAACACCCCTAAGACTATTTTGGGATGTAACTCCGCTTACACTTCTTCAAGAACTGCAGAGTTACCAAAATTAAGGACTTTTAGGGTCGGAGCCCCAACAAGACTATAATGAAGCTGTCCTCGAAACTATGAAGTGTGGAAGGCTGTCAAAGTTCGAAGGTTAATATTGTGTTGAAGGTTCTTGTCAAGGTGAAGCCGAAGCTAGTAGTTATGTTGAAGATTAAAAGTGTGTTGCAGCTTAAAATGTGACGGATGGGACAAACTAGACTTGGTGGCACCGGCATGCGAACCGCCCTCACTGCTTGCAATAATGAGATCTTGGGAAAATCTGGCGCCATGTGGATAGGATTACCGACACTTCATCATATTTGGCGTTATTAATACACCATGATGATAGATTATGTTTTGGGATTCTATAAGAAGCTACATCAGCCTACGACTCATGCATTGTGCATGTCTTTCCATTTCTTTAGTTAACACTATGTCGAATGATCATGAAGTCTAGAATTTATTATGAGTGGTCAGGGAGAGAGGTCTGCTGAACCTTCTGAGTAATCCACCTGGGTAGCCATGCTCGACCAAGGCAAAAATAAAGGCAGAAGTTCGCTCTATGGGGTCGGAAGAAAGGAAGAAGTGCGCTCTATGCCGCACAAAGAACAGCACCGGTCTTCAAATAAAAAATTTGAAACATCCCAAGATGTATCCTCCTGGTTTGACAGAACCACGGCAGCTGTTTGTCTTATGCACCTTGACACACAACTCCGGGGACCCTAAGTTGTGGATGGTCAAATGTGTGACAAGCGAATCGAAGGATGGGGTCACTGATAGATCCAGAAGGCCTTAACCAGAAATTCATGAGGGAAAGAAACAACCAGCCAGCAACCACATATATGGCTTCAGCAAGCAGTGCACTAGGCTTCTCTGACAAGATTCTACCACCAGGAAAGCAGCTGAGTGTCCCGGGACGAGCCACTGGTGAGTCTTAGGGGCCTGTTGGGGTGCGCACCCTAATGGTCCTTAAGGTGGATAGCTCCACGGGTTTTGGGAGTTTGTAAGCGGAGCTACGGCTCAAAATAGTCTTAGGGGTGTCAGGGCAGAGTCAAAAACCTTATGTTGTAATAAACGCATGGTTTAAATCCAGGGTATAGGGTTCGGGGTGCCCATGGTTTAAGTCCAGGGTTTTGTAATAGTGCGTTGTTTAAATAGGAACTCTTGTAAGTAAGGAAGGTTAGGCTTTTTATGTAAAAGGAATTGATACGAAGCTAAGGCTAATTTTGTAAGAAAAGGTTAAGTCCCAGCTGTGTGCGTGGACGACCTCTACAGCTATGTGTGCAGAGGGTTTCTGGGTGATAAGGAAATATACAGCTGTGTGCGCAGAGGCCTGCAACTGTGTGCGCGGCTTTGAGGACTGAAGGGATCTGTAGCTATTTAATGTACCGGTTTTGACCCCATTACATTAGATGTATATGATGTGTATATTGTAAATGATCATGGTGTGGAGCTAAAGGCCAAGGCCCCACCATTGATTGGCTATGCTATGTGTTGGATTTATATTTGTCACTGACGGTATGTCGGGGCATGCGGCATATATTATATTGGTCATCATGTAAATATGCATCATAATTAATTAAAATGAACACAACCAGCTACGGTCGCGGAAACTAAATCCAAAGGGGCATGATTTTCCCAAGGATAAGGATGTGGGGGGGGGGGGATTTGTCAAACCTGGAGCCAAAAGGGAAAAAAAAACCCATGTGTCTTCTTCCCTTATCTTATTCCAACCACCTTCTTTAAGAATTTCTGTTGGCAGCTGGGAGGAGTTATGGCAGTTATTGTTTTGGGGTGTGGGGTGGCAGGACTGTCAGTCCTAGACTATGCCCTTCATTCAATTCGTCCTCATCCTTCACACAGAATCTTCTTCCTCCCCATGAGTTGCAAAATTATAGGGACTTGCAATTCAAGTCCTCTCCATTGCTGTTCATCCTCACGCACAGGCTCTTGGCGTTTTTGGTCTCATGCAGGCATTTTCTGGGCTCCACGAGTTTGCTGAACACTCACGCACGCCCAATTTCACGTCCTCTCTGTGCTCTGTTCATTTTACACCATTTCTAGTCCATTATTTCTTTCCACGCATAGGAATCTTCCTGGTTTTACCCACTCCATTTTCCTCCACGGATTTGTGAATGATGTGGCCGAATCCTTTCCCCATGGGTCGAATTTATGGGTTCTGCGTTGATTGTTACTCACACCCAGGCCGGAAGTCTGTAAACATGTTTCCAACATGGTCTATGTGATTCTTTTCATGGCTCAATTACCCTGGGCGGACTGTTGATTTTTCCTCTGCTATAAGTGTGTTGCTGCTGCGTTTGGGAATTGTTGTATGTCACTGGAGATTTGTTTTTCCCTGTCTAAGCTGTGGTAGCTAAATCAATTGCCTGAGTGCAATGGTTGGTCTTCGGACTGTGAGAGGAGCAGGGATGTTGGCTTAGATTTTCTTGATAAACCTGGTGGCTGGAAACCACACAGACAGAGCTAGAGGGCTGGCCTTTTTCTCCATCACCCCTGAATAGCACTGGAAGGGAATGCAGGGCCTGAGGGACTGTGTAGCAGAGAAGGGACTGATTCCTTGTGTTGGGTGTGTTTGGGTGTCTTAGAGGTCAGGATAGCTCTGGTGTAGGTGTTCTTGGCTCTGTAATGAGCTCACCAGCTTAGCAATCTACCCTATCCAACTCCTTAATGGCCTGATAAACCCAACTCTGTTGGCTTGGCTATGTGTTCTGTATATCCCTGGCTATGTGTAAGCCTGCTAGTTCCCTTATTCCTTGGAGAATCATGCCCAGCTCAGGGGTGGCAGCATTGCTGAGAGAGTAAGGAGCACTCTGGACTATGGTTGGGTGGAACGTTGCAGCGACATAGCTGGTTGCGGATCGAGTTCATCATAAGATAAGTGATTTTATCCATTTTACTTCTGCAACTGCAATGTCTGTTAATGAATATGAAATGAACATGTTGAATGAATGCTGGCTTGAATGTATGATGTTTCCGCTGTGTATGATAGATCATTGCATCTATGCATGATAAATGTTCATGTGTGTATGTTTAAGCATTCTGTTTATGCAATTTTTAAGCCTATACATGTTCATGGGGCACCCATCCCGGGTGGTTTAAGCCATGGAGATCACGTCGTCTTTGCTGGTCGGAGGCATGGGGACGTGACAAGCTGAGTGCGTAGATTATAACTGTGGTTTTTGTAGAAAGTTGAATAAAACACAATTCTGTGGACGTAACCCCTACACTAGGGGTGAACCATGTTATATCTTGTGTCATGGTTCTGTGTGTTGTTTATGTTGTGTTCTTCATGCATTTATATCTATATATCTGATAAGTAAAGATCACTGCTAGATAACAAATTCGCTGTGAATTCCCAGTAAAGGGTTGCGCAAGGAACTATTTGTTTATATAACCGCGAAGCTAAATAAGTGAATGTTAAGCTCTGTGATTTATATTTATAATCTGTTAAAAGGTAAAGGTACAGTAATATCCCTCTTTTGCTTGCATAAATCTGGTTCTGCGGCACCCCATAGCTGTTTCGGGTGAGACTGCAACCTGTTCGCAGGTTGTTGCCGAAAGGGCCAACTCTGTGGGTCTTTTGTTGGTGCGAAGTTAAAGGCATAAAACCCGGGTCTGCCCTTTTTCCCAACACTATATCAATTCAAAACACCCATACCACTATTCTCTTTGGAATCTATCAATCTTCCTAACAGAGACATCTTAATATTTTACACATTCATACAATAAATACTCTTTACCTATTTTATATCAATGCATCTATTCATATCTATAGTCCTTTGTTTTGGATCATGATTGTTTACTTATAGACACAACTATTCATCATTTTACTGTTAAGAACCCGTGTCAACCGTCCTCTTTATTTTGTTAGTATATTTTATCAGATGCATATGCTTTGTAAGTCGTCCCATCAGTATGTTGTATTATCCCACATTCATGGGGAGTAAGCAATAGTTTTTAAGTTTTCTAGTTATTATGTTGCATTATACCACATTCACGGGGGGTAATATATGTTTAGATTAGATTTAGTATATATGTGTTGAGGCTAATGAAAGCATCGAAGAGTTATTTTGTATTGAGCTTGCTCAAAGGAGGTTGCCCCCTTGAAGTGGCCTGCGATTAATAAAATATCTTCTATGATCCATAATTCTGTTATATCGTGCATTCTTATTATTTATTTCAAGAGGTTCTCCACATATGGTATCAGAGCACTTTCCTTGGCACAAGTGGGAATTTTTTTTTTTTGAAAAAAAGAAGGGGCAAAATTGGGCGGAAAATTTCACATCTATTTTTGAAAATTTCTATGTATTTTCAAGAAAAATAATTTACATATCTAAATTCCTCTTTCAAAAATATGCAGTTTCAAAAAAAAATCATTTCATTTGGAGTTCTAAAAGTGGAGATATCGCAGATTTAAAATCAGCAATTTTTCAGAATTTCGGTGACGGCCGTGGAAATTGTAGAGAGAAAATATTTTGACCGAGTGCCTAGATTTCTATTCCAATTTTGTGTGTAGAAGTAGAGTGGTTGTTCCAGTTATAAAAAGAGGCTATAATAGTGAATCTGAGCAATATAGATCGGGTTATGCTCATTTTAAAAGTTTTTGTCTCAAAACCCTAGCTCTAATTACAGGTTTTTGATCATTGGGTGGAATTTCTGCCACTTTTTTTCTGGCACTATGATTATTGCAATAGTTCTTCTTGTAGTGAAATTTTTCATTCATATCAGGGAATAAACCCTATCCACTTAACTGTGGGAAGTACTTGGGCATAGCCATAAAACTCATTGTGAGGAGTACCACAGGAACCCCGAAGTAGCTAGCCATTGAGAGGACCTGCCAAGAAAAAAGGGCAACAACCCCCACCAGATTGACTAGATTCCCATCCGTGAGGAAAACCAAAGAGCTGTCATTTTTGGACAAGCGGTTAGCAGTTTTACTTGCACCGTGAAGTGAGGGGTACTACCCCACTACTCAAGCTTGAGACAGCCTTGGTGGCCGAGTGATTACCTTTGAACCATTAGGAAGCTGAATATATGCTTGAGACAGCCTTGGTGGCCGAGTGATAACACGCCGAATTTCAGAATTGTCACAGATAATTTACTCCAATTCAAGTTGATAAAGCATAGCTTTCTAGCACCGCAATAGATCATTTCTTAAAAAAAAATAAAAAAATTGCTTTTCAGTTATATATTCCTTGATTTAGCTCTGTTTCCCTTGAAAATTCACTATAACCCTTGTCATTCCATTCTACATATTTCATTCATTGAGGACCCTATCCCAAGTCCACTTCCTAAAGCCCGAAATTCCATCTCCTTATTTCACCCTGCTTCTCAACTTTCCCCTTTTTTATTATTATTATCCCTCAGAAAGTGTCTAAAACCTAGTTACCCACTCACATTTTTTCCAACTCAAAATTTTCCTTTTCTAAAACCTTCTCTATTTTTTTTCCACCCATTTACATTAACAAAAAAATAAAATCTTGCTTATGGTTGTCACCCGCGCAGAAGCAAATAGATAAATGGAAGAAGAACTTGTCACCCTCAAGACCAAATTCGAAGAGCTGGATCAAAGATTTCTCGACCTCCATATTTAATATTTAGCCATGAGCAATTGGCAACAACCTGAGTCTTATGCAAGCACTTTGTTCTCTGCTTCCAACAACTTTTGTGGGCCAAAAATTGAATTCCCTCACTTCAATGGTGATGATCCAAGTGGATGGATACACAAGGCAGAACAATAATTTAATATGCATAACACTTTTGATGTCACCAAAGTCACACTTGCATCATTTCATTTGGAACATGAAGCCCTTCAATGGTTCTGTTGGTACATCAAGGACCATGAAGAGCCCCAATGGACAGATTTTTGCCAACTCCTTTTGCACCGATTTGGCCCTAGTGGTTTTGATAAATTCACAGGAGCACTCACCAAATTTTGCCAGACTGGCACTATGAGAGAGTATCAGACAGAATTTGAGAACTTAGTCAAGCACACAGAAGGATTTTTTGATGCATTCTACGGGAGTTGTTTTATCATTGGTCTTAAGGATACAATCTGATCTGACATTACAATGTTCTGTCCCAACACAATGATGAAAATCCTAGGGTTGGCTAAGTTGGCAGAGTACAATCTTAGGGCTCGGAAATGCCCCAAATCCACTTTTGTTCCATTCAGAAATATGGTTCCCCAAAGACATCCAATCCCTCTAACTCCTAGAACCACTCATATCAAGAATTTGTCTAAAGCCGAGATGCGGGCGCATAGGGAAAAATGACTTTGTTATAATTGTGATGATAAATTCACTCGGGGACATTAATTCACTGAACACAAGCCCTATTTCTTGGATGTGGCTTCTCCACTTGCACTTGAAATTTGTGACACTTCTCAGGATCCAGTAGACGATCAGGTCGACATTCTGCAGCTGCCTGTTGACCCTCAGATTGATAGACAAGTTGATTGTTTTGTCCATCCTTTTTCTAGCTTTAAAGTCATGGTTTCCAATGGGAGCACCTTACCTTGCAAAGGAAAGTGTCACAATGTGTGTATATCTATTGGAGATTATAACTTGCACTCTAACATGTTTTCCATACCCCTAGGAAATTGTTCTGTGATTTCGCGCACTCAATGGTTACGCACACTTGGACACATCTTATGGGATTTTGCTGAACTGTAGTTGCATTTTTTAGTCAATGGGAAAAAACACACATTCAATGGCTTACAACTAGGGTCTCTTAGCATCATCAGTTCACATTGCATGGAAATGATCCTTAAGAAGAATTCACATGGTGTCATCACTCAACTCCATTTCATTCAGATGCAACCTTCGGCAATCTCAAATACTCCCTTGGATCTTTCATTCTGATGCACCCTTTAGATGCCTGGTTTTTCCAAGCCCTTCACTCTTAAGAGTGATGCTTGCGACAATGGACTTGGTGTTGTCTTCTTTCAAGATGAACATCCCATGGAATTCACCGGTAAATCCCTTCATGGAAAGAATTTATCCACCTCCACATATGAGAAGGAAATGATGACTATTTTGCACGTAGTACAGAAATGGTGGGCATACCTCTTAGGGAATCCTTGATGAATCAAGACTAATCACCAGAGTCTAAAATATTTCCTGGAACAATGGGTCTCATCCCCAACACAACAAAAATGGGTTAGCAAACTCAGGGGTTATGACTATGATATCGATTACAAGAAGGATAAGGACAATCTTGTGGTGGATACTCTTTCCACATTTGATGCCCTTGTCTCTCTTTCAGCTATTGCTATGCCTAGTCCAAATTGGTTACACTTTGTTCAAAAAGGATATGTCAATGACTCCTCATTATCTGAAATCATCCAACCGTTGGCCAGTAACACGTCTATGGTACCACATTTCTCTTGGGATGGCTCTTCTCTGAGATACAAGGGTCGTCTGGTGCTTCCCTAGAGCACATATATTAAACATGCAGTCTTTTATGAACTCAATGCTTCTCCATCGACAGGGCACTCTAGGTTCATGAAAACATATGAGAGGACATGCTGTCACTTCTTTTGGAAGGGAATGCAATGAGAAATTCAATAGATGGTTTTCAAATGTGCTCCTTGTCAGCGCCACCAAGGTGAAACTACACTCCTTTCTGGATTGCTCGAACCTTTTCCCACCCCTACAAGGATTTGGACATATATTTCAATGGATTTCATTCAAGGGCTCCCTAAATATGGAGGGAAGACCATAATCTTGGTTGTGGTTGATCGGTGTTGAAATATTGTAACTTCGAAGAATATTCTATATGTATCTTTTGTGGTCCCCGATGGTCCAACCGGGAGAACCACTTGTATTATCTTATACCCCGATGCTTCTAATCAGAAGAACTAATAAGATTCATGAGGTTGTCCCCTCTATTTGTAAAGGTGACTCATTAGCACCCTAGAGTGGTTACTTGAGCCTACATGTGTAACTCGAGCCTACATGATTAACTCGAGCCTACATGTCGGATGAGTTAATTCAAGTGAAAAGATGAATATAAATAGAGCTGTGGTGCTCCTCATTTGAGACACACACACTCTCACTTGTGTATCACATTAGTGGAGAAGAGAAGTAGCTGGAGAAGGAGGAGGATCAGGATTTGATCTCCTTGTTGGTTTTATCTTTTATCTTTTGGGGCATCTATATTGAGGAAGCTTTTGCTGGGTTTTTCCCTTTAGGGTTTTCCCAGGATAAATCTTTGTGTTCTCCTTTTGTATGGTTGTGCTTGTCTATCTTTCAGTGATCCTGTTTATATGCTTTTGTTATGAAATCGAAATGAAATAATAATGATCTAGCTTAGCATATGAAAATTTAACATGGTATCAGAGCCACCCTGAAAGAAGACATTTTATAGCTAAAGAATCTAGGGATTCTTATTTTTTGGGTCTCTATCCATGATCGATCAGCAAAAGAAGGCTAGACTGACTCTCCATTGAAGGGCGCATCTTTCTGTCGAAGCGGAATTTGATTCCGAGCATTTTCAGTTTTGGTGCATACAATTAGGGCTTTCTATAGAAGAAGAATTTTTGAGTGAGCCCAGCATAGGATTGTTCTTCTCATCAAAATCAAAGTTTCAAGACCTGGATCAAGAAATTTGGTTGGATGAAACTCTGAGAAATTCAAACCCTAGTTTGACCCCGATCTGGAAAAACCCTAAATACTAAAAATACTACGTTTTGGTACATTCTCTATATCCTGAGAATGGAGAAGGATCAAGAGTTGAAAATTTCATATGCTGAAGATCAAATCCTGATTTACACTGTGTCCAAAATGTAGCCTCATATTCGCTATATTCTGGGAGATATGATCCCTCCACGTTAGGGTTCCAACCTCTTCCAGAATTCATCCCTAAACAGGACACCTGGGGAGAATTGCTATAGAGTGGGATATAGAGGTCCAAATAGAATTCCTAAAGATGTTCCAGAAATAGAACAGAATGTAATTTTTGTGGTCCAAATTTCTGAACCTGAAGATGAACCAGTGACATGTGGCATGCCGTACAACTTCAGTATTATGAACAATCCTGTAACAGGTCACCTTGGGAAAATTATCGTAAATCCCAATTGGTGAAACAATTTATGATGAAACATATGGTGTTGGATCAAGGACATGCGAGGTTACCTCAGTGCTAAATTGCAGACACAGAGGAGGAATAATTTCATAGATATCATAGAAACAGTAATAGGCATTTCTGCAGAAGAAATTGGAAAACTAGGGCTTCCTGTTCCGGGAGCTTCCCTCCATTGTTTTCAGAAAAAGAGTACATTGGACAGCTCCATTTGAAGAGATCTATCTTTCTATCCAATCAAATCTAAAAGATTCAAAGTTTTGAAAATTAGGGTTTCTTTGACAAACCCTAGATCAGCCAGCTCCAGAAGCAGGATGGACACCTCAAATCGGTAAGATCTAATCTTTTGCTATTTGCATTTGAGGTTCTCATTTCAAAGTGATCTATTACATCAGCTTGATGATAAGCTCGGTGAATTTGAAAAATTTCAAGCATGGAAGTATTTGATCTCTCTGAAGAAAATGAATTGGACACCTACATGAGTAGAGAGGTTCCAGTTCTAGAGGGAGATGAGCCTCAAAGCCTTACACAAGAAGAACTTGATCAAGTCCAAGAAGATCATTGTTGTTTCAGTCATGGATCAACTTATACCACAAGTGTCTTCCCTAAAGACATCGAAGATGTTTGATTCCTTGATCAAGATATTTGAAGATAAGAACATAATTCAGAAGATGGATTTGAGAAAACAGTTGAAGAATGTGAAGATCCAGGATGCATAACATCTTGAAGCGGTAGAAGAAGAAGTAGAGAATGGCCTCCCATGATCATGTGAGGAATGTGTGCCAAAAGGAAGTGATTACTTTCAGTTGACTCTGGGAAGAAGAAGAAGCTCATCTCATAAGAAGAAAAGAAGAAAGATGGGAGCAAATTGAAGATCAAGCTCTCACCATTCAAAGAATATCCCTCAAGCGATGAGGAATATGAAGAACTCAATTCTTGACGAACCTCTTATCCATCTTATCATTTGGATAAGAAATGATGATTTCATGGATGAAGAAGATGATGAAGCAGAATAATCAAGAAGGAGTCTACCCACGAAACAAACAAAAGATAAGTATTCAATTGTCATTTAATGATATTGTTTTTTTATGCATTTGATTATATTCAGTTGATGTGTTGTTTGCATGCATGTGATGGGTAAGTATCTCATGGTTCTATACAAATATCCATTGTTACTTATCTAGAATGAAACCTATTTGGATTAGTGCACAATCTCAATGATGTCATGGTAGAGATGGAAGGCATATAGAAAGTTTCTGTGAGATATGGATGAATGTTGTATTGGCTAAATAGTTGCATGATGCATAAGAATTTTTTGTTATGCATATGTAGTTCTAACCATGCAACTGGTGCATTTGAATTGTAGGAAAGGTCCTGTACAACCTCCTAAAAGAAAAGAAGAATGAGACTTGTTCCAAAGAATAAGTGATGACAATTCAATAAACATGTGATGAGATATCTGAAAGGGACTATAGACCTTGGTCTATACTATGATGGTAGCCATGAATACAGATTTTATGGCTATACAGATGTAGATTGGGTTGGAAGTATCTCAGATAGGAAAAGCACATCAGGTAGATGCTTTTGTTTGGGGTCTGCTATGAGTTCATGGTTTAGCAGGAAACAGTCCAGTGTTTCTCTTAGAACAACAAAAGCAGAATACATAGCAGATTGCTCTGCTAAGTTGTGAAGCCATATGGCTTCGGAAGATGATATCAGGTCTCCTTGACCTGAAGATGGATACTGCATTGATTCTATGTGATAACGAGAGTTGTGATAACAGAGAACCCTGTGTTCCATCGTAACACATAGAAATCCGATATTTCTACATACAAGATAAAGATACAGATGATGATGTTTCAGTATTCCCATACTGAAGATATAGATGATTCTTTTAGTATTCACATACTGGAGATATAGATGGTGATAGTTCAGTATTCACATACTGAAGATGTAGATGATGATGGTTTAGATGGTGATGTGCTGATGAAGCCTCTGTCTTGAGTAAAGTTCAAACACTTTCGAGACAAGCTTGGTGTGGTTTGGAAAAACCTTCCTTGAAAGGGGGAGTAGTGATGTTGCAATGGGATTGTATCATCCTGGGACATATGTATAGAAGTGATCCGGAGACCTAGGTCTTCGAGAATGAAGAGGGATTGTATCATCCTGGGACATATGTCCAGAAGTGATCCGGTGACCTCGGTCATCGAGAATGTAGCATGATTGTATCATCCTTGAACTTCGGTTCAGAACGGATCCGGTAAACTTCGGTCATCGAAAAGGTGGTAGGATTGTATTATCCTTGGAATTTGGTTCAGAACAGATCCAGTGAACTTCGGTCATTGAGAAGGTGGCAGGATTGTATCATCCTTGGACTTCAGTTCAGAATGGATCTGGTGAACTTTGGTCATCGAGAAGGTGGCAGGATTGTATCATCCTTGAACTTTGGTTCAGAACGGATCCGGTGAACTTCGGTCATCGAGATGGTAGTAGGATTGTATCATCCTTGAACCTCGGTTCAGAATAGATCCGGTGACTTTAGTACTCGAGAACGTGTGTTCATCCCATAATTCCAATAGGAAGGATTGTCTGAGTTCCACAACTATGTTCATCTCGTAATTCCGAAAGGAAGGATCGTTAGTAACTCTGTAAAGACCTAAATCTCGTAATTCCGAAAGGAAGGATCATTGAATTGATCCTGTAATTCCAATAGGAAGGATTGTCTGAGTTCCACAGATGTGTTGATCCCGTAATTCCAAAAGGAAGGATCGTTAGTAACTCCGTAAAGACCTAAATCCCATAATTCTGAAAGGAAGGATTGTTGGTAGCTCCTTAAAGACATGATCCCGTAATTCCAACAGGAAGGATTGTCTGAGTTCCACAACTATGTTGATCCCATAATTTCAAAAGGAAGGATCGTTAGTAACTCCGTAAAGACCTAAATACCATAATTCCAAAAGGAAGGATCATTGAATTGATCTCGTAATTCCAATAGGAAGGATTGTCTGAGTTCCACAGATGTGTTGATCCTGTAATTCCAAAAGGAAGGATTGTTAGTAACTCCGTAAGGACCTAAATCCCGTAATTCCAAAAGGAAGGATTGTTGGTAGCTCCGTAAAGACTTGATCCTGTAATTCCAACAGGAAGGATTGTCTGAGTTCCATAGATGTGTTGATCCCGTAATTCCAATAGGAAGGATTGTTTGAGTTCCACAAATGTGTTGATCCCGTAATTCCGAAAGAAAGGATCGTTAGCAACTCTGTAAAGACCTAAATCCTGTAATTCCAAAAGGAAGGATCGTTAGTAGCTCTGTAAAGACTTGATCTTGTAATTCTGAAAGGAAGGATTGTCTGAGCTCCACAAATGTGTTGATCCTGTAATTCTGAAAGGAAGGATCGTTAGTAACTCCATAAATACCTAAATCCCGTAATTCCGACAGGAAGGATCGTCTGAGTACCACAGACATGTTGATCCTGTAATTCCAAAAGGAAGGATCATGTTGATGTTTTGATGATGATGATGTTGATGTTGATGTTTTGATGATAATGATTTTATGATGATGATGATGTACTGATCGAAATATCAAAGTGTGATGATGATGATATTTTGATGTTTTGATGATGTTTAATGTTTTGATCATAATGATGTTTTGATGATGTTGATGTTTTCATGATGATGATGTTTTTATGATGATGATGATGTACTGATCAAAATATCAGAGTATGATGATGATGTACTGATCGAATGATCAAGAGTATGATGATGATGATGTACTGATCGAAAGATCAGAGTGTGATGATGATGATGATCAGTATGTGATGACGATGACATACTGATCAAAAGATCAGAATATGATGATGATGATTCTGTTCGAGAGTTGAAGTATGATGATGGTGCTGATCACGATGTTACTAATTAGAATGTGATGATGTTGTTGATCGAAAGGTCAAAATGCTGAAGATGTATTTGCTGATCGAAAGATCAAAGTGCTGAAGATATTGCTGATCAAAATGATGAAGATATTGGTGATGATCGAAAGGTCAAAGTGTTGAAGATGTTGCTGCTGATCGAAAGGTCAAAGTGTTGAAGATGTTTCTGAAAATGTTGCTGATCGAAAGGTCAAAGTGCCAAAGATGTTGCTGATTGAAAGGTCAAAGTGTTGAAGATGTTGCTGATTGAAAGGTCAAAGTGTTGAAGATGTTGCTGCTGATCGAAAGGTCTAAGTGCTGAAGATGTTGCTGATTGAAAGGTCAAAGTGTTGAAGATGTTTCTGAAAATGTTGCTGATCGAAAGGTAGTGCCGAAGATGTTGCTGATTGAAAGGTCAAAGTGTTGAAGATGTTGCTGCTGATCGAAAGGTCTAAGTGCTGAAGATGTTGCTGAAGATGTTGCTGATTCAAATATCAAAGTGTTGAAGATGTTGCTGATCAAAAGGTCAAAAGATGTTGATGTTGATTAAAGATTTGTTGTCGTCAAATATTGAAGACGAAAACTATATGATGTTGAAAAGCTTCCAATGATTTATAGATGTGTTACCTTGATGATGTTGATGATGTCCTCTGTCTCTCTCCTTCTATTGTTGTTGTTGATGTTGTTGTAGAATACCCTTCTCGTTAAGGGGGAGTATTGAAATATTGTAACTTTGAAGAATATTCTATATGTATCTTTTGTGGTCTCCGATGGTCCTACCGGGAGAACCACTTGTATTATCTTGTACCCCGATGCTTCTAATCAGAAGAACCAATAAGAGTCATGAGGTTCTCCCCTCTATTTGTAAAGGTGGCTCATTAGCACCCCAGTGTGGTTACTTAAGCCTACATGTGTAACTCGAGCCTACATAATTAACTCGAGCCTACATGTTGGATGAGTTAATTCAAGTGAACGGATGAATATAAATAGAGGTGTGGTGCTCCTCATTTGAGACACACACACTCACTTGTGTAGCACATTAGTGGAGAAGAGAAGTAGCTAGAGAAGGAGGAGGATCAGGCTTTGATCTCCTTGTTGGTTTTATCTTTTATCTTTTGGGGCATCTATATTGAGGAAGCTTTTGATGGGTTTTTCCCTCTAGGGTTTTCCCAGGATAAATATTTGTGTTCTCCTTTTGTATGGTTGTGCTTGTTTATCTTTCAGTGATCCTGTTTATATGCTTTTGTTATGAAATCGAAATGAAATACTAATGAACTAGCTTAGCATATGAAAATTTAACAATCGGCTCTCCAAATATAATCATTTTTGTGCTCTTAGCCGTCCATATACCACCTCCTCAATTGCACAAATTTTCATGGACAAGATTTTCCTTCTTCATGGAATCCCTTCTTCCATTGTCTCAGATCGCAACGCGACTTTCACAAGTCATTTTATCCTTAATGACACCAAAATGAATAAGAGTTCAGTTTATCACCCACCAATAGATGGTCCGAATGAAGTAATCAACAACTATTGGGAAACTTATCTTCATTGTTTCACCTCTGAAGAACAACATCTGTGGCCAAAGTGGCTCCCTCTTGCTTAATGGTGGTACCATACTTCCTACCATAATACATCTCAAATAACTCCATATGAATCAATTTATGGTCACACACCTCTAATACTCCTTCCACACACCCCCAGCAGTTCACCAGTTCAGGAAGTTGACATGGTTCTTTGAAATTGACATCAGATTCTTCACATGGCCAGAACCCACATGAAACACCAAGCCGATCAACACCATTTTGAGCGCACTTTTCAATTTAGTGACATGGTTTTTCTTCATTTGCATCCTTACAAGCAATCCTCCTTGAAACTCAAAGGGAATCAAAGACTCATTCCAAATATCTCTAGTCCATATACAGTTCTTCAGAATATTGGGTCTGTTGCTTATAAATTGGCACTTCCTCCTTCTTCTCGCATTCAGCAAATGATTGGCACCAACATCAGAGAACAAATTGGTTTACCAAAATAGGATAATGAAGGATCCATCATTTCAGATCCAAAGGCCATCCTCAATAATTGCACTTGTCATCTTCGCTCTCGGTCCATCACATAGGTCTTAATTCAGTGGCACAACATGCAACCAGAGGATGCTACATGGGAACCGCTCCTTTAGATTCAGCAATAGTTTCCACATCTAAAGCTTTGAGGGAAAATATTTTTTTAAGAGGGAGGGGATGTTAAGAGCCCATGTCAACCCTCCTCTTTATTTTGTTAGTATATTTTATTAGATGCATATGCTTTGTAAGTCGTCCTGTCAGTATGTTGTATTATCCCACATTCATGGGGAGTAAGTAATAGTTGTTAAGTTGTCTAGTTATTATGTTGCATTATCCCACATTCATGGGGGGTAATAGTTGTTTAGATTAGAATTAGTATATAAGTATGTGTTGAGTCTAATAAAAGCATCGAAGAGTTATTTTGTATTGAGCTTGCTCAAAGGAGGTTGCCCCCTCGAAGTGGCCTGCGATTAATAAAATCTCTTCTGTGATCCATAATTTTGTTATATCATGCATTCTTATTGTTTATTGCAGGAGGTTATCCACATTTACCCATTCAACAGTCGCATCATTTCATTGATAAATTTTAGCAAAAGCATCATTTCGTTCTTCCCACGACTCATAATTCATTTCCGCAACCCTATTTATCATTTTATGGTGCTTCTACAATATCCATCTTCTTCCTGCAAGATTATCTTCTAGCTTTAATCAGAGTCATTGATCCTATTTCTAAGTCCCTCTAGACCATCGATCTAACACATATATTTCTTCCTTGAAATCTTATTTCCGCACCACAGTTTCCTCATCAATGATTCCACACCGTTGATCTAATTTTGAGTCTCTCCGGTCCATCTATTTGACATACATATTTCTCCTTCGAAATTGCATTTTCACAGCATGGTTTCCTTATCAACAAATCCCCATAATTGATCTTCATTGGGCATTTTATTGTCCATTGATCTAAGGTAAGATGCAATTTCCTTATCAATGATTCCCCACTGTTCAAAACTTCGACTTTCCTACTTTCTGCAATTGTCTTTCCGCAATCATCTTTTCACAATCATCTTTCCACAGCAACAATTTTGCACCGTTGATCTCCTGTGGGATCTTACTTGACCATCGATCTCCAGATTGTGGGATGAGTGATGTGGGATGCTGGATGTAACATTTCCTCAAATCGTATCTCTAATTTCTGCAATCTCCTTTCTGTAAGCTTCTTTTTGGAATCTCTTTTCCACAAGCTCCTTTCTGCAAGTTTCTTTCCACAAGCTTCTTTCTACAATTTTTCTTCCGCACCATTGATATTTTGCATAACTAATGTCAGCCATCCGATCTTGATCTTTTACGAGTTGTGTATTGTTGGTTCATAGAATTTTTAAACGTTATTTCCACAATTTCTTTTCCACATTTTTCTTCCGCACCATTGATCTCTTTTAGAGAAACTAATCTCACTCATCTGATCTTTGAAAGTTGCAGATTGCAGGTTCATAGAATATTAAATGTTATTTCTACAATTCCATTTCCGCATTTTTCTTCCGCACCGTTGATCTCTTTTAGTAGAACTAATCTCAATCGTCCAATCTTGATCTTTTGCGGAACTCTAGATTTTCAGATTAACTGTCGGAATTTATCCTTAACTGTTGGATCTAGTGCAGGACTAATATAAGCCATTTGATCTTGATATTTTTGTGGAAATTCATCCTCTTGCCTATATTATGTGGAACTAATCCTTAACCATTGGATCTCGTGCGGGATGCTTCTTGACCGTTGATTTCAGATCGAATGTGGATCTCACCATGACTTTGTGGATCTACACGGTTTCTTTGGAGAAATACTCTACGATTGTTTCTAACAGTTTTTAAGACTTATATACATAGAGAATTTCATTATGTTACTGATTATATAAAATTTATAAACACTCTCACAGATATAGCTTCTATGAAGAATTTATAAACACTCTCATAGATATAGTTTCTTCAATTGTTTACATATACTTTGCCTACCATTCATTTCACTCTACATTTTCCTAACCAACTTTTTCATTCATACTGCATCTCTACTTCCAATAAACCTATGTTCTTTGTTTCATTAACTAGTCTAACCAGCTTTTTCATTCATACTGCATCTCTACTTCCACTCGACCTTTGTTATTCGTTTCATTAACCAATGTTTACATCATGCTGTCAACACTATTTTGGAAGTCTTCAGATCACTCATTCATGTTGTATTATCATCCATGTCCATCTCATCATCATTAGGGCACCATCATATTCCATGTCATCATATGTGTCATGCCACATCCTCAACTATGCTATGCCATCCCATCACTACCTTAGTCTTTCATTGAGTTTGTCCTATCATCATATCCACTAGTTATTCCTTTGTCATTTGTGAACACCTTTGACATCAATGAAAACTATATACTCAACAGGTGGTTCGACCATCCCGAGTTGCAGACGTGGGGTTATGCAGTGTTTTTCTGTGTGACATTGTGGTATGAGACCCTGTTTTCTCTATGTTACAAAGTGGAGCTTGTGTTGTTGTGTCTCCCTTTAGTTTCTGTGTTGTGCACCCTAGTGTGGATATGAACTGTATGCAATAATTAGGAGTGGAAGAGACAAAGACTATGCTTGATAAACCTAGTGTGGAACCTCACAAAAAGATAAGAGTGGTTGGTGAATATTCTTTGTACATCCTAAAGAGAACTCGAAGGGAAGGTGGCCTGAGGGACTATGAAGCAGAGAAGGGGACACTTCCTTGTGTTGGATGTGTAGGAAACGTGGATGCTAGGAAAGATAGATCTTGTGAAGGTGTCCTTAGCTTTGTGGATGAGCTCACTAGCTTAGTATTTCTTCCTGTCCACTACCTTTGCAGCCTGTGAAACCCAAAGGAGATTGGCTTGGCTAATATCTTATGAAACCCAATCGAATCTTGGCTTAGCTGAGCAGCCTATGAAACCAAATTGGTAGTTGGATTGGATGTGTCTTGTTGTTCTTTGGGTCATGTGTGTAACCCTTGGCTACACATACAGTGAAACCCAACTGTGAAAGATGGATTGGCTGAATATCCTGTGAAACCCATATATTGGCTTGGCTGGTCCTTAATTTGGATGTTTGCTTGACTGTGTACAGTCTGTGAAACCTAGCTATTTGCTGGCTTGCATCTGTAGCCTTTGAATCCCAACATTTTTTTGGCTTGATTCCTGAACAGTATGATAAATGCAACTGTGTGATGGCTTGGTTTTGTAGCCTGTGAAACCCATCTGTTGGCTTGACTGAGTGTTGTGTGTTTTGTCTATGTATGAGTATGTTGTTCCCTAGTTCCCATTGGAAATCATTCCCAACTCGAGGGTGGCAACTGTGTAGAGAGATTAATGAACAAAATGGCCTAGGGTTGGGTGGAATGTTGCGGTGACATAGCTAGTTGCGGGAGAACTTCATCATCAAGATAAGTATTCTATGTTATGTTATTTCTGCAATTTATTTTCTTATGAATTGTTATGTTCATGTTGAATGCTTATGGATTATTTAAGTAGAAGTTTACTTGTGAATATTTCCTTCCTTTTCATCTATATTTGCCTTGTGTGTTTCAACTCATTTTTTCCTAAGTCCATGAAGGATAGAAGCCTGATTATAGAGGCATAATACCTATGACTTAGTGTTTCTGCCCCTTGGAATCCTCCTAGGGAAGGCGAATGAAAGAAACCAGAAAATAGCAGTTGTACAGGGAAAAAATGTTGTGTTTCCACACCCCAGGATCCTCCTATGAGAGTTGGAGGGAGGAAGCAGAAAAGTGTAGAAAATTTTTATGGAAAAAGTTGAATTTTTTATTTCTGAAGTCCAAGGTTGGAAAGCGGAATTCGGAAGTGCAGAGAAGGATAAGGCCGAAAGATAAGTTTTCCAATTCTCAAGTTCCGAACTAGAGGGAAGAAAGGTGGAAGGAAGAACGTGACTAATTAATTCCTTCAAAAGGTTATGTTCCAATTTTCGAGTTCCGAGGGTGGAAGGAAGAAGGGCAGAAGGCAGAAAGCCATTGAATGTTTCCATCGCACATTGAGCTTTTGATTTCCAATTTCCAAGGTCGTAAGGGAGGAAAGAGGAAGTGTGGAAGGAGGAAAGAGGAAGGCTAACCATTCACTTCATAGAGCCTTTGAGTTTCTGACTCCCAAGTTCTGAGGTTGGAAAGGCAGAAGGCTGAAGGCGAAGTGATGAAAGGATAGGTTCAGTGCGGAAAATGGGTTTCTAGTCGTCAAAGGGATATATCAAGCATGAAACGACTATTACAGTGTTTTCTAAGCTTGATAGCGAAGGTGGAAGCATGTGTTAATGTCCATGCCCTTTGTTTTGAAGGAGAACATAGGTTCTTGAAGTAAAAATTTTAATTTATCTACATTATGGGGTATGGGAAAGTAACAAACTAGTATCGAATATGCTACTTGCAGCGCTAGGCCTAAGTGGGTAAGAATGAGCAGTTAACAGAGATGTTGGTTGTAGCATTCATCCTAGATGGGACAAGTGATAGTAAGTAAATGGTTCTAATTATTAAATTGCTATGAAACTAACAAATGATGTTTTTAACACATTTTGCAGAGTCATAGTACAGATTGAAAAGTAGGTTTTTGGCTTAGCCATGAGAACTTACGATAGATATGATGCTCAAAATCCCTATGAGCACGAGGAAGATGCTATGGGGGAAAAAAACCATGTTGTAAATGTTGATACAGAGTCTAACAAAAGGATATTTCAAGAGAATATTCCATACATCGCAGCCAGCTAAATGTAGCCATGGTGCAGAGTTGGGCAGGAATTCAAAGACAACAAACCCGAAAGGAAGTAAAAGTAGTGCCAAAAGAAGAAATAGATCTTCTAGTTGGTCATCCAACTTTGAAGGATCCGTTGGGGGTTCAAGCTCTTCATCTCATAGAGAAAAGAGGAGGAGGAAAAGACTGGTCAAGAAGTTGAAGCTTAGATTCTTAGGATGAAGAAATATTTCCAATTCCAAGACTACTTAGGAAATATGAAGGCTAGGGTAACCATATTCAACCTGAATGGAAGAGCATCCATATGGTGGGAGCACCTCAAGGAAAACAAAGAAGCTGAATGAAAGGAAGATTGTGTGGAAACAGTTCAAGAAGTATTTCAAGCAGAAGTACCTCTCTGACACGTACTATGATGAGAATATCAAAGAATTCCATGATTTGAAATTGGGACAACATACCATGGAAGAGTATGTAAACAAGTTCTTGGAGTTGTTGAGGTATGTTAGGTACATCAAGGATGAGAAGGTGAAAATATAGCATTTTTTGAGTGGGACCTTAAACATATATAGAGAGGATTTATTTTTATGAGCCTACAAATATGGAAGAGGATACTAGGAAGGATAAATATTTCTATGAAAAAAGCAAAGGAAAATATGATGACCATAAGGCATGGAAGGATAAGAAGAATGAGAACTTTGACCAAGGGAAGAAAGGTTTCAAACCTTCTAACTTCATGAATTAGCAGACGAAGCCATCACAAGCTGTGAATCAGTCATCTAGAGTGATGGAGGAAAATCCAAGAAATCCACAACAAAACAAAGAACCTATCCAATGTTTGAATTGTAGAGGACCCCACATGTGCAAGAATTGTCCACTTGAGAATGGGTTTGTGAGGAAATTTCACAATATTCAAGAATCATAAACTGTGGGTCAGGTAGTAAGTACTGTCCCTAGGGTTTATGCAGCATTAGAGGGCTGTCAAGAAGATTATCATTCAATGATGAATGAAGTTGCAGGTAATATTGCTGAGAAATCTTTTTTTATTTTGATTGAACCTGGATATACTCACAATTACATTACTCCTAGAGTAGTTGAGATTTGTGCTTTTAAGAAGTCAAATCATAACAAATCATGGTTAGTTCAGCTAGCCACTGGGACTAAGAGAAAAGTTAGTGAAGTGGTAGAGAAATGTCCATTGGTTATGGATGGATTGGTCACTTATGCAGATCTGAATGTTCTACCACTTGGTTCCTATGATGTGCTCATTGGAATGGATTTTTTAGAATCTCATCGAGTAAATCTTGATTGCTATAATAAGATGTTTGAATGCATAGATGAAGAAGGAAAATTAAGGGTTGTGAGAGACATTCCTAAAGTGATCTCTATTAGGCATATTTCAGTAATGCAGCTGAAGAAGTTCCATAGGAAGGGTTTCCATTTGTATGCATCCCATGTGTTGGAGTCAGTAGAGAATGAAACTTCTACGTTGGAGGAATTTCATGTGTTATAGGAATTCAGGGATGTATTTCCTAATAAAATTCTAGGGATTCCTCCAAAAAGGGACATTGATTTCACAACTGAACTTGTGTCAAAAGAATCACTAGTGTCCAAGACACCCTACAAGATGAGTAAAACATAAATTCTACAGCTGAAGATGCAGTTGCAAGAGTTGTTGGAAAATAAGTACATGAGGATGAGTGTGTCTCCTTCGGGAGCACCAGTTTATGTTTGTGAGGAAGAAAGATGGTACACTCAGATTTTGTATTGATTACAGACAACTAAACAAAGTGACTGTGAAGAATAAATATCCTTTACCTTGAATTAATGACCCTTTTGATCAAATGAGAGGAGAAGAGGTATTTTTCAAGATTAACTTGAGGTATGGGTACCACCAGGTAAGAATCAAGGATGAATATATTCAAAAAACAACCTTTAGAACAAGGTATGGACATTATGACTTTGTAGTGGTACCATTTGGTCTCACAAATGCAACAACTACATTTATGTGCCTTATGAATAGTGTTTTCAGTAGGTATCTAGACAAGTTTGTTCTTGTCTTCCTGGATGACATTCTTGTTTATTCTAAGAACGAGGAAGAACATGAGGAACATCTGAGATTGACACTGCAATTTCTCATGGAGCATAAGTTGTATGAAAAGTTGAGAAAATGTGACGTCTATACATATAGAATTCATTATTGGGGTCACATCATCTCAGATTAGGGCATATCTGTAGACCCTGAAAAGATTGAGACCATTATGAATTGGCCAACTCCAAGGAATGTGACAGATGTAATGTATTTTAAGGGACTGGATGGATACTAAAGGAGATTCATTGAAGGATTCTCCAAGGTTGAACATCCAACCACTTCTTTGTAAAAGAATGGAATAAAATTTGAATGGGCACCAAGGTGTGAGGAAAGCTTCTAGGAGCTAAAGAATCTCCTCACAAGTGCACCCATTCTAGAAATTACAAACCCAGAAAATGACTTTGTGGTGTGTATTGATGCTTGCAGCCAAGGACTTGGAGGAGTTCTGATGCAAGAAAACCATGCGGTATGCTATGAGTCAAGAAAGTTGAAGGATCATGAGAAGAACTATGCCACTCATGATTTAGAACTTGCAGCCATAGTACATGCTCTCAAGATGTGGAGGCATTACTTAATGGGTAGAAAGTTTGTTTTAAGGACAGACCATTGTGGTATGAAGTATTTGTTTGATCAACCAACGATAAATGATAGGAAAGCTAGATGGCTAGAATTTTTATGTGAGTTTGATTTTGAGATCAAACACATAAAAGGAAAAGAAAATAAAGTGTCTAATACACTTAGCAGGAAGGTGCATGAAATGCATGTGGCATCTCTTAGTATTTTCCGATCAAATTTGAGACATCAGATTTTTAATCATACTACTAAAGATGAAATATATGTGCAGCTAAAAGACAAATCACAGCAACAAAGTCTTGAGAGGAGGTACGAGGGATATAAATTGGAAGGAGATGGACTTCTTACTTATAAAAACAAAATTTATATTCCAAGTGTAGTAGAATTGAGGAGAGTTGTTATGGATGAGATCCATCAAGCTCCATATTTTGGTCACCTAAGATATCAAAAGATAGTCGCTACAGCCATAAAGCAGTATTTTTCACCAGGAATGAACAAGGACATTGCTGAGCATATTTCAATGTGCATGAAATTTCAGTAGGTAAAGGTTGAGCATCAACACTCAAGATGTTTGTTGCAGGATTTGCTAGTTCTAGAATGGAAACAGAAAGATATTTCCATGGATTTTATTACAGGATTGCCAATGAATTGTATACAACATGATTCCATCATGGTTGTGTGGAAAAGTTGACAAAGAAAACACATTTTATACTATTTAATTCCACACATAAAAATGATGACATTGCAAAAATATTCACAAAGGCGATTTTCAGATTGCATGGATTGCCTAAGGCAATAGTCTTCGACAGAGACACCAAGTTCACTTCCAACTTTTGGAAGGGTTTGTTTATAGATTTGGGTACAAAGCTAAAATTTAACACTACCTACCACCCTCATATTGATGGACAGACCGAGAGAGTGAATAATGTGCTTCAAGATGTGCTTCAGATGTATGTGATGGACAAACCAACCTGGTGAGAGGATTATTTACACATAGTAGAATTTTCATATAATAATGGATAGAAAGCATCCTTCGGGATGAGTCCATATGATTATTTGTATGGAAGAAGGTGTAGGACACCAGTGACTTGGGATAATCCAGTGAACATGATTGTGCTTAGTCCAGAATCGCTCAAGGAAATGGAGCAGGAGGTTGCAAAGATAAGGAAGAATCTGAAAGCATCCCAAGATAGGAAGAAGAGATTTGCAGACAAGCATATAGTGCATCGATATTTCAATGTTGGGTATCATGTTTACCTCAGATTGAGGGAAAGGAATATTTCCTTGAATGTTGGAATTTGTGCCAAGCTGTCACCTAAATATTGTGGGTCATTTGAAGTGCCTGAAAGAATAGGGCTAGTTTCATATTGACTTGCATTTCCTGCTAGCACTAGAGATAATAATTTTTTTCATGTTTCCTTGTTTAAGAAATATGTACATGACCCTAACCATGTGATTGATTGGGATGTGATATAGGTGGAACTCGAGGGAGAGTTCTAAATTGATCCATTGCACATCCTCGATAAGAAGGTCACCATGCTCCAGAATTGAGCCATAGGACAAGTAAAGGTGCAATGGGAGAACTATGGTCTTGAGGAGGCTACTTGGGAGCTGGTGGATGCCATGCAATTGGCACATCCATTTTTTTTCAATTTTGCAGAACACTGAGGTGGTGCCATGTTAGTTTTTCAACATTTAAGCTAGCATTATGTTAGGATCTTTTTACTGAGAGAATAACAAGCACAGCAATAACATAAGCACATCACAAGAGACAAGAGACACAAAGCTTTTAGGAGGGGAAACCATAAATGGAGAAAACCCCTCAACTTCCTCTAAGATAGTATCACCACAAGATGTGATCCCAAAACAGTAAGATGACCTCCCAACATAATAGCAGCCTTCTGTCTTCTGTCAAGCCAAAGATTTCCTTCTCCAAAAGTGTGCCACACTTGAGAGAGCAAGAGAGCTAAAGTCACAAGTAATAAATAGAGAGATTCTCACTCTCTATTTATATTCTTCCGTTGACTTGAAGTGCACTCAACCTAATAATTACTACTTGAGCCTACACCTTAATTAGTGTATAATAACTCAAGTGC
>LPNX011045017.1:6658-57422 GCA_001517045.1 Pseudotsuga menziesii | reverse complement strand
TAGCACATGTCCAATCAGAACCATATACATTAGAGGTATTTGACATAAAAATATTTTTTAGCAGAAGGAAATTGCTACGAAAATGACAAAATGGACTTGCCATATATAATTGTGCTAAAAAAATATATGCTTGTAGAATTAATTGGAGGCAATTATGCAATTGACAACGACTTCGTGAATGGTGCAAAAGGTGTTTTCAAAAAATACACAAAGGACAAAGTTGACATAGTCTAGATTGAATTTAAACCATCCTCAATTGTCTCAATGCAACGAGAAAAAATGCAACAACATTTTGCACATAGCATTCTATGTACTTGGACATCAATCATTATAATATATAGACAAATGACATCAATCAATAGGGCACACATATTTTGAGATAAATTTCCTACTTGATTGGCATGTGCATGAACAATACATATATCACAAGGCCTCGCGATGGACAATTTAGCGTTTAATACAAAAGGAGTTAACCAACATGGACTTATGTTGGTCTTCCTCTAGGCAGACCCGGGTTTGCTTTATTGTACCAACAAAACCCCTAGCTCACTGGCCCTTTCGGCGACAAACCGCAGAACGGCCTGAAGTCTCACCCGAAGTGATCCTAGATGGGGTGGCTGAAGAATTAGGTTTCCTCAACCAGGTTCTGCAGCATCGTGGGTTCTCTGACTCTACTTAACCAGCTGAATCTCTCTGCAAGGGTTGTCTCTCTCTTTCTAGATAACTCTGCTATGGGACTGACTCTTATCGCGTCGCAGCTTCTAGGGAAATGCGCAAACTTTCTCTTCCGCTCGGCTCTTAACCTACGATATCTCACACCGCAGCTCCCCCGACAGTGCGATATCGCCCTTTCTACGCTACGATATTTCCTACAGTAGGACTCAATATACCCATCAACTCTCAAGGTCCAGAGGCTTCCTTTCTGGGTATAATAGCTCAGTTAACCTTCATTAAGGTGTTAAACAACCTCACTTAAGCTTCTACAGTTTAACATGCTTAACATCAATTACACTCAACTCGCTGAACTAAATATACAGAAGTCACTTAACACAGTAGCTGCTACTGTCGTGAATCAAGCACTGATAAACTCATATACAGAGTACTCGACACATTCAACTTGCATTTAACCTTCTATGTTACTGTAAGCCGGAGGATAGCATACATTCATTCATTAACTGATAAGCAAAGTTCATGTAACAGATAACAGATAGCAAATAAGTAGAGCACAATCACGTGAAATAGTCGCACAACACACGGATGCACGTGGTTCACTTCTAGGGGGGAAGCTACATCCACAGGAACTGTGTTTATATTATATCTTGAGAGAGTAACACAGTTCCGCTGCAACCTCTTATGCAGCTTGAGATATTCTGGGAAACTCCATGCACACAGCTGGGAGCCCTTCTCTCTTAGATCTCTTCTGTTCCTATATTGCTTTCTTCTTACAATCTACTCTTTCTCTCTCTCTCTCTCTCATTCCGCTGCAACCTCTTATGCAGCTTGAGATCTTCTGGGAAACTCCACGCACACAGCCGGGAGCCCTTTTCTCTTAGATCTCTTCTCTCAATCCCTGCGGATTGTTACATTCATGCTCAAGGAGTTGGCTACTGGTTACAGTAAGATAACTACAGACTTAAAGACAGAACCAGAGCTCAACTCTTCCTCAATATCTCACTATACTGATGACAACAGTTACAACCTTATGAGCCAACTATCTAACTAGCTAGCTAGCTGGATATCTATCTATATAACCCTCCATAATACAAAATACATGCTTAAATAGGTGGCCTGAAGGTCTCACCGTGATACAAAACTGTGGGCCTATCCCAACAGTAACCCAAAACCCTAACTGTGACAGTCGGCCTTTCTGTACTTTGTACTGCCGCTTTACCGGTCACACCATAGCTTCCTGCAGTCTTCCATGATTTTTGGCGTTGATCGTGGGTATGGGCGTCGCTTCCTCGGTCGCTCCCCTTCTGTCATCTGTCTTTAATACCTCGACCCGTTGCTCCTTCTTCCTTTATGAGGGTAGCTGAGCCCTCCTATCGTCGCCATTGCCTTAAGTGCAGTGGTTGAGCTCTCTTCTCGGCCGCTTCAAGTACTATTTCCCTTTGATTTTCGGCCCTCGATCCGCGGCGGGAAATGCACTACGGCGTCGTACCTTTATCGTATCACCAAAATTGTCTTTCCTCCAAAAATTGTCCATCTTCTACCAAAAATAACAGCTTTTCCTGTAGCTGCGGGACCCTGCTCCAACAGTTCCCTAACACTTACTTGTGGCTCGTCCCCGAGCCACTGACATCTGATTTCTTTTGTTGTAGCATCTCCTTGGCTTCTTGCGAAGTCTTTGTGAATCTCTCCTTGAGTCCTGCAATATCTTTGTCCATATCTTCAACATGGTCTTGTGCCGCTTCAAGCATGACTTGAGTAATCATGGGGTCTTCTATGCTATCAATTTCACTCTTGCTTGCAGTGAACTCCTTAACCTTCTGCTCAATCGCATCGACCAGCTCTGCGATTTGCTCCTGATACAGTTGAAGCATATTATTGAATTGTATGTCTTTTTCTCGCAACCGCTGCACTTCCTATTGCAAATGGTTCATCTCTGTCATCTTCTTCATCTTTGCAAGAGCTCCTAAGCTCTTGACTTCTTCCTTTATTGATGCTATTGCATTATCCATGTTCTGGATGCTCTGCTGCAAATCCAGTCTATCTAGGAGCTCTTCTAGCTTCGACCATGTCTTCGTTGCATCAGCTAGCAATGAATCTGCATCATCTATGTGACACTTCATCTGCGTTGAAGTGAGTCTAAAGGCCTGCGCCCTTGCTTCCTTGTCTGCCTCAGGCGTGCTTGGTGCTCGAGCCTCAAGCTCAACAATCTACGCCTTGTGGTCTTCCTCCATTTTGGCCATTGTCTCTTCCAGAGCCTTTGCTCTATCTGCGATTCTTCTTACTTTCTACGGTAAAGGCAAGGAAAACTCTATGTTACACTCGGGTAACTCCAATGCGATGTTCTGCACGACCTGACTGAGATCATGTTCTCTTTATTCATATTGTCTTAATTGTACGGGGAACATCGCCTCGCTGCGATGTCACATCACATCGTTCTTAACCAAAAAGTTGGTGTGACCTCCGCAGTCGTCCTATGACTTGCGCAAAATAAACTTTCCTGCTGCAATTCCTCCTACTTAGAACTTTTTTAGCTGGTGTAGACTAGTTATGGGTGCGATGCCTCCTTTCAACTACACTGGACATCTGCACCACTTAGTTTTCTGAGTTAGGGCTGGGAGGTGGAGTGGCTATCACTATAAAGCTTAAGCCTACTGCCATTAATCAAAGTAGGAACAAGCTCCCTTTTCAGTTTACTGAGCTGAACAACACCTCTGTCTGTGAGTTACTGAATCTGATATGGCCCCAACCAATGTGTCTTGAACTTCCCTGGAAACTTAATAATCTTGCTGTCATAAAGGAGCACTAGGTCTCCTGTCTGAAAAATCTTGCTCTCTTCTATTGGCTTAATGATGCCTGCTGCTAGCATCTTATCAATCTAATCTTTAAATTTTTCTTTATAGCGAGGATTTAATCTGTATGGACACTGCATAATTGGCCTAGCATCCTCTTTCAAAGGTATCCTCATGACTCCCAAATCTCCTACTATTCCCTTCATCTCTATAAACTTAGTGGAAAATAAGTCCTGATAGTCATGTAATAGATCTGTGATGTGTCCTACCGTTTCATCATCCCAATAGTCTCCAATAGAGGCAAACTTTGGTTCTTTTTCTGTGCCAATATTGATCTTTTTAATCTTAATAGGCTCTGTGACAGCTGGAATCTCTAGCTTTGGTCCATCAACTTCGCGAGTCCCTTCTGACTTTGGAATGTTGATACTACGAGGATTCTCATCCTCATCATCTGGCTCTTCTACGAAGTTGTAACACTCTAGCACATGTTCTAACTGGATGGCCCAATCAGGCTGAGCATACACTGGTAGGGTACAGTCATCAAATATGTTAGTCTTTATACTCTCTAGGGCCTGATCAATGCTTGGATACTCAGATTCAAAAGTGAAAGTGAGTAGAAAGTTGTCTATCATAACTGGCCATGTAATCGTTTCTCTGCGCAACTCTGTCTCAGTGTACCAATTCCTTGGGACTATGTCTAAAGTGTGAATGAATAGGTGAACCCATTCATCCTCTGGAATGTCCGACCAATTCTGTTCACAAATATTAATATATGACCTGGGGTTAGTTTCTCCTGTATATTTTTGCTGCAAACGCTCCTTATCATTAGAGAATCTGATCGCCATCAATCTCTTAAAATCATCCCATGATGCGATATTTTCTTTATGTGCATGCCACCATCTTGTAGGTGTGGCTCTTACTGCAAGGTCAATAGTTGCCATCCTCTGCTCATGAGGGATTTCCTGCTCAAACTGCTGTAAAAAGTCTTTGACATTTGTTAAGCCATCAAACGACGGAATATCCTTAATCTCTGTTCCAATCCATCACAGTGACTTAGTCATAAATGCACATCTACGAGCTGAAACTTCATAAAGTCTATTCTGCCAATTTTCTAAACCAACATCGGAATCCGATGCGCATGAGCTGTCACATCGCCAACTAATATTTCCTTTTACGGTGGGATTGATATAATCACTCTGGTTAGCAGTCATTTGATAGAGGCTCTCCATATTACGCACCTCTTCCTCTGCTCTTATAGGTTCAATGTATCGGGGACCCTGAAAAGGATCCAACGGTGCGATGACTCAAATCTGTTTATCCTCAAAGGTCATTTGTCTTTTCTTCAAATCGATACCAGCCATGTTTTCAAATGCCCAATCAATACCTAATAAAGCTGGATATGGTCTGCTATCACCAATAATTTCTATGACTTCAAAATCTACAAAGCTGCGAACTCCATCAATATCAACTGGTACTTGCAGTAATCGGCCTAGTCACCGATACCCTCTGCTGATTGGATAATCACAAATGGATAGGTGATCTGGATAACTTAGGGCTACCCATCTGTTCCCATGTATGCTTAGTAAGAACATTTACCTCTGATCCTAAATCTAGGATTACCTCATCCATTTCAAACTCTCCAATTTGTGCTATGATTCTCATTTCTCTTCCTATTCTTTTATGGCCCATAATATTATGAACATCACGCTGCGTACTGCTCACGGAAGAAGTCTGCTGATACTGATCTATGATGCGTTGAAGCTCTTCTACGGATTTCTCATTTCTTACAAGTTTCAAGCAGCTCCACAGGAAGGATTGTACACTTCCTGTCAACTCATCCTCCTCGCACCTTCCAGATGTGGTATCCTGTGATATCTGCACAAGACTAGCGCCACAAGGTTTTTGCTGCGGTATACCCTTACAAGGCAATATCTGCAATCCTGATGGTGTAGGGTCAGTAAAGAAAGTTTTAGCTTGCTAAAATGTTTCTTTGTTCTTCTGCAGGTCAAGTGGTGTAGATTTATCAGTGGCTTTACGCACCCACTTCGGACCTGTATTCTTTTCGGCATCCTGTGATGTCCTGCTAGTAGAAGCACCGCTGCGAGTCGCAATATTGACTCTTGGTTCTGGTTCTTTCTTCTCAGCAGCAATAAGCTGAATATTTTGGTTTACTGCTGGCTTAGGATCCTTAATCTTGGCTATCAAGATAGGACATTCTTCTATAGTATGATCATAGGACTTGCAATACTTACATGTTGTAGTAGGGTTCTGACAATCCCTAGCATAATGTCCTATAGCTCCACAGTTATAACAAACAATCGGTCCACGTCCACGGCCAAAGCCTCCACCACGGCCTCTTCCTCTGAATCCTCCACCACGGCCATCATGAGCCAGTTCATGCAGTGGGCCTGTTACTGGTCCTGATGTCTCTGACTGGACTCTATAGAAGTCATGTTTTCTCTCTATCATGAGATCATAAGCTCTGCAATTATTTTCATCATGTCCTACTGACTTACAGAAGTTACAGTATAAATTCGTAGGAGTTTGTACATACTTCTGAAGTAAAGGGCATTCCTATGGTCTATGTCCTCTTATTCTATAGATTTCACACCATGGCCCTTGATTCTGTACTAAGGGGTTAGGAGCCCCACTTTCTAGATACTCAACAAATATTGGACAGTTATCTTTGGTATGGCCATGTCCTTTACACTTTGTACACCATAGTTCTTGTTCAACCTCTTTTCCTTTCTTAATCTCATGTAGCTGTAAAGTGAGATTGGGTAACTGATTCTGTAAATTTGTCATACCTGCACTAGTCTCACCTAGAGGTGAAGCCTCTAGTTTCGTTGCCATCTCCAATGCTTCATCTTGCGTATGGAGTTTCTATTGCATTAGTGGAAGTCTGATATGAGGAAGCAGTGCTGCGATGAACCATTCCTTATGCTTCTCCGGTGCAAACTCAAAACTAACTTGGTCTATAAGAGCTTTAAATTTCTGATCGAAATCCCATACTGACTCTGTGGGTAACTGTTTGATGTCTTTAAGTTCTGTGATACATTGTGACTCAGACTTGGGTTTCTTAAATTCCTTAATCATTGCGGTCCTGACCTCTACGAGTGTCCTGTTCTGCGCTGATGTATACTTCATATACCATGTTAAAGCTCTTTCTCTAAGTGTAGTGGCCAATTGGACAAGCTTAGTATTGTCATCCTGGATCTGTTTAATGGTCCATACAGCTTCACATAGGAATCAATGTTGTTCTGGGTCTTCTGCCCCTGTACCCTTAAAGGTAGGTAATTTCATGTCATCCCCCATTATGTTTCTATCGGGTGGATTCTGATTTGTTGTATTACTACCACTTGGCGGTATAAATGTAGATGGTGTAGAGGTAGTATGTACTGTGTGTGAACTACTAGATGGAGTTCCTGCGGGATTATTCTGAGTCCTGGTTTGTTTCTGTGGGGTATAAGGGTGGTAAGGGATACCCCTGCTGTTCTTTCTCTATTACTTTGACTTTGTTCTCTAGTACTGTCTGAACTGTCTTCAGAGAAGGAAGATCTGAAATCTACTTTATATCTCTTACCGCTACGTGTATATCCAATTTCTTCAGAGTCACTCTCAAACTCTTATGACATTACACTTACTTAACTTATTCATCTAAGAATATATCCAGTACTCCTTTTTCATACAATAACATCTTAAGAGAAAAATTTTAAGAGTTCAAGTACTTACTGCGATATCCCTTGAAGAAGTACCTCTCTGCTTCGCTGAAACTCTTTCTTTGATCAACTGCAAACTCTGTAATGAAACCTTCCAGCAAACTCGCAAGCCAGAAGTCTACTTCCCATGAAATGGGATTATCTACGCTCTTCACAGTGTGAATCAGCTCTGGTGTCGAGACAATGTTCCGTTTCTTCTTGAATACATGCTTATCAGTCAACTTTGACAACCAATCGTACAACTCATTTGCATAGGTCGCAAAAAATATCTCATGCAGGTCTGTGAAGATATGTTTCTGTAACCAGTCCTCTGTACTTAGCCTAGGACTCTTGTTTTCTTTCACAGCAAATTCTCTTTCCTTAGACTCAACCCACTGGTTAAGTTCTTCTTTAGTAGGATGCCAATAGAACATCAGCTCTTCAATTTGTTCAAAACCGGCAACGAAACCATTTTTTGGTCTTCCTTTGGGCAGACCCGGGTTTACTTTATTGTACTAAAAAAATTCGTAGTTCACTGGCCCTTTCGGTGACAGACCGCAGAACGGCCTGAAGTCTCACCCGAAGTGATCCTAGATGGGGTGGCTGAAGAATCAGGTTTCCTCAACCAGGTTCTGCAGCATCCTGGGTTCTCTGACTCTACTTAACCAGTTGAATCTCTCTGCAAGGGCTGTCTTTCTCTTTCTAGCTAACTCTGCTATGAGACTGACTCTTATCGCATCACAGCTTCTAGGACGATGCGCAAACTTTCTCTTCCGCTCGGCTCTTAACCTGCGATATCTCACACCGCAGCTCCCCCGATAGTGCGATATCGCCCTTTCTACACTACGATATTTCCTACAGTAGGACTCAATATACCCATCAACTCTCAAGGTCCAGAGGCTTCCTTTCTGGGTATAATAGCTCAATTAACCTTCATTAAGGTGTTAAACAACCTCACTTAAGCTTCTACAATTTAGCATGCTTAACATCAATTACACTCAACTCGCTGAACTAAATATACAGAAGTCACTTAACACAGTAGTTGCTACTGTCGTGAATCAAGCACTGATAAACTCATATACAGAGTACTCTACACATTCAACTTGCATTTAACCTTCTATGTTACTGTAAGCTGAAGGATAGCATACATACATTCATTAACTGATAATCAAAGTTCATGTAACAGATAACAGATAGCAAATAAGTAGAGCATAATCACATGAAACAGTTGCACAACACATAGATGTACGTGGTTCACTTCCAGGCGGGAAGCTACGTCCATGGGAACTGTGTTTATATTATATCTTGAGAGAGTAACACAGTTCCGCTGCAACCTCTTATGCAGCTTGAGATCTTCTGGGAAACTCCACGCACACAGCTGGGAGCCCTTCTCTCTTAGATCTCTTCTCTTACTATATTGCTTTCTTCTTACAATCTACTCTTTCTCTCTCTCTCTCTCTCTCATTCCGCTGCAACCTCTTATGCAGCTTGAGATCTTCTAGGAAACTCCACGCACACAGCTGGGAGCCCTTCTCTCTTAGATCTCTTCTCTCAATCCCTGCGGATTGTTACATTCATGCTCAAGGAGTCGACCGCTGGTTACAGTAAGATAACTACAGACTTAAAGACAGAACCAGAGCTCGACTCTTCCTCAATATCTCACTATATTGCTGACAACAGTTACAACCTTATGAGCCAACTATCTATCTATCTATCTATCTATCTATCTATCTATCTAACCCTCTATAATACAAAATACATGCTTAAATAGGTGGCCCGAAGGTCTCACCATGATACGAAACTGTGGGCCTATCCCAACAGTAACCCAAAACCCTAACTGTGACAGTCGGCCTTTCTGTACTTTGTACTGTCGCTTTACCGGTCACACCACAGCTTCCTGCAGTCTTCCACGATTTCCGGCGCTGATCGTGGGTATGGGTGCCACTTCCTCGGTCACTCCCCTTCTGTCCTTTGTCTTTAATACCTCAGCCCGTTGCTCCTTTTTCCTTTATGAGGGTAGGTGAGCCCTCTTGTCATCCCCGCTGCCTTAAATGCAGTGGTTGAGCTCTCTTCTCAGCCGCTTCAAGTACTATTTCCCTTTGACTTTCTTGTTCCAACCGCCACAATTTTCGGCCCTCGATCCGCGGCGGAAAATGCACTACAGCGTCGTACCTTTATAGTATCGCCAAAACTATCTTTCCTCCAAAAATTGCCCATTTTCTACCAAAAATAGTAGCTTTTCCTATAGCTATGGGACCCTGCTCCAACAACTTATATATGCCACACTATCTCGTGTCAGAGACATAAATAAACTATATCTTCTAAACAAATTGAAACTGTTGAATTTTCACATTTCACATAAAGTGTCGATTGAAATAGAAAGGATTCAAAGTAGAGCCTCATTGGAATTTCAATATGTCTTTCAATCAATAGTAGAAAAATAGAATTTTCTCATATGCTCATTGAACTTGTTAATTTTGGTATTGCACGTGGACAACATTGTCAATGACTACGATAGATAACAATATTTAGAAATAACTTTGTAAATATTGTTATTGTCAATGAACGCTACCATTTGGAAAGAACTTTGTAAATATTGTTATCTATCTACCATTTGGAAGTTCTTTCCAAATGGTAGCGTTCATCCAAAAAAATATTGTTATCTATCTACATTTAACATGCATGGCATTGCCACATGCTATATAAAAAGCATAATGCTTCAAGAATTAGACAATTACGCAACACGCTGGATTGAAACAACCATTTCCAGATTTCAAATTAATGAGACTATTGTCAAATTGGAAAATGTCTACAATGCACCAAATTCACCACTCGAAGAACTTTATTTCTTTGTCAATAGCATAATGAAAGACATTCAACAAAATAAGGATATTGTAATTGTTGGTAACCTAAACTTTGACATGCTTCAAAATTGCAATGTGAGAAAAAATAATTTGCATCTTCATGGAAAATCATAATTTGAAACTGCGCACAACAATGGCAACAACCCTTTTTGGTTCTTTGCTCGACCATTTTTGGACAACTTTGTCAATTGACAATATGATATTCCCTTTTTTAAGCTTATTGGACAAATCATCATACCACTTTCCTTTCAATTCCTCTAAAGACATTTGTGAATTTCCTTCCAAATGAAACACCTATGTTTTCCACAAGCTACATAGTTACATGAACCAGAAACAAATTTCTTGCCAATTAATATCCCTGTAGCAAAAAAACACATTTATCGGACTAACCATATTGTAATTGCTAATGATTTAGACTTTTCATACTACAAAATTGCAATATGCAAAAAATCCTTCTCCTTGTTCATGAAAAATCACAATTTCAGCTTGCATAAAACAATACCAACAACCTTTGTTACTTCTTTGTTTCACCATTTTTTAACAACTTTGCAAACTAACAATATCAAGTTACATAATTTTGAAGCTTATGGGATACATCATCATTGCATTTTCTTTATAATTCTTCTAGAGATATTTGCAAATTTTCCTTTTAAATGAAAAAATTGTGTTTGCTAGAAGTTACATAGTTATAGGCAATGGAGGTGCTCAATGCAAAATGAATTCTAGAAAAATTTATAAAGGAATATGCATTTGTCCCAATGACTAATCATGGAAAATCATAACTTCAAGTTGCACGGGAAAATAACAAAAACCTATGCTAGTTCTTTGTCTGATGACTTTTTGATAGTTTTTCTAGCTAACAATATGAACATTCATATTTCTGAAGCTTATTGCATGTTTGGTTCCCTAGATTCCTTGACCATCTAATTGTTAACACAAAAACTTGTTTGCATTTCTCTCTATGGTCCAAACAATAATTATACATCATAATCCCACCATTATTTCCTTCATTTTGACCTTCACAATTAAATTACACCAAAATTGGTCCAAAACATCATTGTTCCTTCCCCCATAAATACAGGGAAGTTGGGCATTTATTGCAATATAACCCCCATTCTCCCCAAAAGGACCAAAACCCCTAAAATGAAAATGGGTCAAAAACCATGGATAAATACCATACTCTATTAAAAACCATGGGTAAGAAAACCTTGGATCAACAAATATTTTATTCTGTATTTTCTTTAATTCCATAAACCTTTTTGCTTCCCACGCCTTTCACCACACCATCCCATGTTGCACGTTGAGTTCACTCCTGTAACACTTGATCCCTTTCCCTGTGACAACCCTTGTTGGAGATAAATGGAGGCCAGGATCGTGGGAGCCTACAGACCATTTCCTCAAACGGATGCAGTGGCCTAGTTTAAAGGTATGATCATTATTTTGTTTTATTAGTTAGAGTAAAAACCATAAAGTCTTAAAAAAAATATTTTTTTATTTCTTGTTTGAAAGTCAAGGTCGAGAAAATCCCTTGCACCATGAACTCTACCCTTAGATTTGGTTGATCCGAGGCAGTTTCTTTTGCACGTAGTAGGGGAGAAATCCCCACTAAATATTTGGTGACTCCACTAGAGGGTAAGCTGCAACGAAGGGGTTTTGGAAGTCGGGGTGGAATACCACACTTGATTTTGTATTGAAGGCTAACCCTTCAAAGTCCTCCTCATGCATGTCGAGTACCATATCGGGTGTCGAGGACCAAAGGAATGAAGTGCCAAGAAACCATCCTGAATGTGTCATGAACAAAGTATCCTAGTTTCCAGTCTCTTAGGATTCTTTTTCCCAAGGTCCCTCTCGTCAGTGGGATTCTCTTAGCCTTTGATTCTTCTATTTTTTATTGTTTGAATGTGGATTTCACCACCTAACAAAGGATACGATTTGTGAGGGGCTTTCATCTTGTATCTAGGATATTGCTTGCACTTAGACCCCATAGGTTAGTGCATCATTTTCTTCATAGGTAGTGCTGCTTTTTGGATTTTTGGTCGCTTTGTTGTAGACTCACCTACTGTGACACGTTGTTGCAGTTCAGTTTTAGAGCTTTCTTTTTGGCATGTGTGCCATTATTTATTAGCTCTCCTTCTGCACATTGTGTTGTAGTTGGAATTTTGAGCTTGCGTTTAACACCATTTAGCATTCATTCATCATATAGCACACCATCATGCCATCATTGCTCCACCACACTACTCCTAGAGACTGAGGGGGCATACCCCTCAGTTCGGTTCCTTGAATCATCATCTTTGGAGCCATATTCGACGTCGTTCACCACCTTCAGATCCATACACTGCATCTGAGCTATATTCTGATTCCTATCAATCCGAACCTACCTTGTTCACTTCCCCATCTAGCCCCATGGCTAGTGCACCTCCCAATCCCTTCCAAGGGGGGATTGTTGATAGTGGACTTATGACCGCTCCACCCGTCATATCGGGTATCCCTTCTACTGCACCTATAGGTCTTGGTCCTAGTGGGCCCCTCACCACCACACACATTATTGTTGGTCTGCTACCCACTAGTGGTGGCCCCACTCCAGTCGCCATGGTTCACACCATACCTACATTTATGCATGGGGGAACTGTCCCTTCTACAACTATTCCAGCTATTCACACCATTCCAGTGGCTACTTCTACTGTTGGAAGTCAACCCTACCAACCCTCGTCTGAATGTGACAACTACATGGCTGTCAGCCCCAACACCATTTTTGGCCCTCCTAGATCTAGTTTAGGTCCTAGTCTACCATTCATGGCTAATCTCAACCTAATTGATTTGGTGTGGTTGATGAATGACCCCATTCGTCATGACCCGTTGTGGCCTCCCATTCCTACCAAACTCTCTTCAGACATCCCTAAATTTAAGGGAAGGGTGGGAGATGACCCTCATAACCACATCATGTCCTTCCACTTATGGTGTTCCTCCATCAACATAATGGACGAATCTATCCAATTGCGACTATTCCAACACACACTCACTAGTGTTGCATCCAAATAATATATTTAGTTTCCCCATGCCTGTTGGCGCTTAGGGCAGACCCGGGTTCTTATACTTTTATCTTCGCACCAACAAAGAGACCCATAGTGTTGGCCCTTTCGGCAACAACCTGCGAACAGGTTGCAATCTCACCCGAAACAACTATGGGGTGCTGCAGAATCAGGTTTCTGCAGGCAAAAGAGGGATATTACTGTACCTTTAGCCTTAACAAAGAATAATTATGCAATACAGAGCTTCGATATTCACTTAAATAGCTTCGCAGTTTAGATAAAAAGACAGTTACTTGGTTAACCCTTAACTGGGAATTCACAGCGAAGTTAATACTTAACAGTTTATCTTACTTTATCATTCATCTACTTATCAAATGCATAAAACATAATAGGAACAAAATAACAAGAACCACCACAACACAAGATATATGTGGTTCACCCCCAGTGTAGGGGCTACGTCCACAGAACTGCGTTTATATTCAACACTTTACAAACGACACAGTTCTGATCTGCGCACTCAGTTGCAGATCTTCTCAACAACCCAAAACTGTGCACTTAGCTACAGAAATTTTCTTCATAAACCCTCTGCGCACTCAGCTGCAGAGGTCGTTCACACACTCAGCTGGGACTTAACCTTTCTTCCAAAACCCTCTGCGCACTCAGCTGCAGAGGTCATCCATGCACTTAGCTGGGACTTAACCTTAACCCCAAAGTAGGCCTTAGCTTCTTCACATCAAATTATCATCATACAAAAACCTACGAAAAATCCCTTTTCTCCTTTACATAAGTGCCTATTTACACAAGTGCACTATTACAATACCATGGGTTTAAACCATGGGCTTAAACCATGGGTTATTTACAAAAAGAGGGGCTTTAACCCAACCCTGAAACCCCTAAGACTATTTTGGACCGCAACTCCGCTTACAAGCTTCGCACCAAAACCGCGGAGTTGCCAAAATTAAGGACCTTCAAGGTCCGCGCCCTAACAAGCCCCTAAGACTCACCAGTGTCCCATCCTGGGACGCTCTGCTGCTTTTCTAGTGGAAGAATCTTGTTGGCGAAGATTGTAAATTGCTTGTTGAGGCTGTGCATGATATCTTCGGCTGCTTGCTCCTTCTCTACTATCTCCTTTTGCACTCTGTCGAGCTCTGTATCCATCTGCATCTCTGTAAGCATCATCTTTAATCCTCCTGCCGTCTTTCTCCCTTATATGCCTGTCATCATCATCATCCCTTCTGCTACTTCTACCACTGCCATGGCTTGCTCTATCCTTCATCCTTTCATCCTTAGCAAAATGTCTGTGTTCGACACACCTTTCATCTTCGGCACAACCACTAACTTTAGCTTTTCCACAATAAGGACCTTCGACATAGTACATACCTTCGACACATCCAGACACAAGCTTCAACAGAACTTCGAACTTCGACCCATGACATAATTTTATTCCCCAACCTTCGACACTTCCAACAATCTACCAAATCTTCTCTGAGAACAGCTTTATTATAGTCTTATTCGGAAAATGTGATCCTTGATCACTCATAAGAATTCTAGGACATCCAAACCTTGATAAGATATTATCAAAGATGAACTTCGCAGCTATAGAAGCGCTACATTCCTTGACTGGTTGAGCTTCGGCCCAACGAGTAAGGTAATCAGTTGCTGTAATAATGTATCTTGCTCCAGATTTCTTTGCAAGGGGATTGATTGGTCCAACAAAATCAATAGCCCACTTGTCAAATGCTTGTAAAGTTACCTGTGGAACCAGAGGCATCTCATCCCTCCTGGATGGTTTGCCTGTCCTTTGACAGATATCGTAGCTGTGGCAATACTCTCTTGCATCCTTATGAATCGTAGGCCACCACAATCCAGCTATCAGAATCTTCTGTGCCGTAGCTTTTCCTGCATAATGACCTCCTGCTGCTCAAGAATGTGCCTCAGCCAAAATCAATGGCTTTTCATGCTCCAAGACACATCTGTGCAGTATTTCATCTGGTCCCATCTTATATAGCTGTCCTGCTATCAAGGTAAAATCAGCTGCTCTAACCACCAACTGCTTCTTCTGCTGTGTTGTCATCTCAGAGGGTGCAAACCCTGTAAACAAGTATTGAACAATATCCTGAAAATAGTCATCAACCATCTGGATGGAAAACAATTGGGCATCAGGAAGACCTTCGTCTAAACTAGTGGGTTCTTCTCCTGACTCGAGCCTCAACAAATGGTCAGGCCCCAGGTTAAGTATTCCTGGATTAACTATGATCTCAAAGTCATACTCCTGAAACAAAATCAGCCATCTGCATATCCTTCCACCTAACACAGGCTTGTTAACCAAATACTTCAGAGCAAAATGGTCAGTGAACATCTTAAAATGAGATCCTAACAAATAATGTCGAAATTTCTGCAAAGCATAAACCATAGCTAGACCTTCTCGTTCTGTCGTAGTATAATTCTTTTCTGCTGTGGACAATTTTCTACTTCCAAAAGCAATAGGGTGATCAATATTACCTCCACCTGACTGAGCCAATACTACACCTAAAGCAATGGAAGATGCATTGACATGAACATGAAACTCCTTATTCCAGTCAGGGAATACTAAGATAGGGGCAGTTACCATCTTTTATTTCAAAATGTCCAAGCTTTCCTGACATTCAGGTGTCCATTCAAACTTAGTATCTTTCTTCAATCTCTTTTCCATAGGGACTGTAATCTGAGCATATCCTTTAATGAATTTCCTGTAATATCCAGTATGACCAAGCGTAGTGCGATTTTGCTTAACAGACTTCGGAGGTGGAAAGTTCACAATAATGGCTATCATTGTAGGATCCACCATCAATCCTTGCTTGCATACAATGTGACCTAGCAGAATTCCAAAAGGTGCACAAAAGATACACTTCTTCAGGTTCAATGAAATCTGACGCTGTCTACACTTGTCCAGCATAAGTCTTAAGCTAGCTATATGATCTTTCAATAAACCAAAGATAGTCCAATCATCAAAGTAAACTTCCAAGAACTTATGAATAAATTCCTTAAATGCAGATATGACTACTTTGGAAAACATACCAGGTGCATTCTTCAATCCAAAGGGCATAATAATATACTGAAAAGATCCCATTTCTGTAGCGAAGGTTGTTTTATGTCGATCCTCTGGGGCAATTCTGATCTGATGGTAACCTGAAAATCCATCAGTGAAAGAATACACTTCTTGACCTCCGACATTGTCTAAAACTTCATATGTAAAGGGAGTAGGGAAAGGATCATGTAAACAGGCATCATTCAGCTTCCTCAGATCAACACAGATTCTAATTTCTCCCTTGGTCTTCTTTTCTTGTACCACCTTAGGGCTGACCCATTCGGAATCTTCAACAGGCTCAATGATTCCTGCAGCGAGCATCTTATCTAGCTCCATCCTGACTTTTTCTTTATACTTAGGGTTCAGCCTATAAGGGTGTTGCTTCACAGGCTTCGCATCAGGTTTCAAAGGTATTTTTATCACTCCTGTATCACCAAGGATACCTTTCATTTCTGATAACTTCGTCGAAAATAAGTCTTGATACTCATGGAGGAGTTCAGTCACTTTGCTTACCATTTCTTCGTCCTAGTAATCTCCAATGGTAGCATACTTAGGCATTTCTTCTGATCCAATGTTTACTTTCCTTGTTTTCAAAGGCTGAGTTACTTCAGGTGATTCGACTGCTGGTCCATGTACTTCGCAATGTCCTTCTGACTCGGGAATATTAATGTTGCGAGGGTCATTGTCTTCATCAATGGCGAGGTTATAACATTCTACTGCATTACCTTCTTGTTCCTTCCAATCAAGTTGGTGCTTGGCTATTTCTTTATCATCAAACACCTTAGTATGGATCACCCTAATAGCTGTGTCCAAAGCAGGGCAATCCTCATTAATAGAAAATGTGAGCACAAAACTATCGACAAGGCTAACCCAACTTATAGTACCATGGCAAAGCTCCACCTCCGCATACTAGTTCTTTGCTACAGGTTCCAGAGTGTGTACAAACCTATGTACCCATTCTTCATAAGGTACATGCTTCCATGCTTCATAACACTGCTCCAAATGTTCCTGAGGGCTAGTCTTACCATTAAATCTGGTTCGTACCTTCTGAGGTTGATCCATGAATCTCAGGCAAATAAAATTTTGACAAGCTCTCCAACTATGAATATACTTTTTATGACCATTCCACCATCTGGCAGCTGTGGCTCTGAATACTGAATCTAGAGTCTCCATTTTCTGTGAATCTGGTACTTGCTCTGAGAATTGTACAATAAAATATTCTGGGTCTGTCAAGCCATCAAAAGTAGGTAAGATCTTTGTCTGTGAGCCAACCCATCTGATGGACTTGGTAATTCTTGCACATCGATGTCCATGTAGCTCATAAAGTCTATTCTGCCAATTCTCTAGGCCTTCGTCTGAATCCGTAATGCAAGAACTGTCACACTGCCAATCCATTATACATTCAGTAGTAGGGTTAACATAGTCTTCTTCTTTAGCTGTGATGTTGTAAATATGATCTAAAACATCATGATCTTCATCTCTGACTGGCTCTGTATACCTTTCTCCTTGAGAAGGGTCCAACGGTACTATGACTCTCAAGCCTTTTCCTTCAAAAGTCATCTGTCTGTTCTTAAGGTTGATTACTACATAATTTTATATTTCCCATTCAATTCCTAGCAATGCTGGATAGGGGTTGCTATCATCAATTATTTCAATGACTTCAAAATATGCTAAGGTACTGACTCCATCAATATCCACTGGTACACTAGGGAATCTTGCCAAGGGCACAATCTTCTGTTGATTGGCTAGTCTCAGCTGTATAGGGGACCATTCAAGCGTAGGTCTTCCCATTTGTTCCCATGTCTACTTAGTTAGGACATTCACTTCTGATCCTAGGTCTAAAATGATATCAATCATGTCATAATCTCCTATCTGAGCATGCAATCTCATTTCTCTTCCAATCCTTCTAACTCTATTAACAGTTTTTCCTCTATCAGAGCTTCGCTGAGGTTCGTAAGACTGAATAAATTTCTGTAACTCATTCAAAGCATTTTGATTTCTTAATAGCTTCATACAACTCTATAAAAATGATGTTAGTGTACTTACTTGATCCGGCGAAGCTTCTTGAAACTGTAACTACTGTTGATGCTATTGCGTAGTTGCTACTGATGTTCTTGGATCAGCAAAGTCTTTTTTAGCTTCCATAAATGTTCCTTTTTCTCTTCCAACATCGAAGGCTGGAATTTTCTCTAGGGTCTTACGAACCCAAGCCTCGTCAGGCTGTTTCCCCTTATTCTGCACTTGCGTCATAGCTCCACTCCTTGTAACAATGTTAACAGCTGGGACAGGTCTTTTCTCTATAGCAATCATCTGAACATTCTGAGTAGGAGCGCCATTTCTTTCTTGTATCTTGGCTATCAACTGTGGGCATTGCTCGATCGCATGATAGACTGCTCTACAATATCGACATGTCGTAGTTGGGTTCTGACAGTCTCTAGCTACATGTCCTGCCTAATTACAGTTATAGCAAATAACCTGGCCTCGTCCTCTTACAGGCATACCACCACGATCATGACCTCTGAAATTACCTCGACCTGATGTACTACCACGGTAACCATTTCCATCATTTCCTTGTGCATCGGGTTGTACCCTATAAGCATCATAGGTTCACTCTCTCATGAGGTCAAAGATACGACATTCATATTCGTTGTTTCCAACTGACTTACAGAACTTGCAGTAGGGATTCTTAGGTACTTGAACATATCTCTACAACAGATAGCAATCTTCAGGTCGATGCTATCCAGTTGTTCTACAGATCTCACAATATAGGACAGTAGGGTTAAACGGGTTCGGTACACCAGTATTCAAATAATTTCTTAATGCAGGACATTGTTCTTTGTCATGACCTTCTGTCTTACATCGCGTACACCAAACCTCTCCTCGAATAGATTTCCCTTTCTTCACGTCGTGAAGCTCCAAAGCCATTTCTGCTAACTGTGCTTGTATTTGGGCTATTCCAGAATTATCTCCAATAGGAGCTGTTTCAAGTTTCATAGCAATTTCCAATGCCTCTTGCTGATCAACAACCTTCTGTTGCATAAGTGGAGTCCTGATATGAGGCAATAGTGTTGCAATGAACCATTCTTTATGCTGTTCTGGTCCAATAGTGAAACTAACTTGATCCAACAAAACCTTGAACCTCTGATCAAAGTCCCAAATTGATTCACCTCGCTTTTGTTGAATTTCTTTTAGTTCAGTTATACATTGTGACTCTGATTTAGGCTTCTTGAATTCTTTGATCATTGCTTTTTTAATATCAGCCAAGGCATAGTTCTGAGTACTGGAAAAATTCATAAACCAGGTCAAAGCTCGGTCTCTGAAAGAGGTGACCAGCTGTGCTCTTCTTGTATTTTGATCCATAATATTCTTAGCAGTCCAGACAGCTTCGCATAAGAACCAAAACTGCTCTAGATCCTCTGATCCAGTTCCTTTAAAGACTGGGAGCTTGATATCATCATTCACATGGGCCATAGTGAATCGAGGGGGAGGAGGAGGAGGAAGACTGGTAATAGGGGGGAGACTGGTAACAAGAGGAAGGGAACTTACTGAGGTAGACTGACCTGCAACAGGACTACTCGGGCTAGGGTTACTTTCAGACTCCGAAGGGTTCTCAGGGATAACAGATCTGCGCTGTGGAGTTATAGGAGGGTTTCTAACAAAAGGGGTTTCTTCAGATTCAGACTCTTCAGGACTTAATGAGGTATAAACGGTATTCTGGCCTAGGGTATAGGATCCAAGAGTTCTCTTGTATATTTTACCATTGTGAAGCAAACCACTTTGCTCATTGAAGTCACTTTCGCTTCCAAACATAGGTTAGTAGCAATAAATCTAGCAATCTGATTGGATAAGCAATATGCATTTCTTAGCCAAGAGCATTTTAATTTTCAGACTTAATGAATTCAGGTACTTACCTCTTGGTCCTTTGAAAAACTGTCTTTCTGCTTCTCTGAAAGAAGTATGTGTGTCGATGGCAAACTTCGTCACAAATGCGTCAAGGGTTCACATTATCCAGAAGTCAACAGCTCTTGATACCGCGTTGTTCACACTTTTCAACAGCTTAATTTTTTCTGGGGTCCAGGAAGGAGACTGATATTCTTTGAAGTTTATCTTTCTTTCTGTCAACCTGGATAACCACTGGTGCAATTCTATGTGGATACTACCAAATAAAATTTCATAAATATTAGTAAAAATGTACATTTGTAAGAAGTCGTATGAGATACGACGAGGGTCCTTATTCTCTTCTTCGAAAAATTTCAGATAGGTATCCTCAACCCAGTCACTGATTTCTTTTACTGAGGGCCTCCAAAACATATCCCTCCAGGTACGACGTAGATCCCTCTTGAAGCAAATACTGGTTCAACCGGAAACGGAACCAATTTGTTGGTGCTTAGGGCAGACCCGGGTTCTTATACTTTTATCTTCGCACCAACAAAGAGACCCACAGTGTTGGCCCTTTCGGCAACAACCTGCGAACAGGTTGCAGTATCACCCGAAATAGCTATGGGGTGCCGCAGAATCAGGTTTCTGCAGGAAAAAGAGGGATATTACTGTACCTTTAGCCTTAACAAAGAATAATTATGCAATACAGAGCTTCGATATTCACTTAAATAGCTTCACAGTTTAGATAAAAAGACAGTTACTTTCTTAACCCTTAACTAGGAATTCATAGTGAAGTTAATACTTAATAGTTTATCTTACTTTATCATTCATCTACTTATAAAATGCATAAAACATAACAGGAACAAAATAACAAGAACCACCACAACACAAGATATACGTGGTTCACCCCAAGTGTAGGGGCTACGTCCACAGAACTGCGTTTATATTCAACACTTTACAAACAACACAGTTCTAATCTGCGCACTCAGCTGCAGATATTCTCAACAACCCAAAACTACGCACTTAGCTGCAGAAACTTTCTTCATAAATCCTCTGCGCACTCAGCTGCAGAGGTCGTCCACGCACTCAGCTGGGACTTAACCTTTCTTCCAAAACCCTCTGCGCACTCAGCTATAGAGGTCGTCCACACACTCAGCTGGGACTTAACCTTAACCCCAAAATAGGCCTTAGCTTCTTCGCATCAAATTATCATCATACAAAAACCTACGAAAAATCCCTTTTCTCCTTTACATAAGTGCCTATTTATACAAGTGCACTATTACAATACCATGGGTTTAAACCATGGGCTTAAACCATGGGTTATTTACAAAAAGAGGGGCTTCGACCCAACCCCGAAACCCCTAAGACTATTTTGGACTGCAACTCCGCTTACAAGCTTCGCACCAAAACCGCAGAGTTGCCAAAATTAAGGACCTTCAAGGTCCACGCCCCAACAATGCCACTTATCCTGATCTTTCCTCTTTAGACTCGATGTTCCTCTAGTACTTCCAACTACTTGTCTGTTATGATGAGGGCATCGAAATATTGTTATCATGTAGACATAACACTGCAACCCACATCATAGATCACATCCATGAGTGGTGTCATCATCGTAGTCTGTGCAAAAATCAGTTAGATGACAGAATTTTCCTCAATTGGTTCCTTAAAGTCTTACTTCCTCTATCACCAAGGATGTTGCATCCGAGTGCCCACAAAATGAGGAAGAACCAATCCTCAAAGCACATCATTTTGACCTTGTCTATGCCAATCAGGTTACCTTTACACCATCATATATTATTCTCTTTGTGTTGTCTCCTCACGGCGCTATGCGCCGAGGGCATCCCATGCTATTGATGGAATCAATGGCTCTATCACCCAACACCCCCACCTGTACACAACCTCTCCTTCGATGTCTCCTCTCTATGGAAAAATCCCTAGTGTTTCCCAACCAGGATATGCCCTTGAATTTTCATGCGTAGTGGCTCAGTTTGGAGCCACACCTTCATATGCGTCTCCTGAACCTGTTCATCACGTTGATGGAATGAATTTCCCAGAACCTGCATGTAATGGCCAAATGGTAGGGTTTGCATCCCCTCCAGCTACTCCCGACTACTACCCACCACCTGTGCAACCTACACCTGCTTCAACCCCAACTCCTAATGTTCCTTAAGCATAGGTCTACACTCAGTAGAACCTCCCTAATCAACCTGCCCCCAATAACCAACAAGGGTGGGGAAGAAGACAAAGAGTAAGAACTGGGAAACAACCAACCTCAAGGGGGTGTTCAACACCCCAACCCTCCTAACAACAACAGAGCTAACACCACTACACATAATCCCCAAAATCCACCTAGACATGGGAAGAACCCTTAGTTACAGACTAACCATCTGTGTACCATTTGTGATGTTTATCGCCATTATACACACCAGTGCCCCGAGATGCATTGAGTCTGCCACCTATTACAGGCCTAAAATCAACGTGAAACCAATTCGACCGCTCCGACAGATCCAAACCCAACACCACAAGGTCATCTTCCTATGGTGCTACAAAACCCATTACCAAATCAAGTAATGGTTGCAACCCAAACCTTAGTACCACAAAATATTGCAGCTGCTTCTTCGAGTCAACCCATTGATCTTAGTGTCCATCACCTTATGACATTGTCGTTTGATGTTAACTTATAGAATCGACGCAACCAATATGGCTCCACCTTTAAAATCACTAATCCCTCCACGATATCTACCTCTATTTCTCTCGACATGTCCTTACATTTTCCAAGACCCCCCATGGAAGGGACTACCAAAGTCCCTCGGTTCCCTTTACGTCATGTCGCAAACAACCCCACTACTAAAGCCTCTCTTAATTACAATATCGTCGATGACTTGGCCTAGTTTTCCTGTACCATGTCCGCTCTGGAATTCTTAAGAACTTGTCCTTTGCAACTCAAAGCCTTGTTATCTTCTCTAGGTGTCGTCGATCCCTCTGATTCCAGGTTGATCACGTTCGACTTAGATCAAGGAGAACCCCAAATGCCATCATTTGTATCCTTCCAGGTTCCTTTCACTGTTCAAAATTTGGTCATTCATTGATGAGAGTGCATCCATTTTTGTTATGTCAAACTTTGTTTGGTAGAATCCCAGATCCCCAACCCTTCAACCCTCAACCACCGCCCTTCGTGCTTATGATGGCCATGTTGCTCAACCACAAGGCACTCTCCCGAATGTCCCCATTGAGTTCTCCCAAAAAACTGTGTTGATTGAAATTGAGGTTTCCAATGCCCAACTAGATTACAACCTCCTCCTTGGACGTAGTTACATGTCTTCGATGTGAGTCGTTGATTCTACCCTCTTCTGACTCCTTATGTTCCCCCACGGTGGGAATATCCTGACTATCGACCAATTGACGTATTACAATCCTAAAGGACTGGCCACTCTGGAGCATGTAATCCCTATTATTGATACCACCATCGATAGCATATCCATCCCATCCTTGTGTGTCGTTGATCCATGCCTATTTACCAAGGCCCCTTTGACAGACAACTTTTTGTCCCTCCCACCCACTCCCTCTATGGCTAACATATTGGATTTGTGCACCATCACATCCAGTAACATTTCGACCTCCTCGTAACCTCAGCTGCATCCTCAACTGCAAACCTCGGGGAAATATTGGGGTTCATTTCCCATACACATGATTCCCTTTCTCTTTCCACCCTATGGAATTGTCAGTAAATTGGTCATGGCTACGCTCAACCTTCTCGGATTCACTTTGGGCATTCTAGTGTGGTACCTTGATCCACCCAACCCCACCACGACACAACAAATCATGCTGAAACTAGTCCAACCTATTGAGATTGTGTCACACCCACTTCCTGGTACATGACTAACTACTTCTGCATCTACTCATGCCCCCCTTCCTCCCACGAAGATTGGGGGAAAGGCACTAAAAGCCCTAACAGAACCACATCCACCTCCTACTTGTGCTTTATGCGATGTCCTAGGTCATGCGATGCAAAATTGTCTTGATTTGTCATTCCTTTGCACCAACATGCACACAATAGTCGAGACCGACAATGCTCCCATTTCCAATGTACCACCCATCCCTACCAGACCATGAAAAATAAAAAAAAGGTAATAATAATTTTCATTCTGCATACAACTACAAAATTTCCTAAAAAAATGACAAAAAATTATTTTCATGGGTACTATTTTTTAATACTCATATGTTGCATTTTCCATATGTTTTAAATATAAACAAATGCCACGTGCATTTTCTTCTATTATGCAACTCTATTCAACAACACATACAAATGTATTTGAAGGAGACGTGTTGTCCCTCTATGGTCCTACACAAAACAAAAGTTCAAATTCCCCCAATAAAGCACAATTGATGCATGTCAATCTCGTTGATAAAGATGGGCAGTTTACAATAATAGTGAATATGAGTGATAATCATATTTCCTATTTCATTGACTACTTTTCTCTTGGTAGTACTGTACAAATCTTGAATTTTGAAACCAGAAACAATGGACAATATGATTGGGGCGATGCAAAGTATTGCATTTAGTTACAATAACAGAATTCAGTTAAAACAATACCTCAATATTTCCAAGAGTGTAGGATGACCCCAAATATGACTATAATAGCATCTCAACCTCAGGAAATGTTTTTTCTATTAGATCTATTGCGGCACTCATAATTGCATGTCATCAAAATAACATAAACTATGAATTCTACATGAAATATGGAGAACGCAAAAATGATACTACAACTATATGCCTTTGATCAACCTCAAAATTGGTTTGTGTTTCTAATTGTAGTTCCCATATAAGTCTTTCATTTCTTTCATTTTTCTTTGAACTAACAATTTGCAATAGATTTCAAATTATTGCAATTGCAATTGAATGAAAGCTATAGGGATCTTTTCTCCAAAATATAGGAAGGACTAGTATTGTAGATTCCGCCAATGTGCCTATTTAATATCGTTCTTAGAAATTGCCTAAGAGGTTCACAATAATTGCAACATTCCATGACCACCTTTGTCAATGTCCTAAATGATGAATCTACAAAATCACATTTGCTTGATGTTATACGATCTAAGACCCAGGAAAGTATCAATTTCTCATATTTTCATAGCTTCTTCCGATTGATTTGACTGCTACTGCTATTATTGCTTAGAACTTTCAAAATAATTCTACATATTATTGCAAATGATCTCAATATAGTGTTATTACAAATACCATTATTCTTTTTTCATATAGTTTATAATCCAATAGATAATGTTCTCTTGCAATGGCATTTGTAACAAGTAATAATACAATTTTTTTATTTTATTTTATTTGCATGTGCAAGAAAACTGTTAGGCATTTATAGAAAATGTATCAAATATATCAATCACAAACAATATGACCAACAATGAATTTGCATCTTGCAGATACAAGGAAACTAGAAAAACAAAATTGCTTTATTTCCTCCATTCTGGGGACTTTGCAACAACTACTACCAACCAATGCTCCATAGCTTGCCAAATTGCTCAACTTATAAAAAAAAGAACACATCATCCAAAATACGAGCATTGCCTAGAATGTGTTCTAGACATAGAATACATAACAATGGATTGCACAATGCAGATGTCATTGCACGCATGCGTGCACACACACACACACACACACTTGAGCTAATTTATATATATGATATACTTTCCTCACTTGATTTTTTCATTTTTATATCCTTCAAATTGCATAATTGCTTTGCATTGTTGTTTTACTTAAACAAATTCAACAAGTTTAAGATTCTACTAACAATAAAAGGTCAATATGTGTAGATATTTCACTGCATAGCCATCTCAAAACATGGGTTTGTTTAGTTATTGATAGTTAATTGGTTTTTTCTTTTCTATATGCTTCTATCTTCATGGGGTTTGCCAAAGATTTCGTTTCTACACTATAGGATATCCCTTGATTGATTTTTCCCATCTTTTAAAATGATTTATATGCACATTCTTTCCTTATGTTGATATTATGATTTCCAGTTATGAAATGAACTCAGGAATGCAGAACCTCTATGACAGTTCCATTTTCTACGCTACTAGCTTTTTGCATGCTTTCTTAAAGAAGATTTAGTTTTGATTCTGAAATTGTATTCTTAGAACTATTTAAAAAAATGAAAATGAAGTATAGAAAAACTTTCCATACTATCTGTTATCTAGAAATTCACTAAATATTAATTATTATTTTAATAGTTTATAGCATATGATTTAGCTCCACATCTTCAATAGATATTGTAGAAATTCACTAAATATTAATTATTATTTTAATAGTTTATAGCATATGATTTAGCTCCACACATTCAATAGATATTGTTTCTAACTTGCATCAATGGTGCAGCTAGTTTTTCGCATGCTTTCTTAAAGAATGTTTAGTTTTGATTCTGAAATTGTATTGTTAGAATTATTTAGAAAATGAAAATAAAGTATAGAAAAACTTTCCATACTACCTGTTGCCTAGAAGTTCACTAAATATTAATTATTTTTTAATAATTTATAGCATATGATTTAGCTCCACACATTCAATAGATAATGTTTCTAACTTGCATCAATGATGCACCTTCATACTTGAACAATAGACAATGCATTGACAAAATTGTAAACACCTTTCCATTGAAGACTTCATCCTTTCTTACAATCCAAGGCATATCGCAATTGTGTCCACATAGCTATAAACTTTTATTGACAAGTTTAGCATTCTTATTGACAAGTTGTGCGTTGCAATGTATCAATGCACTGCTTCAAGAACATTGTATACTTTATGAGCAAACTACTTAATTGATTTATTTATTTAATTGCTTTGATTCAAAAAAATTAATTGATATGATAGGTGTGTATAGCAGTCCTGGATTTCTAAAAACATCACACAACATTCTCTATTGAATTATCCATAGTCTTCTATGCTTCAATAACGAATATGCTTAACGGACATTGTCTTACATATCAATTATCAAATTTTATGCTTTTATAATGTAATGTTTTATCCCTGCTAGACATATATTCCATTATGCTTTTATATGTTTTATAATGTTATTTTTTATTCCATGTTTTGCTTTTATAATGTGATGTTTTATTCCTGTATATTCCATTATGCTTTTATATGTTTTATAATGTTATTTAAAAATAAAATTTAAAAATTAATTTAAATATTTTTCATTAAAATGTTAGAAGTTTGAAACAGTTAAAAAAATCTATGAAATATGTATCAGTGATTTAAAACTTAACAAGAGCCACGAGGTGGCAATGTCACCGCACTTACTAATAGTTATTGCTGTAACACCAATACTATAAGAAAAACAACTAGTTTATTTGACCATCTACAAAAAATTTATTGTGCCACTCTTATGGATTATGTAATCTAGACATACCTTGAATATATAAATGTATGGATTATGTAATCTAAACATACTTTGATTTTAGATTTTAAATAAATGAGGTTGATTTTATATAAATCTAATGTAGTGACATATTTCCATGTAAAAATAAAAAGATAAAGTATTTTCATAACTTTGTTTACATAAAAATATATTTAAACATATTATTAGTGACCTCATTGTATATGTATTAAGTATAATAATAACAAAAAAACAAAAATTAATGAAAGGCACACCTTGCAAATAGACATCTAAAAAACATGTGGGTGGAGTTTCAATATATTAAACATCATTTTTATTTTTTGCGAATTCTAGGTAAATATTCCTAGACCATAATAAAAACAGAGATGATACATTTTTTTGTTGGTAGTGCTAAATGAGACGATATACTTTTTTGTTGGTAGTGTGAAATGTTGTGGGGTCGACCCACTTGTACAATTCACTTGAGATATTATAATCCGTAATTATGGAAAAGAAAGAATAAATTACATCATCACATATCATGCATGAAATTTATAGAAATAAGGTCAACTTGCAATCACCACTATATCATCTAATAACTAAACCAAAGTATAACAAACAAGCATTGGGATGACAACAAAAGTTAATATAAAAGTCACCAGAATCAAACTATGAGCCATAGCCAGCGATCCGTCGACAGTGCATGACAAGATCACACGATTTCCAATATATGACGATGGGTCTACTCCCGGAACAAAACTCCAATTCCTTAGAAATGCAACTTTCTTTTTCAATTTTCTGATTTATTCCAATTTTTTTATGTCGTCTCCCCTCTTCATTTGTGAGCCATTCTCTATTGGTTACAATCACAAAATAGGGAGAAAATATATTTTCGAAGAATTGTGAAGTATTGTAGTTGCACCTAGATGTTGGTGGAGTTATCCTCTAACCAAAGCATAGAGGTTAAGTTTAAGAAGTAAATTGGACCCATTATGGTCTACATACATCGAAGTATGCTCCCATATTTTCCCTCATTTATTTGACAAAAAAAAGCAAACCCAAGTCACTAGAATTCACGGGTATTGCATTTAATTACATTAAACATAAGATCTTCTTGAGATTTACAATCATTTGATAATTCATCCAAATATAAAATCAATCTCTATTTTGAATGCGTTTTAGTTTATTCAATTAGTGCAAATATTTCATAACTGTTTTGTGGAACCAATACAAATAGGAATATAGAAGGAAGGAATACATAGAGTTATATGTCCAATGTAAGTAAGCTTTTTACATGTTTGAATGAGATTATTTGGGTTTATTTATTAATAATATATGTTTTTTTAAGAGGTTATATGTTCATATATGTATACTTTTTTAGAATTTAGTAATTAAATTTAGTAAAAAATATTTTGTTTAAAAAAAAAGAGATTTCATGTATCAAATTGGTGTTTAGTTTAATTATAAATTTAAAAACAGATTATTATTATTATTATAACATAAAATTTCAATTTAAAAATTATTAAATTATTTTTCATTGTTGAGCTACAATTTTAAATGATAAAGAAATAAAATATATTATAATAAAATATTAACTTAAATTTATGTTAATTCCAAATCTAAACAAATGTAAATCTTGTTTCTAGGTTTTCCAATCCAAAATTAGATGTAAACTCCATGTATACTCATAATAAATCCAAAAGAGAAATAGATATAAACTCCTATATTTTCAAATATAAAATAAAATCAAAACACATAATCTATATGATTTTGGTTCTCACTTCAATGAATTTAATTAAAATTCCACATATATGAACTTACATTGTATTTAACTACAAAGTGAATTGTTTCTTCACTTCAATGAATTTATTCAAAAGTCCACATAAATGAACTTAAAAGTTATTAAAAACAAATTGAATTGGTCTCAATTTTTACTCTTTACCTTAAGATTGAATTCACACTAAAGTTTGGATTGTAAAATACAAACACCTTTAAATGTAATTACCATGAAAAACAAACATGTAACTTAACAGTATTTTCCAAGTGTTTAATAAATAGTTCATAATTTATCTTATTCTAAATATTAATATATAGTGCCTTGGATGATCCGTCATGAAAACTATAGCTACTCTCAATTTATTTAGCGATTTTGTATCCAAAAAAATTCACTGAAGAATGTTATGCACCACTGTGTACAATTCACTTGAAGAGGGATTCTGCAAACTACATCTGCCAGGCGCAAATGTTCTGTGATCATATCCACTGTTAAATGTTATCCACAGAAGGTTCTTTAAATGTTATCCATTGTTTAACCGTATCACCAAATAATCGTGATACCCTAGAATATATACCCTAGAAGAGCTACGCACCTCGATTCAAACACCCAATTTGATGAACCATAATCTCATATATAATGCAGCATCGCCGTATCCCAATATTAATCGAATCACTTCCAAATCCACACCCAATTTGATGCATCACATCCGCTAATGAGAAAATCAACACCAAAATTGATGAGCTATATTGCGTATATAACTATTCTCATTCGAACGCGAAGTCCTATTTTTGAAGGCGATTCCGTTGATTTGATTATAATTTAAAGAAAAATTCTAACTATTTAGAAGATTTAATATATCAAAATATATAATAAATTAATTAACAATAAAAAGACCCATACAATTACAATTAAAAAAATATCAAAAGATGCAATATATCAATTAATAATAAACCATAAGAAAAATATCAAAAGATGTAAATATATCAATTAACAATAAACGATAAGAGAAGAGCCATACAATTATAACAATTAAAAACACTTAGAAATCCAAATTTATCAACACATACCTTTATATAGAAACCATTATACAGCAAAAGTAGAACAACTGTAAATGTTTTGGCTATCAAAGTAGATTTCTTTATCAACACATACCTTTATATAGAAACCATTATACAACAAAAGTAGAACAACCGTAAATGTTTTGGCTATCAAAGTAGATTAGGCCATAAGGCTGGCACCGCTTTTGGTGGGATTATTTTTAGAACCTTTTGAAAATTGAGAAAATCAGACTGATTTATAGAGCCTTGTGAAAATTATGGAACAACGTCACAGACCCTTGAATACCTGCAAACCACTGGCAATCATCATCATTCAACAAAGCGATGAGCGAATCACATGACATGTAATTTAATGAAGTGAAAACTATGGATAGAACAAACCATTCTCCAGTAGTTTTTATATCGTCCAATCCTTATAATTCCAAGTGAATGGGAGTACAATCCCCCTGATTAGCTCTTGCAAATTCTGAAAGGGTGAAAGAGTTCCAAAAGCTCAGTTTTGGGCTACCTTATAACGATGATACCGGTTTGCAGCTACATCACCAGTTGCTTCCATCTGCAATTTTGGATGGATTGTAAAAACCATCATATTAATCTTAGAGATTTAAGAAGCATTCTCTTTAGATCACAAAAATCATCCTGGTTGCTACATTTTTCATCTTTTCTGGCTTGACTTCATTGAGCATATTAGTGCACCAGGTATTGTTATATGCCTTTGATCCGTGTCATGCCTTGATTGTCCTGGAGGTATAATGGAGTTAATAATGAGAACAAAACCATCATGGTATCAAACAGAATTGAATATGCTTTTTTTAAGTTCACAGATTTGGTACCTTATCTTCATCAAGATGGAGATACTCATTAAATTGAATTGCACTGGTGAGTCTCGTTCCCTCTTCCTTTTGGTGACCAATTGTCAAGATGACATCATGTACAAATGCATTTCCATTTATATCTTTGGTGACTAGGGATCTCTTTTGTAAGGTATCCAACTCAAACTCTCCATCAATATCTGCCACTCTGTCCCACTCCCATCCTTTGAAAAATGAATAGACGTCAAGAAACGGATCTCTGCACTTCTCAGGGTGAGAGTTCTTTCATAACCATATTATAAGCTTTTTGCTTATCTTCTTCGAATCTTAACACTTTTGCTACCAAAGTTAACATTAGTGGAATTCCACCGCATACCTCTATTACCTCTATTATGTTGTGGATTTGGCTAGAATTTAGTTTTCCTTCCATGTCATCTAACACTTCCCTTTTCAAAAACTTCGTTGCGTCTTACTTTGAAATCTTTTCCATACTATGAGTTTTAAAAGATGTTTTTCTTGGGCACGCTCTACCCACATTTGAGTCACGAGCAGTAAGGAGCAGCCTCACCTTTTTTGAGGTATCGAAATCCTTTGGCAAAAGCTGCATCAACTCTTTTTCACCAAACACATTGTCGATGTAGATGAAAGCTGGCACATCCTTTAATATCTTACCCAATTCTTGCTGGCCGCTCTCATACATTCTAATATCTGGAATTGTCTCTTCAGGTCCCGTTAAATCTTTGGAACAAAACTAGGGTTTACCGCCAGAAAACCTGATAAGAAGAATTAGTTGTTATCCCAAACATGAACCCGGTTGGAAAATTGCTCCTCCTTAATCCCCTATGTTCGTTCACTTCATTATACTTCTCGTCCATAATCAACTTCAACTTTAATGTATAGAGAACTACAATCAGCTATTGCTATCCCATGAATATTCTAAATGGACAACAACTGAAGGTTCTGTTGAATATTCTGAACAGACAACAACTGAAGGCTCTGCTTTGACAGGATGATAATATGACATTAAAGCTAGATTTTATGCAATACCCAGAAATTTTGATGCAAACCCCAATCCAAACAACACCGGTCCACACATCAATAGACATTTGGAGCTAGCTCGTTCTGATATACTACAGAGTCTTCCAGAGGGAATGCATCTTTTTGAGGCGCTCGACCAATATTATATACTGGACGTTCGGAGCTAGCTTGTTATATCCTCTTATTAGTGCACCTCTGTCAAATTCCATCACTGCAAGCCATAAACTCTTGTTGTATACCGAAACAATGCAGTCCCAAACTAGGATGAACTATGGAGAATACTAAATAGCTTGAACACCCTTCCATGAAACCCTTCAACAATACATAAAAATTGCAACTCTATTAAAATTTCACAGTTGTTTTACAAGCCATCGATCATCGACTAATTGAACACCAAGTAACCAAGACAAAACATTAAACTAGAACATAATGCTCGTGTTAACAAACACAAGCAGGAAGAGCTGGTAGGAATGGAGCCCTACCAGACGAGCACAGAGTGATTCCTGTAGTGTCGTCCACCGCAAACTACAAACACAACCTACCAAATAAAACCATGAGTGCACAACAGAACACCAGAAAAGCCACCACACCAAACTTGTAGAACGATATCCAATATTGTAGCAGACATCTACTATACATCATAAATTATCCGGATGCAGCCGAACACTAATGGATGATATTGCATACTAATGGGGAGTGTTTAGAACTTCCAATTAAATGCATCATATAGAATTTCGTTCAAGGATCAAGACCCCAATTTCCTACTCCAATAACCATGTACGGTTCTCACAGTCCCAGGCTGTCCAATTTTGAAACAAGATTCAATTCAAGACATTTTGGAATACATTTTTAGTTTTGGATAAATTTTGCCCATTTCTTTGAGAAATAAAACAAGAAAACATTTATTTCATGGCATGGGAAACACCCAGCCTTAACACACCTTTAATGTTTTAAACCTACGTTTCTTTGTTGGCATGGGCAACGCCAAACCTGCACAATTTTTAAATGAATTCAATCAAATGTTTTCTCTCCAGCAAGGGATTTTCCCAACCTGAACAATTTTTAAATGAATTCAATCAAATGTTTTCTCATCTCAAAGAAAAATATTAATTGAATGAAAATCCCATCTCAACGCTTTATTTCTGCTCTCTCTCGAAGTGCAGAGTTTAAGAGAATAAACATATCCTATAGTCTTATCTTGGGGATCGTTCTCTCACTGAGACGCCCATCTTTTCCTTCTTAAATTGCAAAAAATAAATAAATGTAACCAATGTTTTAGCTTGGGTTCGCTCTCTTATAGAAACGCCTAGATCTTGTCTCAATAGTTAAATTAAAGCTTACGTTTTCTTGTCCGCAGAATTAAATAAAAGGAAAACACATAGTTGTCTTATTGCATAGACACCATTTTTTTTGTCAAACAATCAACCGAGGGGATGCATATATACAACACCAAGCGGACGAGCGTGAAACCAGAATCCAGGTAGGGGTGCGCTGGGACTTGGAAAAATGTTTCTTCTCGGCCATGAATTAGAAATAATGAATCTATCTATGGGGCTTAGAAACAAGGCATATAAGCTGGGGCTTACAGGAAGGTACATAAATCCACTCTAACAAGTTTATGGTTTACATCATGGGACAATATTATTTCCAGCTGATATATACTACAAGATATGAGAACCAAAAAGCAGTCAGGCTTACACCAAAGAGTTAAGACTGGAATAATTACTCTTAACTAAATGTATTACAAAATATAACTATCTACATAACCAAAAAGCAGTCAGGCTTACACCAAAGAGTTAAGACAGGAATAATTTCTCTTAACACCATCAAAGCAACACCAGTGATAACCTAAATTAATTTCTTTAATAAAATAAGAATACAACTGGAGTTTGTGTAATCCATTGGTTTAACTCGTTCTGCACAAGAAGCACACTTGCAACCATCCCTTGTGTTCTCTCAGAGCCTCGAAGAGCATGCATGAATGCAAAAGAACTTGTCAAATACCCATGCAATACAGCCAACTCCCTACATTTTGGTTTAAAAATTAAATTAACCCTAACCCTAAGCTACGCATCAGACTAACCCTAAAGCTTCAAATTCAAACCACCAGAGACCAAAAAAAATCTAAAAGATATGGTTCCATCATTATTAGAGTTTAACTCATTCTGCACAAGACGCACACTTGCAACCAACAATAAGGTGTTCATTGCCACATCTGCAAGAATTATGGTGCGGAGCACCAAACAGCTGACACTACACAACATACGCAAGAGGAAAATAAATGGATGAAAACAAGAGCATCAATATAACATTCATAACAAATGGAGATGCTAATGTATGAAAACCACCCTGGCCATCAATATCGAAGATTTATTTTTCAGAGCCCTTGTGTTCTCTGAGAGCCTAATAATGAAAAAAAATAAAAATAAAAATAAAATAACAACCACACAACTTGCTAGGCTTTCAACTTGCAACTTGCCACGCTCTTAGTATACCACTTGTCATGCATGCATCGATTACAACAAATTAGTGTACAGAAAGCTCCACATCCCAGCATCAAAGTTAAGCTGTCAATCAAAGCTTTCGATGGTCGTTCTGATAGTCCTTAATCAACTATTTCTTCATCATATTATATACCGCCGATCCAGGCCTGGTGTAAAAAAGAATGCGTACGTAACTAACCCATACTTGTGTACAACGCGGTTAGGTAAAAGACTCAATAAAAATATGATACTATTAAATATTCTGGGATTTTCTAATTTCATCTAAATTTGGGTACATGAATGTTCAATAAAACAGAATTATGCCAATAAAACATAGGGTTCTGAATATTCAGGGAATTTCAAATTCCCTCCGAATTTCCATACATGGATGTTCAATACAACCCAATAAAACATAGGGTTCTGGTTTCCACAGGTTGGTAAATCAAATTGAATTTAGTTTGGATGTTTGAATCCAAATTCGAAATTGATGTCTGAATTTAGTTTGGGTGTTTGATTCTATCAATTCTACAGAATTGGAGCATGTCTCCAATAAAGCATGGGGCTATGGTTCTTACAAGTTGGCAAACAAGCTGAAATTTGAATGGTCAAGTTGTTTGTGTAAATACTTCCTAGAATCAAATTTATTTTCTTTATAAGTATTTAGTTTTGTGCTATATCAAAACTGGTGTAAATCAAGCTGAATATCAAATTGATTCAAGTTCTTTCTTTATAAACATTCAATTTTATAAGCTTAAATTGATTTACAGTTCAATCAAGTTCTTTGTTTAATTTTTTCCCTTTTTATAAGCATTAAGCTGTGTAATAAATAAAACTGATGTCTATTTAAACCAAACTGAATATCAAATTGATTTACACTTCTTACATAAGTTCTTTGTGTAAATATTGCCCTGTAGCATTATTTTTATTTTTAATAAGCATTAGGTTATCTGCTACTTACTGATAAGTATGAATAAAATCAATAATAATGGGCGATAAAGAGGGTTCTTATGTTCCAAACATAGTTATATGATTAGTGATTCGCCACCTCAACAACAGTTATGCATTCACACATGGGATTTACAGGTCATTGAATGAATAACTTATTGAATATTACAATGCCCACAGATGCCACGAACAGAGATTGGTTGCTGTAAAGGCCTCCTTTAAATGTCCCACAACTGGTGCAGAAGCCACAGTAACTGGGTTGAATTGCGATGTATTTGAATAAAAAATTGTTAGTTTAAATTTCCAAAATCATTTGAGATCTATTTTTCGTTTTTGTAAGGAGGATCCGGGGATCAATAGGCTTTGTCATGGAATCCTGCAAAAACCTGCAAATGTTAAGCTTGGTTTCTTTAATTATTATCAGGTATTTTTAATTGTTATCATTGCCAACCTGATCAGAATCATTTAATTTTTTGGAACTGACCCATCGTGAAAACATGGAATTCTAATTGTCATCCGTGCCTTTGCACTGTTTACAAGGAGCCACTGTTTACAAGGAGACAAAAGCAGAAAAGGTTGGGATAATTACATAATTGCTGATATCATCCTCGCCGCCGGGTCTTGGGGCACTGAAACCAAGAGGAACGTCATCTCTCCACACCAATAGTAATCTAAAAAAATAGACAATAAATAATAATATTAATAATTAAATGTGTTAAATATTACCAAACCTTAGTCTAAATTCCATTGCATTTAATAAAAGCTATTACAAACTTTAGAAATCTGAAAATTTTTGCTCATATCTAAATGAATTAATACTCATGACCGATTCATATATATCACCTACGGTGACATAACAAAATTTACATAAACAGTAATGTGTTTTGATTGTCGTCTAAATTAATAGAAAAATAGTAGGTTGTTTCATAGAGTTTATACCGACAAGGAATAATAAGTAAAGGAAATATAATTGGTAGTGTGTATGTTTTTTTCTAAAAGAAAATACCAATTCCTTGTTATTTCTGAATAATAAGTAAAGGAAATATAATTGGTAGTGTGTATGTTTTTTCCTAAAAGAAAATACCAATTCCTTGTTATTTCATTGAAATCAAAGGTAACTTGTTATATCATCAGAAATATTAATGCACGTGGCAAAAAACAGCTACATGAGAGCATCCTCTTAGTCTAATACAAGAGCCATCTAATATGAGTGTCTCTAGTGATCTGTGAATCATACCTACATCCACTCCGCTATGATCATCAAACAGATAGTACTAATCATGCACTAATGACTAATCCAAAGAAGAATCACCAGTATGTAATAAAAATGTGAGAGGTTCCTTCACCTCAACCATCCCAAGGATGAAAGATACTGCCAAGCACATAAGGCTTCAAAAAGGAACAAAATGTCAAATGCTTAGAGCTAGAAAAGTTGAAAGGAGCCAAGTTCAGAACATTCACCTTCAATGAATTCTATGAACCGTAATAGGCCTGAGGATATGGATAAAGATTCTTTGGATAAGCCATCAACCATTTCATTATACTCTCTGTATATGTGAACAACTTCGAGCTGGATGAAGCAGGATTCTAGATCTCGAATTTTATGACACCAGCCATCTAATGCAAGAGAGGAGAGAGATGATCTTCTATTGAACCAGTTGATAATTATAGAGGAGTCTCCATGTATGTGAAGAGAAGGTAATCCACAAGATTTGGCCGTGAATAATAGCATCCACAATGCAAGAAGTTCTGATCTAGTATTTGTACTTTGACCCACACCCATTTTCATACAAATATAACGGTCCTGATTAATCATGAGATAAACACCAATGCCTCCCATCTGGTTGGCCGAGGCACCATCAAAGAACCCTGCAAAAAAGTCTAATACAAGTGCCAATCCAATATCTCTCCTTTTAGACTTCAACGAGGATGAACTGGATAGAGTTGAAGTTGTTCCAATAAAGAGTGAACAATATAATTAAAGTCTGTCTTTTTATCCTCGAAAATACACGTTTGGCTTTTTAAAGTCTGTGCATGTTTAATACGCGTCTTTTTTTTGGGGGGGTCATGCTTTTATAGAGTATCATTTAGATTGAATTGTTTATTTCATTTTGTGAATAGTTTTGGGTCATGCTTATATAGAGTATCAATTAGATTGAATTGTTTATTTCATTTTGTCAATAGTTTGGATATGGAATTTATCGATCTTGGTTTTTAATGATAAGAGATGCTTTTTTGCAAAGATTATATAAATACCAAAGATTATATTTAAATACCAATACACTTATTTTTGTGTCATGGGATGTAGGTGCATATATAAATTCGACAATATAATTTGGCGTGACCTCTATTATATTGGGATCCACACAATTTTTGTATGATAGATCTTTCTTGTTATTTCTTATCATTTATTGAACGTGTCTATTAAAAATGTTTATAGGATTGCGTTGAGAGGCGCTCTACAACCGAGTATGGGGGAGATCTTGTAACGTTATGTAACGTTCCTCTTGTAAATGTCGGCCATAAAAAATAAAAATAAAACTTAATTATCCGCCAAATAAAATATCGGCCACAAAAACAACGCAATATAGGGGAGATGTTGTAATGTTCCTACTTAACAAAATAATAAAAAATAGTAAATTGAATTATCCGCAAAAAAAATGTTGGCCATGCACATGGTTTTAAAACCATGTGCAAGGCCTCCTAAACAACCCATGGTTTTATTGTACATGGTTTAGGAGGGCCTTGCAAATGGTTTTAAAACCATATGCAAGGCCTCCTAACAACCCATGGTTTTATTGTACATGGTTTAGTAGGTCGTTGTAAATAGTTTTATGACCATGTGCAAGGCCTCCTAAACAACCCATGATTTTAGGAGGGCCTTGCACATGGTTTTAAAACCATATATGGGGGAGATGTTGTAATGTTATTTCCTAACAAAATAAAAAATAATAAAAAATATTATATGCCAACAAGTTGATCACTACACTACAACAACAATTTTTGTATCATTGGTGATGATTAACACCCATCGAGGGGCTAGTAATTTCATCACTCTTTACTCTCCGAGACAATATATAAAGGGGCTAGTAATTTCCTTACCAGATGTTGAGTTGAGATGGAGGTCAATGAGAGTACAGAACGTACTTCTTGATACCTGGTGGAGTTTGTCGTCGACGCTTGGAAGCTAGGTCTATTGGACACGGGTGGCTTTTATAGAGGTGGATCTGATGTGCATGCATGAAAATCGATCTCGATCTTGATTTTCTTGATTACTAAAAGTACAGAACGTACTTCTTGACATTAAATGGAAGCTGTGGTCGACGCTTGGCAGCTTGGATGTGAGGACACATGGCCGGGAGATCTTGGTGAGCGATTTATCATTTAAGATGATTGATGGGATTCTTTCGGATTGTACCTTTTAAATGCTTGTTTAGGTGGTTCATTTACTTAGTTTGTCATGCCATTGCCTGAAAGCTCTGATCCTTTTACCTTTGTCTCGACACGTTGGGTTTGAGTTTAATATGTCGCTTTGATCGACGAAGTGTTTAGCTCGTACGCCGCCGGGGGTTTTGAAGAGTTTAAAAGTTGGTAAAGGTGATGAACCGAGGGTTTCTATTATTCATTATGTCAAGAAGTATTTGTTGGGGGTCATGGGTGCTCCACTGTTGCATGTGGAGGAAGATGGTTTCAACCCTGTGAATTCTTGTTTGGATGGTGGCGCTGTGGACGGTAGGAGGTCCAGATTAGACTTATGTCCTTCGTGTTTGCGAGCACTTATGTTGCTAAAGACTTGGAAGGAGGTATGGGATGCCCTGTGCATTGTGTGTTTTCTGAGGAAAATTCACTGGTTTTTCCCACACCGGTCTCGAGCCATGCTATTAATGCTGGTTTTGGGAATGTTTCTGGTCTACCCTCGCTGCTCCCGGGTTTTGTATCTAATGATGTTGTTGGTTCTGGATAGAGGGCTATTGTTTCAGGGGCACATCTATGTGAGTGCTCTGGTTTACCTACAAAGTTGGGGGTTTACAAGGATTATCTTGGCTTTCGCTCGGAGGTTCGGTGTGAGGCATTTTCTATGAGCTCTGATTATAAATCATCATCAAATGGTAACAAGGAAGGTGCTGATAGGGTTCCTGTTGATAATATCAGTTATGTGTTTGGTGATGATGGTCTTGTTGGTTTGGCGAACCAATGTAAGACGGAATCTCATGTGGACTCTGTGTTGGCAGCAGGCTTCAAATGTGGGTCGGTAGGTGAATTGGGTTGTGAAGCTTCCAAAGAATCGTTTGAGCCTCCTATTTCTTTGGGGAAATCTCTTTAGGTTCATGGTTCGGGCACACAATCTGATGCCGATAAACTAGAGGTGATGGAGTCTGGAGTATTTAAGAAGCGACTACACAAGCATATTAGGAAACTTGTAAAGCCGGTCTTGATGACTATGGGCAAGGATGTGGGCTTAAACAAAATCGTCCTTACTAATGCGCTGACTCTGGTTGGGTGGTTCGGAGGTTGCAAATTCAACTCTGACAGTTTAAATGGCTGGGCTGTGGTGGTGTGGAAAGAGGTCATTAGTGTGCCACCTGCGATTTTTCTCCTCCCGAGAGGTTGGATAGCTTTCAAATTCTTCAATGAGGAAGATGTTGATCTGGTTCTGGCTAGTGTCTGGCGGTGGGACAATGCTGGGATTTTAATCAAAAGGTGGACTCCTCTTTTTAATCCCCGAATTGAAAGGTACGATCAAATCCCGATTTGGGTTCAACTCCCTAATTTACCATTCGAATACTGGTCAGTTGATTTCTTTAAATTGGTGGGTAACACTCTGGGTACTCACTTGGAAACTGATTTTTCTTATCTACAAACTGGGGTCTGTTGTATGGGTCAGGTTTTAGTCTTGATAGATTTCTGGAATGGTTTTCCAGTCGATTTGGTAATTAAAAGAGGCAACTCTGAATTTAGTCATCCTTTGGATTATCTGGGTATTCCTTTTAGGTGTTATAGATGTCATGTTTATGGTCATTTAGCGAATGATTGTTCGCTTCCTTTCAATAAGAACTCCTCTTCTGGTTCTGTTCAAAAAATTTGGAGGGCCAAAAACTGTGGGTCTAATTTGGAAGTTAAGGAGGGTAAGGCACTTGAAGAGATTTCGGAGGATTTGAACCTCTCTCACCAGTCGTTAGAGGATAAGGTTATAGGCTCTCAATCTTCCTTATCAACCCTTAAACCTCTGTGCATTACCTCATTGTTTGAGCGACTAGGGTGGAATAAGACTGATAAGGAACCTGTTTCGATTTCTTCTTATGATCCTGCATAGAATGAAGCTTTACAGGACCTTGGTTTTGTATCTCCTCCTAAGGTTTTTTCTGTTGTGATTAAGGGTTATTTTCTTCGTTTTGTTTCAAAATCTATTGATGGAGGGTTTGGATCAGATCGTGATCCTTTAGGGATAAATTTCCCTGTTAAGGGTCGGGTTGGAGTTTTGGTTAATGTTAATCAAACTGTGAAGGATGGATCTAGGGCACTTAGAGCTTTGAATGCCTCTCTGAAGTTTCCCTTATGGTCCTTATGATCTTAAACTGCAGGGGTTTGGCTAGTCTACCTAAAAAACTAGCGGTTAAAAGATTGATTGAAAAACAGTCTTTAGATGTAATTTATCTGCAATAAACTATGTGTGATGGATGTATTTTTCATTGACATTATCAAAGAGATCAATCCAAATTCTTCATTGCAGCACAAGTACATCCTGAGAGCAACAGACTACTTCACCAAATGGGTAGAATCCATCTCGTTACGAAAAGTAAATGAATATGCAGTTATGGATTTCTTGCAAGACCATATTATGACCAGGTTTGGGGTTCCAATTTCCGTGGTTTTTTATAATGCTTCATATTTTTCATTTATTAAACTGACTGCATCTGCAAATGAGAAAGGAATTAAGCTACATTATTATGCTAACTACTATCCACAAGGTAATGGTCTAGCAAAATGTACAAATAAAAACCTCATTAGCATTTTGAAGAAAACAGTCATAGAAAATCAAATGAGTTGGCACCTAGCTTTTCCTAATGCACTCTGGGTTGATAGAGTCACACCCAAGAACTCCTTAGGTGTGTCACCCTATACTCTAGTCTACGGGAAAGAAGTTATCATGCCTCCCAATATTCTGTTGCCATCCTCTCAACTAGTCCATGCTTCTAGAGGAACTGACAATGAAGTTCTGCAAATCCAAATCAATAATCTGCTAAAGTTAGAGGATTCTAGATCCAAATCGAGAGAAAGGTTTAAGCATCAACAGGAAATGGTGAAGATATGGTTTGATAGGCACAAAGCTGGAAACAAGGAATTTGAAGTAGGTGATTTGGTTCTTAAATGGGATCACCCACATGATGAGAAGGGAAAGCACACTAAATTTCAGCAATTATGAATAGGCCCTTTTCAGATTGCATAGAAGTTAGGCCCCTCAACCTATAAATTGCAAGATTTACAGGGGTGGGAAGAGGACTTACCAGTCAATGGTTTAGTTCTCAAACCATATTTTTCTTAATACATTTTTAGTTTTCTTTGTACATAAATAAAACTTTTGACTATTTTCAGTTTTGTTTTTCTTATATTAGTTCTGCATGTTTTACGTTTTTATTTGCTTGATTTTATGTTTTAAATAAGCTAGCACAACTTCTGGTTTTGGAGTTCATCAGATTTCTGGGTAAACTAAAAATATTTTGACCAAAAAACTGCTTGCTATTTGTACATACATCATGCTTAAGTATCCTTTAAGATTAGCTAATTATCTGAATAGATTATGAACACATTGAAGTCCTATTTAATCACTGTAAAATAACTAAGGTCAGAAAAGTCCAGAATACTATTTTGAGGCTCCATTCATTTCACACTAAAGTCTGTCCTAGGAAGCTAATAGAAAAAGACCCATGGAGAGGAAGCGGGGTGAGCAGTTGTATGGTATTTAAATGATCCCATGCCACAAATGAAATCCAAAAGGCTAGAAGAGTCAAGTCTCCCAGAAAGGAAGCATACATCAAAAGGACATACTGAATAAATCAGTTTGGATAAGATTGCTTGAAGGTTCTTCTCCGTCCGTGAGCTGAAAGTAAAATATCTCTCACACAAAAGGACACTATGGATGGAAGAACCTAAACCAAATTCCAGAAAGAAAGCAATATGGGAGGACTCAACAAGACAAAAGTCCAAAATCATCAAAAGAATGCGAAATGGCATGGGAATGAGTAACAAACGGATATATCTGTTCACAACCTGTTACAATCCTGTGGTGTCTAAGTTGGAAGCTATCTGAAGGAAGAGGTAAAATAAACTTCATATCTTGGCCTCAGAAGAGTTATTGAGACTTGGAAATCCTGGTTCTCTTATCCCATTGGACCATAATCAATGTTAAAAGTTCATAAATCTTATATTCTAGAAAATCTAGACATCTTAAAGGAATCTAATAAAATGGTCTAATAGGATACTTTAAAGCAGTTGCTGTTTCAAAAGTCAATTGCTCAAAGATCTGTGTCCACCAGTTAGTCGCCAATTGTTGCCATTGCAACAATTTCCAAAAATATTTTTTCAAGATATTTTTTGGCCCCCCTTTGAAGATCTTAGTTTGCTTTAGTTTTGATTGTCATTTTGATTTTCCTATCCATCATGAATTTTCAAAAAAAAATCGTTTTCCACCAAGGAAGAAAGTCCAGTTTTGATCCGCAACAGCGAACAGTTTCTCAGTTTTGAGCCGCTACATCAGGCTCTTCTTTTTCTTCGAGCTGCAACATCAGGCCCAATTATGGTTTGCAAGCCGCTACAACAATTTGTTGTTTTCTTTCTTTCCCATAGCGAATGAATTGTCGTGTGCAAGCCGCTATAGCGGACCAATTTTTTGTTTTAAACCGTCGTTTTAAGGCTTCCACTACAGTGAAAATCGTTGAGAGTAGCGCCCGCTACAGCGAGGGGAGGGGGGTTTCTTTTTTTCCATTTGAATTAAGTCCCCGGGAGCTGCTACAATGGACAATTCCCTTAGTGTGAACCACTACGACGAGCCATTTTTAAATTTCGAACTGCTATGACGACCATGCTCCTTTTTTCACCACCACTAAAGCGAAAGTATTTTCATTTCTGGGCCGCTATGGCGGGTACTATTATGTTTTGCGAGTCATCGTCCGTTTACTACCGCATTTGTGGAAATATTTGTAAGTCACACCCATCATAGCGGCGGACTTCATGGTTCGTTTTTATTTGACATCCGGGAGTTTCTTCCTGTTTGACCTACTACGACGGGGTGTTCTACATATTTTGTTGCGGAGTTATTGTCCAATACGCTATCACGGAAGTGTCTTGAGTTTCGAGCCGCTGTTACAGATGCATCATTGTTTTTTCTCCGATGTGATTTTTATCACCGAGCCACAAGGAGATTGCGGGGGAATTATGAAGTGTGAGCTGCCGTTGTAGATGGAGTTGGATGTTCAAGCCGCCGTGTCGGGGAGTTTCCCATGATGACTTAAGTTCTCCAGCCCGTGGTTGTTTGAAGCCATGGGTGTTTGGGGTTCGCATGTGTAAGGTTTAATTGGAAATTAAAAGCCCAAAAATCCTATTTATTTGCCCAATTCAAAGTCTTTTTACATTTTGTTTTTACGGAGTCGGTTGGAATCTGGAGAACGCTTTTCGTTGAAGCTTACTGCACGGTTTTTTCGGTGGATCTCATGTGGCTCGTGCTCGTTAGTCATTCTCAGCTGCGTGGCATTCTTTTTGACCGGACAGATAGGTTTTTCATCCCTTTTCCAGTAAATGATTTGTTAAAACTTGCAAACTGTCCTTTGTTGTTGGTGGGTTAGGTTTTGGATCGATTTATAAGGGGTTTTTCGAGCCCGTTTTTTCCCTTTAGATTTGGTCGTTTTCATGTTAGGTTGGCCCTAGTGGTAACCCGACTGCTTATACAAAAGTGTTTTCTACCCAGTCGACTAGGTTAATGATAGGTGTTCAGAGAACTATTTTTCTCACCGGCCGTGAAGTTCGCCAATACACCTCCCATAGGCATTGGTAAGGGCCGCATTTTCCATGGTTCGCACAGAAGCAACGAATGGTTAGTTTGTATGTTTGGCCGTGGGAAATTGGGCCTGGTTATGCCCTGAGATACCACTGCCACAATCTGAGTTTTTTTGTACCTGTGAGAGACTTAGGGTCATTTTGAGGGTTTCAATTTTTTAAAATAGAGCTCAAAGTTTTTAACAGTGGTTTCCCGTATTTCAGTAGGGTTTTTCTAACCGTAACCTTGAGTCGTGTTTTGTATTGTTGTTTCCAATGGAAGGAACTAATAGGGTAAGGAAGCTTTAGGTTTTTTATGCTGCATACGTATGTTTGGTTTTGCTTACATTGATCATATGGATGTTAATACAAGTTCGTTTTGCAGGTACTGTTTACTACTGAAACCATGTCGAAGAAGGGGAGGAAGAAGCTTAAAATCGTTGAAAGCAATTCTGATACAGATATTGTCAAAGTCCCTCTTGCAGTAAAAGCAGAGATAGTATACGAAGACACTAAAGAAATTACAGGGGATTTGCATGATCTAAAATGGGTCCAAATCTATCCTATGATGGCTGAGAGAAAAGTGCGATAAGCTGGATTGGGGGATCAAGCTCTGTACGAGAATATTTTTAAGTCTAGGTTAACCAAAATAGCCACTGGGCCAAAGGTTTTTCCATGCACAGAGGTCATTGGATGGTTGTTGCCGAAAATAGACATGGTAGGGATGATAATAAATGATGAAGAGGGAAATCATGTTGCATCATTTGCACCGTGGATTCATTTCAAAATCATACACTCTACCAGAAGGTAGAAATAAGGGTGACAACAAATTGGGTCAAGAGTCTAAAGTTTGACCATACAACCATAGTAAAGGGGATGATGACTGAGGGAAAGACCTGCAGACATAAGCAGTCAATAGAATATGAAACAACTCATCTTCGAACCCCATTCAGAATAGTAGCATTGATGTTAAGCAAGTTGTATGGTAGGCTTGATGGAAAAATGTATAATTTTGTTTGGATTCCCCTCATGTATTATGTAGTTATGGAGGGAACAATTTTTAACTGGGTAGATATAACTACTAGAAACTTGTCCAAGTGTATCAAGGCATCCCAGGAGGATTTGAAGCAGAACAAATCATAATTATTTATGTCATCCTTCTTGATCGATTGTATACTCTATAAGCACCAGTTTGCGAAACTAAATTGTGTATGGATAGAGGGGAAGGATCCTATTTAGGTTGCATACCATATTATGGGAGCCCACAAATATCACAATCATTATTAGTTAATTTGTGAAGAATTCATAAGGCCCCTGTATAAGTTAATCTTTTTAGAAGACTATCCATGTCTATCAGAAGGAGCAGTAGAGTCTATAAAAGAATATGGTAACTATTTTTTCACCAAAGAGGGCACTTATCTGAGAATGTATGGAGGCACCAGAGCACCCTCACTGCTTCCCAAGTATGCAACTGACTACATAGTACTGAAGGAAGCAGTCAGACAAGTATTCCTAGATGGTTTTGGAAACCATTTGTTCGATATTAAGAAAACTGTTTTCCCACCAGTACCTTTTTACGTGGGAAGTTACAAGTTCAACAAAGTCAAAAGCTCTCTGGATTTCGTCAAAGAGCTAGAAATCTTCCACATGAATGATTCAGAAGGAAAGGTGGCAGCTCACAAGGATGCTCACAAGGTAAATTTTGAGTATTCAGACTATATAGATAAAGAAGAGCAAGTATTCAAAAACGTCTACTGTATGGAAGCCTTGAGCAAGAGGTCAAAAGGAAAGGCATTTGGAGCTAAAGGAAGTAGCAGCAATAACCCAAAGCCAAACGAAGGAGATGAGGAAGCTGCAAATAAAGACTAAGATGAAAGCACTAGTAGGCTTGCAGTAGGAGCAAAAAGGTTGTTGGAAAAAGAAGCATAGAAGGATCAAGTGGAAGATACTAAGCAAAAGAGCACAGAGGTTGTTTTGAAGAAAATGGCAGAGTTGGAGAAAGCCTTGGCTAAAGGAGATTCAAGCTTTGATCAAGGAATGCAGGATATAGGAGGGCTTCCAGAAGGGAAAGGCTAGGATAATGAAGAAGTTCAAGATGGTGGAGGTCCAAAGCAAATCCCTGTGCAGGATAATCCAGAGAACCTGTCAACCACATCTAGCAGCATCCTTACAGGGGGTCATGTGCCCATAGTTGAAATGGGATTGTACCTTTTACACCATCAAAGCAATACGATGTGGTATGTTTAGAGCATATTCGTTTTGATCCTAAAACGAAGTCTATTACATGGAGGCCAGAGAAAACTTTGAGCATAGGAACTCGGCCAGCGATGACCACAGTGACGGAGAGAACAGTCATGAAGAATGTAGAAGAGCACCCAAAGCAATTGGCTTCTATGGGCATTGCAAATGCCTATGCAAATGCTCAAAATGTGGACAGGCTTATGGACAACATTCAACAATACAAGGGAAAGATGGCCAAAATGAAGGAAGTATTGAGGAAAGAAGAAAAGGTAGGAAGAGAATCCAAAAGAAAATATGAGGCTACCTTATCATATTTTAAAAGGCTTCAGCAGAGACATCAAATCTTAGAATGGAACAGTTTGAAATCATCAAATGAAGAGTTGAGTAAGGAGAAAGGAAGTTTGGAAAATAAGGTTGCAGAATTGGAACTGCAGAACACTACTGCTGAGGGGAAAGCCAAGCATTATGAAACGCAAGTAGCAGCATTTGAGGCCCCGAAGACTTCATTGGAAGTTTTATTAAAATTAGCAAATGAGCAAAGAACAGATATTGAGTCGTTGAAAAAGAATGCCCTCATGCTCAGAAGTAAAATTTATCAGATGCAGCTCCAAATAGCAGATGAGATGTTGAAAGTTCGGCTAATAGAAGTGAGGTTGGAGGAGATTGTGGGTACAGCTTCTTATTTTTTAGACAGGACCTAGGATATCCTGGAAATTCTTCAATGACGTTTGACTTGGTTGGAAACAACCAAGGAACCTCCAAGTAATGCACCTATCAAAGACTTAGAGAGAGTGAAGCTGGAGTGTGAACTAATAGAATTCAGGAGTAAAGCTACAGAAGAATTGGTAAAGGAAGTCCAGAGGTCTAAAGGTGTTTGCACATGATTCTGTAGAAAGGTGCTGACAACTTACAACCGTTTCCAAACATCTGCAAAGAAGAGGTTAGAAGAATTACTTGAGCATGAAGAATATTTAAAACAATTGCAGGTTAGATGGCAGGAGGATGAACTGGGTATTCAACTGATCAAAAGTTTAGATGAGAAAGCACTGAAAACTGTAATAGCCCAAGCAACAGTGAGCAATCATATGTTGGAAGATCAAATTTGATTGATTCCAGCTAGAGTGACAAATATAAAAGCCAAATTTTCCAAACATGAGGGCACTATCAGATTCCTAGAACCGTTAGAATTTGAGACCATAGCGAAAGATGCTAATATTTGGAAGAAATTCATAAATGATGTGGCTGGGTCCACTTAGCATGTTTTTTTTATTAATACATTTTTTGTAATATTATATTTGCGTAAGTTAGCAATCCCACTAGGAGACAAAGGCCTTTTTTGTAACTGATTTGTAAAAGAATCCCAAAGGGCAAGGGAGACCAAGAGACATTTGAAATTGTATAAATAGAGATCAAGTCGATAGGGAAAGGGGACCTTTTTCATGCTATCTTTTTGTAAAAGTTATTGTAAGAAGAACAACTTCCTTTTATAAAAAAGAAGTCATATTTTTTGCTGGAGAAGGCGCTGTTAGGTCTCAAATACATGCTGTAGATTGGCTGAATGTTGAATTACTTCTGTTTCAGCTTTTTCTACAAACTGTGAGATCGTTCTGACTTATGAATTATTTCCTTGTTATGAATGATTTCCTATTAATTTTGTGAAACTTATGCAATATATTGAGTAATAAATGTGTAAACTAAGAATGAGATATCTCTTTGTTTATGTTTCTACTTTCGCTCATGTATTCTGAATTATGAGCAGCTATCTGTAATATTCTTTATGCATGTTGTATGGTACATTACTCATCTTAATATAATCTTGCTCCCTAGGGATAGGTTAGATAGAATTAATTAGCAGTAGCATAGTTTTTCTTTGTTTACAATTTAGAAGCGAAAGAGGTAAGACAAGAGGTAAGAACCTGCGCATCACATTGTGAACTCTTCGTTATCTCTATCGATTGCATTTAATTAGGCACTTGCGTATCATACATAAAGATAAAATTAAAAAAATACACTTAAACGGTAGACTGGGCCGCAACCGATAAAACTAAACCATTGATGAGATTTCTCTCGATAGCCATCTACATCAATCATTCACCATTTTTTACAAAGTTAAAATTATTCTCAAACCGTGACCAACCTCTACATTGTATCTCCTCCCCTAAAAGAGAATAATAATCACTTATTTAGCATCAAATCTTTTGATATGTAGAAAAAATAACTAACAAGAATGAGAAAATCAGATATCATAAATGATTTTCCAAGTTTAAAGAGAATAATAATAATTTATTTAGCATCAATTTTTTTTATTTGTAGAAAAAATAACTAGTAAAAATGAGAAAATCACACATCATAAATGATTTTCCAAGCTTAAAAATAATAATAATCACTTATTTAGCATCAATTTTTTTGATTTGTAGAAAAAATAACTAGTAGGAATGAGAAAATCACATATCATAAATGATTTTCCAAGTCAAAACCCTTTAAGGGTGGAAGAAATAAATAATTTCCCAAGCTTTCCACCCACATATTGAAACCTTAAAAGTAGCATAAATAAATATTTACCCAAATTTTTCATTCACACATTATAAACTATTGTTTCAACTTGAATATCTAATTTATATGTTTTCCTCCCCACCCAAAGCAATTCAAGTTTGATAACAAATATTAAATAGGATATGTATGTATGTACGTATGCATGTATGTAGAGAAAGAGTGTGTGTGTATGTGTGTGTTCTTGACCACCTTGTGAAATCTACAAATTGAGTTATTATTTCCACATCAAATTTAATAAACTCTTCTTCAAAATTTCTCATAAAAAAATTTCAAACTAGGCAAAATTCAATCTTAATGTAAAAATCTAGTGTTGGAAAGAATGAAGGTGCATTATTTAGTCCAATATGAAAGAGATATTTACAATATAATTAACGCACCAATGTCTGTTCTACATATCTCTCTCTCTCTCTCTCTCTCTCTCTCTCTCTCTCTCTCTCTCTCTCTCTCTCTCCCCCTCAAAGCTATTGAAGGTGACCAAGAGCCCTATCAATCTCTGAATTCTTAAATTCATTTTTTTGCCATTTTATCAATTTTGGAGCTATATTATGTAAATAATTATTTTTTCCACAAATTGCTTTTGGGTTTATTTTAATGCGTTAATCATATTTATTTTTATCGTTTCTAACAAATGAGTAGTTTATACCATAGACATATAAATTAGTCCAATCCATTTTCTTGACTCCTTGTGATTTCTGAGTCCTTTATTTTTCCATGATATGATTGAATGGTAGGATTTTTGTTTACTTGTATTAATATAAAGAATGTAAAAGGCTAGGTCAAGTAGCATCTCATTACTCCCTTATTTAGTCATAAATTTGATGTTCTTTCAGTCGCAGACTGTGTTTATGAAATTGTCTAGTATGATTTAAACCATTATTTACCTATAATAAACATATATGTAAAATTTATGTGAATAGATATTGGTTATTCTCTCTATTGATTTCTTGAAACTTTGTGGATGTTTACTTCTCTTCCTATAAATCTTAACTAACATGCTATCCGACTTTTTTTATACCATAAGTACTAGGTATAATCAACACTATGAAGTCCTTATAACTTTTAGAACTAAATTGTATTCACTTTTACTGTATTCTATTCTACAAGGGAAATTTATTGAATCATGCAAATTTTATTTAGTTGGACATTTTTAAGTAAAAACTCAAAGATTATATGGTTTGATATTATATAAACCACACTTGGTTATTATAAGTTTGCTTTTCCTACTGTTCTTTTATTCTTACAACAATAATATATATATGGAAAAAATATTGCATAAAATCATTTCCCTCAATAACAGAGTCTTCATTAAGGTTGTTGCAACTCCTACCTACTCCCTCTTGTTCATGCACAAAACTAACTGCAACTCCACAAAGACATTGCCACTATGTGGCTCTTTTTTAGTATATTATATGGTATAAAAGTAATATGTTATAAGTTCTTTTTTAACTTTTCA
>LPNX011044970.1:239674-267114 GCA_001517045.1 Pseudotsuga menziesii | reverse complement strand
TTAGGGAGGTTGCAGCAGTTAATGGGATTAAGGTAAATGAAACAACTAATCTCCCATTAACGCGTGTTTTTAAAAACTAATTTTGAGGAAGATATGCGCCGGTCTGTAGTAAGGAAACCCGCGCATCATGCGCGACTCTGTACAAGAGCAACCCGCGCATAGATGTATGCGCGACCTGCTAAACATAACACTCGCGCATATGTGCGAGATGCCAATAGAGATAGTCGCGCATGCACTCAAAATCTCAAAATAGCAAAGTAACTAGCTGGGCATATAGGTAATGTATTTCATCATCAACCAAGGTATAATGAAACTGGGCAAACCTCAATCCATAAGTGTCCTTTTGTGTGCCGACCTGAGGGATGTCAGCACTCGGACAGAGAGGTGCCAATCAGCTGTATAACACCAAGGCCATCTCAGAAAGTATTTAACAAAAAACAACGCAGGTTCAAATCCCAAACACAAAATAACAATAATTAAGAGATACAGAACAAGGTTTGCAAATTTTAAATGCAATATAAAAATATTTATCTAGAATCGAAAAAAACAGAGGTTTGGTAAACAACCTTAAAAAAATTAAAAAATTAAAATAAGGATGTCTTTTAATTTGTGAATAGAACCTGAGTTTCTTTCAAAATCCTGAGTATCTTTCAGGCGATCTCTAGTAGAACCACTTCAGGAAAGACATTCACTTCCAGCAAGGTCAATCAGGTTCAGAACCTCATGCACTTGTTTCTCTATGCTCTCATTTGCTCCTAAAATGTGTAAAGTGAAGACACAGTGGCTTTGAGAAGGCTGCTCATTCATTGTTGTTTTGTCCATAGACCTGCTCTGAGCAGCATTGTGTAGAAGGGAGGAAACCTCATTCAAATTGGTGACATCTACTATGGTAAGGTCGGAAACAAAACTGTTTCCATTTTTTTCATGTTTAATAGTATATTTCTTTACTAGAGTACCATTGTTAGAACGAGTCCCATCAACACCACCAAATTTAGTGGTAACCAAAAGATCTTGGATAGTTTCATTATATATCTCCATCATGGATGCCTGCATTCTAAAGCTCCATCCTTGGGAAGAAAGTGCTTGGCTGGTTTTGAAAATTTGCTCCAAAGCTCTTGGTATAAGTCCTTTGTGCTCAAGAAAATATGGTTTACCAAGCATCGTGTAAGTTTTCCCAGAGCCCGTTTGTTCATAGGAAAACATGCAAACCTTCTATCCATCAAGATCACTTTGAACAAGTTGGGAAATCTCCACAAACACCTCCTCTTGCCTTGCCTCGTGGCTAAAAACCTTGTCAAAAGTAAATGAATACTCTTGCCCTGGAATCCTACAGAAAACCATTATGTTGCATTTGAACTCAAATCTTGTCACATGCCCCAATTTTGCAAAAAAAAAATTATATTATTTGAGGACAATATGTTAAATTTTATGCTAAGTTGTAATTGATGACTCAGCAGGGTCAAAGATATTGAATCGAAATTCTGAATATTTTATTTATAAATAAATAAAGGAGGAGACAATAGCTTAGGAGAGCTATTAAAAGAGTGTTTACTAGTCAAATTGGTGGAGGAGACTGGGTGGAAAAAAAACTGACATGTGGCAGCATCCTCAAACCACTTCCAACTGTTGCAGGTGGCAACTTCCCTACATTTGGGGTCATGATTCCCCAAGAAAGTGGAATAAGAGAAGGTGGCTCAATTAATGAAAACTAACCCAAAAGACTTAGGCAATCTTTATAAAAATTCCCATTGAAGAGAGCTAAGGATGATCATTTAGGCTGAATGAATGTACTTCAGAGAAATTCAATGGAAGGGAAATTTGGAAAGTGTTTGAGGGCATAACTGTTGATTGATCTAGTGCAGCTTTTAAGTTGAAAGATTATACTATTGAGAGCATAGTGTTTTACTAAGGTATTGAACTAGTCAATTTACAGAGGGTTCTACTGTTTGCATTCTCCACCAGTTCTCAGCCAAGAAGACCAGGAACAGGCTCGGGGGTCCTGAGGAAGCGTTTTTTTGAGCACTCTCCAACATCCTCCTAAAGTTGTTGTCATTTGTCCTCAACATGTTCCAAGTTATTTTATTTTACTGTGTTAGTTAAATAAATCTTAGTAACTGCTATGTGAATGTTAACAGTTCAGTTTTTGATATGTTTGTGTTAGTATTTTATCAGATGGTTTAAGAAGTGAAGTTGATTTAGAAAATTAATGTATTAGAAATAAAATAAAATTTCTAGACTGTGTTATTCCACACCTGGAAACTAGGTCGTACTCTAGTAGAGTTAGAATGCTTTAAATAGATGAAAGAAATTCATAAGAGAATGAACATAAAGATAGGATTATGTATCTATAGTTAAGAACGTGATTTATTCAATGTTAAAGTTAATATGAAAAGAAGAGTGTTATGGTTTATATTTTTTTACTGTTTACTGAATATAATTAGATAAAAAGGTTGGAAAAGAAAAAGTAAGACTATAAGAAAGTTACAATAAAAATTATAGAAGATACAGTTAAGTATATAAACAAGGTATTAACCACACTTAATTCTTTTATCTTAAACTATTATTTAATATAAACTAGAATAAGATTAGGTTTACAAAAACTTTATTAATAAGAAGTAATCAAAGTTACAGAGTTAATATTTCAATCTTTATAAAACTCTGAATCTTTACTAAGTTACATAACAGTAAACAAATATAAATTTAAAGGTAAACAGTAAATAGAATTAAATTAAGAAATTACCTATTAAAGAAATAATTATTTAACAGACAAATTCATAACCTATGCAAGTTAAGCCTCAGGGTCGAAACCCCAGTTCATCTTTTACCTTTTATAAACGTAGTCTTTAATAGAAATATAAACAAAGAAATCTATAAGACTATAAGTTATGCATTAGGCTAGTTACAGTCTTTCTTAATAACTTATAAGTATTCTTATAAACTCTTTTACTTTTCTTAAAAATACTTCATATGCAGATTAATAAACTTCAATACTCTTCTATTAACCAAATAGAAACAACAGGAACAGTGTTCAATTAATAAATAAATTAAAAGTATATTTATACAAGGGTTTCTTTCCATTAAAACCCTAATTAGTATATTCTGAACAGGTAAGAATAAAATTACAAATTTTATATTACGACTGACATACATTCTTTACAATAACAACATTTACTTACAAGAAATATTACTAACAGTATTTTCTTTTCACTGACAGTTAAGGAGGAAAACAAAACTTACAGTATTAACAATTACAAGTCAAAATTTTAACGAAAAGAGAAATCGGAAACAAGAGTCACTTAAAACTATAATACGGGAGAAAATCCTTTTAATATAAAAACCAGAGTATGATTAAGCCATAAGGCTGTAACTATAATTTTTTACTAGTCAAGAAAGCTACATACATGTCACGGCTCGAAGGCTGGCATTACCCAGCATGACTGCTAGGGTTTACAAGTAAGAACTGTAAAACATTATCACATTAAAAAAAACCTATTAACTAGTGAGAAACTGAAACAGGCTTCCAAGCCCTGTACTATCTACATCAACAACCCTTTTTACAAATAGGGTAAAAACACATTTTTGAACTTAGGGCTTATCGGATTGGGGCAACGGACCACTAAAGTCGACCACCATTTTTCTTCCACCAAATCTTGGACCCTAATGTCTCACCAGTTTCCCCTGAACAGATAAGTCAAACTTTAGAGGAATCACGTAGAATCTTAACCAAAGCATATTCTCACCAAACAGGGATTCCCCCGATTAACTTCAGATTACGAAGTATAACTAATTTCCAAACATTGGCAGTGACTGATTCAGTTGCTGATCCGATTGGAGAAGAACCTCTTGAATCATTAGTAGGGACTCCTGATTATCACCTTAGTAATCTATTAAGAGGAGTAGCTAGTCATAACACTTCACAACGATTGTTATCTGTAGGTGGATCTGATCTACCTCCTTCACCTCCTGGATGACCACCATATAGTCCTCATGACCATAACAACGAGTCTTCATCGGACTCAGAACTCAATCCAGACATGGGTGATCGTAATGAGGGTAACCCTAATGCTGATAGACCATGGTTATGATGTGGTGATGTCACTGTTCCTGGACTACGGCATAACCTACCCAAACACCCTGATAAACTGCTACCTAAGTTTGACCCAGATGATAAGGGCTTAGCTGAAAATCACATTGACAAGTTCATCTTGGCTGTTTAGACTATGAATGTCCAACCTGAGGATGTGGTATGTTGACTATTCCCTTTAACTTTCGAAAGAAAGGTTGCAGTTTGGTATTTTTCCTTGACACAAGGATCCATAACAAGCTAGAGTGATTTTAGTCAAGCATTCCTGAACAAGTTTGGTGAAGATAAAACCCCTGCTATGTTAGCACTAGAATTGGCTAGGATTAAGATGGAGAGAAAAGAAAGGATAAAGGATTTCAATCAATGTTTTCTTACTCTCCTTAATAAGATACCAGTGGCTTCCCAACCCCCAAAAGACATCATAATCGAGAATTATGCTTCAGCCTTACCTAAATACCTAGGTATGTTTGTAAAACAAGCCGGTAAAATCAATTTAGTTGAAACCTTTGATGAAGCAATAAAGGTTGAGAAGAGTTTATTGACGTTTGATCCATAAAATAATGGAAAAGCTAATGGTTCCCTTCGTAAATGCAACGAAACTAATTCTAGAACTAACACAGACAAAAAAGATGCCCCTGCTTTTGATGTAGAAAAATTACAACAAGCAATTAGGTCTCTTACAAATGAAGTGGTAATATTGAAAAGAAACAATGGGGAGGTTATTTCAAACAAAGGAAATTTCAAGACCCCATACCAGCCATTTACATCCTCAAAAGCTAGGCAAAACACTCCTCCTGACATATCAACTAATGAGGAAGTTTTCAATACTATAAGGGATGTTTATGCCTTACCTCATTCTTCAACGATCAAGAGTCAGATGATGATCATGAATCTGATTAGCCTGAAACCGAAGAGGAAACTTCTGAAGATCCTCTTCCGCTTAATTGTCATTTTTGGTATAGTTCAACCAAAGAAGGAGAGTCTAGTGACCATTCTGTCTTTGTAAACCAGCACACACATAACGCTAGAAGGAAAGGACCTGTAGATCCACAACCGTCAGTAGCACCTAAGAATATTCCTTAACCTTCAAATCAGCAGCCTGTCAATCAAGGTATAGACCTACAATATGACATCATAGAAGATCTTAAGAAATAGAGGGCTAATATTATCATGTTTGATCTATTGAAAATTTATCCCATGCCCGGTGGTTCGATAATCTCTAATTTATCAAACCCATCGACCACTAAAACAAACAATCAACCTTCTATACCTCCAGTTAATAACCTTGATCCTACAACTAGTAAAACAGCAGTAGGTTTTAACAGTAATATCAAAGCAACTGCTGATAAAGATCCGTTAACAGGTAAGAAATCCAAATTTACAACTACACCTTTTCTGCTAACGTTTGAAATATTCAACCGGAATGTTCATAACTGTATGATAGATTCTGAATCTTAATCAAACATCATGCCTTACTCGGTTTGTAAGAAGCTGAATTCCAAGCCCACTCCTTATGAAATCCAAATCAGCCAACTAGATCGGTCCAAGGTAAAATTTGTAGGAGAATTAAAAGGAGTAATGATTAGGATGGCTACCAATCCATGGATCTTCTAGGTTATTGACGTAGTGGTAGCAAACATACCAGATGTCTATGGGTTGTTTTTAATCCGTGACTGTTCTCAAGCTTTAAAAGGATATTTTTCAACTGATTGGTCACATTTATGGTTGCCTAAAAATGGGCATCCAAATCAGATCAGAATTAACAGAGAAAGGTACATGAAACACACGATGACTGAAATAAATGCTCCCAATGAACCAGTTCTATTCAGTGATTCTATTTTAGAAAACTACGGGTATGATTTTGATTTAGGGAGTTTTCCTACACTTAAATCTGCATTTACCAATTCTATAAATAAATCAGAAATCTTGCATTGTGATTTTCAGGAAGCTGCGCCTAGTATGGTAAATAATGTGAATATTGTAAATGATGTAAATAGTCTTGTTGATAATCCTTGGCATCTATATTTTGACAGATCTTGATCCAATGAAGGTGCAGGAGTAGGTTGCATGCTCCTAGATCCTGCAGGAAACAAATTCATGTTGTCTTGTATACTGGAATTTATTTGCACGAATAACACAACTGAATATGAAGCCCTCATACAAGGACTTAAGAAGGCATTGGACTTAAAAGTTAAAGTTCTGATTGCATTTGGCGATTCTGAAATTATTGTTAGACAGGTCCGTAATTCCATTCACTATTTATCTAATGACCTGTAAATTTACCAAAGGGAGGTATGGAATTTAATTTCAGCACTTGATTCCTTTAATATTGAATCCATTCCTCATTTTTAGAATCAGGAAGCTGATTTGTTAGCGAACGTAGCTTCACGACTTATTCCCGCTGAAAATTTTTCCCCTAACGCTTTTTCTATCGAATTATTATTTAGACCATCCATTCCAGATAATATCACTAACTGGCGGGTCTTTAATGATGATTCACAGATTATTCCTTTCTTAACAAGGGAAGATGAATTTAAGGAATCAACAATCGATGAAATCACACATGATGAAGATCTACATAATTTTTCGTTAATTCACCCACCTCGTCCCATTGATAAGTCTTTTGAACAAGTAAATTCAATCCCTATGTCAGTTATTAGGCTCAAAAATTTCTATGATCTGCATGATAAATTCAAGGGAGTTCCTAATTGCAAGACAAACATGTCTAACATGCGTTATGAAACCATTAATTTGGGCACATAATCGAATCTTCAAAATATCAACTTAGGATCAGACTGCACTTCAAATGAAAAATTGGCCTTTCTGAAGCTGTTTAGTGAATTCAAAAACATGTTTGCATGGTCCTATGATGATCTAAAAACTTTTGATACCCAGAACATACAACATGCGATCCCCATGAAGCCTCAGTCAAAACCATTCCAGTAGAAATTAAGGAAAATGCACCCTGCCCTAGAACCAGCAGCAAAGAAAGAATTGAATAAATTACTTAGTGCCCGGATCATATTTCCTGTATGCCATACACAATGGGTGGCTAACCTTGTTCCTATTAGAAACAAGAATGGAGATATTCGTCTATGTGTGGATTTTCAAAACTTAAACAGATCATCAGAAAAGGAGAACTACCCTGTTCCTCCCATGGATCAAATACTTCAAAAGGTGTCAGGTGCTCAGATGCTATCATTATCAGATGGTTTCTCTGGGTACAACCAAGTTCTTGTTTCCCCTGTAGATCAGTTGAAAACCACTTTTAGGACACCTTGGGGAACTTATGCCTACAGGAATATGCCTTTCAGCTTGATAAACGTTGGGGCTACATTCCAAAGGGTCATGGATGTTGCTTTTAGAGGTCTGATAAAACACTCTGTCCTTGTCTATTTGGATGACGTTACTGTATTTTAAAAAAACAGGTCTGATCACATCTCACACTTACGAAAAGTGCTTGAACACTGCAAGAAATTTGGTATTTCCCTGAACCCCAAAAAATCAATATTTACAGTAATCGAAGGGATTTTGCTAGGGTTTGTGGTGTTAAAAGAAGGGATCATGATTGATCCAGAAAGAACAGAAGCCATCTCTAAGATTCCTTTTCCTGCTACCAAGAAATCCATGCAATCCTTCTTGGGAAAGATAAATTTCGTAAGGAGATTTGTTCCAAGTTTTTCTGAAATCGTGTGTCCATTACAGAATATGATTAAAAAAGACAGTATTTTTTCATGGGGGGATAGAGAAAAGTAGTCATTTATTAGGATTAGAGAAGCCATAGCTTAAGCACCCGCACTTGTGAGTCCTGACTTTAGGAACGACTTTATTCTCTATACTTTTGCACCTAACATATCTTATGCAACTGTTCTTACAAAGAAGAATCAACAGGAGGATGAAGTACCTATATCCTTCATGAGCTCAAATTTAAAGGGAGCTAAACTAAATTATCACGAAGTGGATAAATAGGATTTTGCTGTGTTCAAAGCAGTAAAACATTTCCGCCCTTATCTCCTTAAGTCAAAAACCAAGGTAATTGTTCCATTTAGTGGTGTAAGAAATTTATTGGTACAAAAGGACCTTGGAGAAAAAAGAGCACATTGGATGGCTGCTCTTCAGGAATATAATCTAGAGATTAAACCCTCTCAGGTCATAAGAGGTTTGGGGTTTTGTATGTTGGCTGTTGAATCAGCACATCTCCCTGCTGACCAGAATGACATGCCTTTAGATGATGTTTTATTGCAGAAAGAAATCTATTTTATCCCAGACCCTGTTAGCTCATGGTATACTGACATTTGCGTCTATCTTGAAACTGGTAATACCCCAGGTCATTTAGATCCAAAAAATAAAAGAGTGGTAAGATTAAAATTAGCACCCTATCAATTGGTAAATAATGTACTTTTCAGGAAAAATGCAGATGGAGTTTTGCTTCGTTGTCTAGAGAAGGAAGAATCTGATTTAGTTTTAACACAACTGCATGATGGGACCGCTGGCGGCCACTTTGGTGGTGATACTACTGCTCATAAAATTCTGAGGGAAGGCTATTTTTGGCCAACTCTGTTTAAAGATGTTCATGCTTTCGTTAGAAGGTTCCAGGATTGTCAGGCTGCAGCTGGCGGAGTTAAAAAACCATATTTTCCTTTGCAACTTGTGATGGTGGACAGGCCTTTTCAATAATGGGGAATTGACATCGTTGGACCAATAAATCCATCCTCCTCCCTTCAACATAAGTATATTATAATTTCCACCGATTATTTTACTTGATGGTCTAAAGCTAAACCCCTGTGAGTGGTTAATAAGAATTAGGTATTGCATTTCCTTGAAACTAACATAATCACCAGATTTGGAGTGCTTGAAACTCTTGTATTTAATAATACATCTTATTTTTCTTCTGGAGAATTGACCAAATTTGCACTAGAAAATGGAATTAAGATTAGATATTCAGCAAACTACTATACACAAGGCAATGGCCTTACTGAATCTATAAATAAGAATTTGCTGAAAATTTTGAAAATATCCATAGCTGAAAATCACCGGAACTGGCATACTTTCCTGCATCAAGCTCTATGGGCCGATAAGGTCACTCCAAAATCATCTATTGGTAATTCTACCTTATTTTTGGTATATGGAGTAGATGCTATTCTTCCTCCAAACCTGTTTTTACCTTCCTTACTGCTTGCACGAGCTGTACAAGAGACTGAATGTTCAGCCATCGAAGAGAGAATAAATCTGCTATTGAAACTGGAAGAAGAAAGAGAAAATGCCAAGAAACACTTTGCAAAACACCATCAAATTATTAATACATGGTTCGATTGTGGCTCGTCCTCGAACCAAGAATTGCAAGTAGATGATCTGCTTTTGAGATGGGACAAATCACATGAGGATAAAGGGGAACATACCAAATTTCAATGTCTTTGGTTAGGCTCATATGTTATAGAAGAAAAGCTTGGTCCAAATACTTTTCGTTTAAATACTTTAGAAGGACAGCTTGATACCCTTCCGGTAAATGGGCATGCCCTTAAAAGGTACTTTCAATAATTGCACATCATCGAATCTTTCCATTGTATATTTCCATCTGTGTAGATTTATGTACATAAGATTGCAGTTTATGTTGATTTCTGGCCGAAATTTTCAATCTTACACTTACTAATTATTTTCATTACTATCACCATCATAATGCTTATTTGCAATTCTAGGTGATAGATTATGAAAATAATCCAACTCTTTAGATCATTTACTGTACATAAGTTTGTATTTTGCCTCTATGAATATTTGTTTTTTTAACATATCTCCTTTATTCGATCGCAAGATTCAACATGAAGCATTCTGCATGGACTTAGAACCTGAAAATTTAAAAAATGATTGAAATGCATACCAGACTATAGTCATTGATGGTGACAAGGAGTATCGGATCTCTAATAAGTGATTTGCTTCCAGACTTGTGGCAATTTATGCCTCCGCAATTTTGTTGTCAGCAGTCCTTGATTGTTGTCTTTGAGTGTCTTCTTACATATCAAGTACTTTGGGTAATTTATTTACTGATTTCAATAGATGTCTGCTAAGCTCAAAAACTTATTGAAGATATCTGGTTATCTCTAAGCACTCTTGAGAAGTATGTGGTTTCCTTCTCCCCATTTTTGTGAATACATCTGGTCATTCGACTAAGACAATACTCTTGAAATTAGGTGAACATGAAAAGTATTATCAAAAAACAGGAGGTCTCATCACGAGCCGGTCTACTTATGATCATAAATTCTATTGGAATGATGTTGTCAAAATTTGGTTACCAAGCCAATGACAACGAATCTCGGTCTAATAACTAAGAGGCAGGAAGTCTCATCATGAGCTGGCCTGATTAGTTTCTAGTAGGGTTGGTAAATAAGGCTATCTATTTGGTCACCAAGCTAAGATAGTGTTTCTGATTAATTATTTTCATGTTTGTCTCTTTGTATATGATTTGTATATATACTAACAAGATATTGAAAAAAAATATAAAGAAAAGAAAGAAAAAAAAGAGGATTATTTTCTGATATGTTTCCTTAATGTGGGGGAAAACCAACTAATGTTCTTGAGAAGCCATATCTATATGGGTATTGGTTAACCTATTTTTGACCTTGTGGATCTACATTGGAATTAAGTCATCTTGATTTTGCTTGAGTCTGATTAGGATAAAAAACATTCAGATGACAGTCATAGGGTTGTTATAGAAATATGTGGGTTGTTATAGAAATATGTGGAGGTCCAGTCACATGTTCAAAATATTTTGAATTTGAATCACTTAGGCAGAGATTCCATATTTGATGACATCATTTGTGATTATCTAAAGTTTGAATGGTGTTTTCTTACAAATATAACTGTTTCAGTCACAACATGTCGCCAATTGTTGGCAAGCAACACCCTTCGAAGCATTTTTAAACACAAGTAATTTGAAGATTGATAATTTTCAAACAATATTGGTTCTTTTTGTCTGGATCAAAAAAATTATCAGAGATATCTTAGGAGTGCCCTAAGAATATTTGATTCTTAAGGCACTCCTGACAAAAACTTACTTGACTAATTGATTCGGATTGGTTGAACATCAATTATAGCAAAACTCGACTCATATGATCTTAATTGTTCATTTCTGTCAATCATCAGGAGGACTATAATTACAGAAGATTAGTAGCTCCTATTTTTGCACTCATCACTCATGTTTGATTAAAATCAAATGAATTTATAAATTATGAATTCAAACTCGTTACTGAATGGTGTGATAACTGTTATTGTTTGATTCATATGGAAAATTTGGTGAAGCTTCATCACTTCTGAATTATTTATCTTATCTTAGTTGTCATAAGTTTTAAGGTGGATTTAATGTGATCTTCATGAACCCTACTATACTATATGCTCATCACTTATTTCGAATTCGTATTTTTGAAATGGGTTAGTATCAGAGTTTGTGATGAAGTTCTAAAGTCACTTTAAAGGTTTGACATTGGTTTGGTCACATTATAAAATTATTTGCTAATTAGTTTTGACCTTTACCCTAAGGTATCGATTATATACTAAAGTGATCACCTTATGATGATTGTATTCAATAAATGAATGATTAAGGTTTTTTGAAAATTATTTAGTCATGTGTTAAAAAACAATGAGTTAACCTCCATTATCAACACGATATGAAAACACAATTAATGCTGAAGTAATGGTGGAACTAGGGTTTTTGTAGTCGTGTCGCTTGACGGTTGTTATCTGTCAATCCTTAATCATGCAAACATCACTTGCAATAACTTTCCTGTGTGACTCTCCTACGGCTCATTATGTTTTGGTAAGTTATTTTCGAAACCTCTTGTATCTGCCAATTCACGTTATGATGAACTTACAGGAAGGTTTTTAGGGTTTTGATAAAATAGGATATTTCAAAATATTGCTGGTAATTCCTAGACTATTGGTAAATCAACTGGATCTTTTAATCTGTGTTTCCAAAACCCTAGAGGTTTGTGTATCTGCTGGCATGGCTCCAGTGTCTAGGTTCAAACTTATTGGTGACAAGTATCTGTATGATGCTCCCTAGTGTCGAGAGGTCGTGTCGAGGTTTGGATTGTTGGAGTTTCTTCGGAAATTTTTTGGTTTTAATATGGAAGTATCTAAGGCATTCACAGAGTCATTCGATGGGGTTCGTGCACATGTGGGAGATGTTGAAATTAAGTTGTCTGATAAATTCATTTCTCAAGCTATTTGCTTGCCTCAAACTGGTGAGAAGTGGTATAAAGGAAAACATATTAAGAATGACCAGTGGAAAGGGTTTCTTACACTTGCTCATCGACAAACCAAGTTCAAATACGGCTTCCCATCCCGGTTATTAATGAAGAAATGAAGAGCTCTTCTAGAGCTAATCATCAGGTATGTAACTTGTGAAGGTAGGTTGTCTCAGACACAATTTTATCACCTTCGACTGTTGATGATATTTAAAGGGTACCCTGTCAATATGCCCTTTTTCTTTTTGAACAGTTTGCACAAAATGACATCCACTTATCAGTCTAATGTTGGGGATAAAAATAGAATCTTATTCCACCATGGGTTAATTAAAATTCTTGTGTCCAGTCGATTGGAAGAACTAGGTCAGACCTAGGATTCTTTCCTTGTGCAAAATGGGTTTGGGGTTAACGAGGAATGGCCCAAAAAAAGGCCTAGGGTTCGATGTAGGCGTGTAAACAATGAGGAAGCCAAGCTTGAAATTGAGGACTCTGGTTCTCAGGATGATTTGGGTGATGAAGGGTTTCATCCTGACCAAACCCTAAGTCTTGATGATGTAAAAATTGAGGTGGAAACTAGTGTTGAAAATCCTGCAAATAATTCTCAATTCCCATAACCTGTCAAAACAAGAATTCTTCTCATGCACAGGTTGATATGAAGAAAAATGAGGCTGAAAATTGGACTAGCCGTGCTATGAACAATCTGGCTATACGAAGAACCACATGCAGTATGACAGCCGCTCTGCTTTCCTGGAGGAATTTGAGTGTTGGGGATATCTCAGTAATTGAGGTGAGTGACTCTTCAGACGTTCAACCAAATCCATTTCCCATAGACCCATCTGTGCTAGATCTTAAATACATTTCTATCTCTGTAAACAAAGTTGTTGACATTCAGCAAGTGAGTCAAGAGGGTGAACAAGAAATTGATAGGAAGCCTTACTTAACTAAAGAAGCCCGAGTAAACTTGAATAGAGAGTCGAAGGATCAAACTGATCCAAATCCTCATGCCCAATTGATTTCTTCCCTGCAAACAGATTTAAAAGAAGCACAAGTTATACAAACAATTGCCCTGGAAGAAATTATAGCTTTAAAAGCTGAATTGATCACCTGGATTGAGAAATGGGATGTATTAAGAGGAAAGAAGTTGAAATGCAAAGAACTAATTAAAAGGATTTTGTTAAAGAATCAAATGTTGAAAAGACAGAATAGGATTAACAAGACCATGGCTGTTAGGTTCAGAGCTAAATTGAATGAAGCTAGGAGAAGTGTACCTATTCGATTCTCAGTTGAGTCGGCCTTAAAAACCTGATATTTTGTTTTTCCAGTGACTTCTAAATTTTGTCTTTTGTATCTTACATTATGCCTACAGAGGATTTTGGATAGATCCTTAAAGTTTAGTGATATTTTGGGTTCGTCAGTTTTGGTTTTCAATTCATGGTATAAATGATTAAATTCAAATATCTACAGAATTAAAATTCTGCAGATATCTCGCTCATGCTTAATTGATCATCATTAATCTTGCTAAACAACTTTTTGTTAATATTTACAGGTGTCAAAGAAACTGTTGGGATAAAACTGGATGTTGTTCTACATTTGTGTCTTTTGACTATACATGGCTACTCAATGAAGAATGTTCAGGATTTACAACGGATTTGTTGCTTAGTGATTACTTCGTTCCTATTTCTAAGCTTCTATTGGCATGGATTATCCAATATGGTGTTACTATGATTTGGAGAGTATAACGTTTGATTTTCTCCAGTAAGCTAACCTCTTGGCGTATCTTTTTCTCGATATGATTTTGTAACAACATGCCTATGATTCTGGTCGTGGTTGAACCATATTTGGATAAGATTTGGATTTTTCCTGAGGAATAGGATTTCTAGTTAGTCAGTTGTAGTCTTTTAATTTCCTTTATAAGCAACTTCTAAACTGAAGCAAATGGTTGGAATCCTGGAACTTGTGATGAACAAATATAATACAGCACTTAATATTATTCTGTATATTTGTGTTCCTTTAGAACTATTTATGAGGATTACTATATTTTACAAAAATACTAAAGACATTAGCTAAGTCTATCAGTTATATCATGCTGTCTTAATGTTTTTTTTCCTGTGTTGAATTTTGTTTTAATATGTATATATCTTTATATTATATGTGAAAGCACTTTTGTTAATGGATTCTGAACAAAGTATCTAGTGTTGAAGTATGGATGATTAGTTGTCACGTGGGAAAGTGAATGAGCTTCTGCATGTTTATTTTCTCCAGTTGATAATGATATGGTTTTATACGAAGTACTAACTGTGTGAGTTGACTTTATTCATTTCAACGTTAGTACCTGAGTGTGTTTTTCATGCTTCAATACTATGTTAAATTTATTTCGATTATGAGTTTTATTTCATTTTCAAATTAATTTATGATAAAATGTTATTTTATTGTAAGTTGATTTAGATCTATTTTTGCTGATAGTAGGCTTTCCTAACATTGCATGATCATAGATCAAATTTTCTAATAAAACTTGTTATCAAATTATTAATTCCAGCTCCCAGTTTGGGATAGTTATATTGCATCTTAGGTCATTATAGAGCAGGATTAGGAGCTACCATTATTTTTATGTTTCAGCTTAAAAGTATTTATTAGCATTAGTTAATCAATTTTAATTAAATATTTTTTAAGTGAAGATTTGATTAAGTAGAACTTACCATCTACATCCCAAGAGACTCTCTACTTTGAGAGCACATTTTACAGGCAGCAGGGCCTTTATCCTGTGAAAAACAGTTACACCAAACACATACAAGATTGCAGTAAGTCGAGTGGGTGGGCTGTTTTTCAGTGGTTGGCCACAAGAACCCATAGGTCACATTTGTCGGCCAACAAATGGCACTAGAAGAAGGGACTAAGCTGAAAGCTTAATGGTTGATCGATCGCATAGTGCTTCTACCAGTGATTAACCAACTTCCTCCCTCATAAGTTTTGGAACATTGTTTACCACGGTCTCTATATCACAACCTAAAACTGTAAATACTTCATTTTTAGATACAGTTAGGACTATCATTGAAAGGGACCCTAATGTCTCACCAGTTTCCCCTGAACAGATAAGTCAAACTTTAGAGGAATAATGTAGAATCTTAACCAGAGCATATTCTCACCAAACAGGGATTCCCCCGATTAACTTCAGATTACCAAGTGTATTCACAAAAATGCGGAGAAGGAAACCATAGACTTCTCAAGAGTGCTTAGAGATAACCAGATATCTTCAACAAGTTTTCAAGCTTAGTAGACATGTATTGAAATCAGTAAATAAATTACCCGAAGTACTTGATCTGTAAGAAGACACTCAAAGACAACAATCAAGGACTGCTGACAGCAAAATTGTGGAGGCATAAATTGCCACAAGTCTAGAAACAAATAACTTATTAGAGATCCGATACTCCCTATCATCATCAATTCCCATAACCTATCAAAACAAGAATTTTTCTCATGCACAAGTTGATATGAAGCAAACAGAGGCTGAAGATCGGACTAGTCGTGCTATGAGCAATCCAGCTATATGAAGAACCACACGTAGTATGACAGGCGCTCTACTTGCCAGGAGGAATTTGAGTGTTGGGGATATCTCAGTTATTGAGGTGAGTGACTCTTCAGACATTCGACCACACCCAGTTCCCATAGTCCCATCTGTGCTAGATCTTAAATACATTTCTATCTCTGCAAACAAGGTTATTGACAGTCAACAAGTGAGTCGCGAGGGTGAACAAGAAATTGATAGAAATCCTTTCTTAACTGAAGAAGCCCGAGTAAACTTGAATAGAGAGTCAAAGGATCAAATTGATCCAAATCCTCATGCCCAATTGATTTATTCCCTGCAAATAGATTTAAAAGAAGCACAAGTTATACAAACAATTGCCCTAGAAGAAATTACATATTTAAAAGCTGAATTGATCACCTAGATTGAGAAATGGGATGTGTTAAGAGGAAAGAAGTTGAAATGCAAAGAATTGATTAAAAGGATTTTGTTAAAGAATCAAAGGTTGAAAAGACAGAATATGATTAATAGGACCATGGCTGTCAGGTTCAGAGCTAAACTGAATGAAGCTAGGAGAAGTGTACCTATTCGATTCTCAGTCAAGTCGGCCTTAAAAACTTGATATTTTGTTTTTCCAGTGACTTCTAAATTTTGTCTTTTGTATCTTACATTATGCCTACAGAGGATTTTGGATAGATCCTTAAAGGTTAGTGATATTTTGGGTTCATCAGTTTTGGTTTTCAATTCATGGTCTAAATGATTAAATTGAGATATCTTTAGAATTAGAATTCTCCAGATATCTCACTCATGCTTAATTGATCATCATTAATCTTGCTAAACAACTTTTTGTTCATATTTACAGGTGTCAAAGAAACTGTTGGGATAAAACTGGATGCTATTCTACATTCATGTCTTTTGACTGTACATGGCTACTCAATGAAGAATGTTCAAGATTAAAACTGATTTGATGCTTAGTGATTACTTCGTTCCTATTTCTAAGCTTCTATTGGCATGGTTTATCCAATATGGTGTTACTATGATTTGGAGAGTATAACACTGGATTTTCTTCGGTAAGTTAACCTCTTGGCGTATCTTTTTCTCCGAATGATTTTGTAACAACATGCCTATGATTCTGGTCGTGGTTGAACCATATTTGGATAAGATTTGGATTTTTCCTGAGGAATAGGATTTCTAGTTAGTCAGTTGTAGTCTTTTAATTTCCTTTATAAGCAACTTCTAAACTGAAGCAAATGGTTGGAATCCTGGAACTTGTGATGAACAAATATAATACAGCACTTAATATTATTATGTATATTTTTGTTCCTTTAGAACTATTTCTGAGGATTACTATATTTTACAGAAATACTGAAGACATTAGCTAAGTCTATCAGTTATATCATGGTGTCTTAATGTTGTTTTTCCTGTGTTGAATTTTGTTTTCATATGTATATATCTTTATATTATATGTGAAAGCACTTTTGTTAATGGATTCTAAACAAAGTACCTAGTGTTGAAGTATGGATTATTAGTTGTCATGTGGGAAAGTGAATGAGCTTCTTCATGTTTCTTTTCTCCAGTTGATAATGATATGGTTTTATACGAAGTACTAACTGTGTGAGTTGACTTTATTCATTTCAGCGTTAGTACCTAAGTGTATTTTTCATGCTTCAATACTATGTTAAATTTATTTCGATTATGAGTTTTATTTCATTTTCAAATTAATTTATGATAAAATGTTATTTTATTGTAAGTTGATTTAGATCTGTTTCTGCTGATAGTAGGCTTTCCTAACATTACATGATCATAGATCAAATTTTCTAATAAAACTTGTTATCAAATTATTAATTCCAGCTCCCAGTTTGGGATAGTTATATTGCATCTTAGGTCATTATAGAGCAGGATTAGGAGCTACTATTATTTTTCTGTTTTAGCTTAAAAGTATTTATTAGCATTAGTTAATCAATTTAAATTAAATCTTTTTTAAGTGAAGATTTGACTAAGTAGAACTTACCATCTACATCCCAAGAGACTCTCTACTTTGAGAGCATATTTTACAGGCAACAAGGCCTTTATCCTGTGAAAAACAGTTACACCAAACACATACAAGATTGCAGTAAGTCGAGTGTGTGAGCTGTTTTTCAGTGGCTGGCCACAAGATGCCATAGGTGACATTTGTCGGCCAACAAAATGTAAATTCCCTAATTGTGTTATCATATTAATTAAGAGTTTTTGAACTAAAATAAGATGATTTTTCATTACCTACTTGAAGGAGATAATTCGAGCGACAAATAAATTGTCACTAGCTTCAGCAAATTTACACAAAGAAGTAAATCAATCTCTACGCTGACCTGGAACGGAGACAAATTTATCAAGCTCAACTTCACAGGCCATGACGAGCTGCAAGAGAAACAATACTGAATCCATGGACTGGCCGAGAGACAAACCACCACAAACAGTAACTACTCGCACCATAAGATGCGCAACAATGATAATGTACAAGCTAAAGACTGAGGAAGGAAACTGCAGCAAGAACAAATCCAAGCCACAGAGTAAGAAATATAGAGAAGTAGTTTCTAATGACTATCATGACAAATTCACAGAGCAGTCGTAGTTCAGTGATAACCCCAGAGGAAAATGTCAAAAAAATAGGGTTTCCAGCCTTTAAAAGTCACCAATGCATGGACGAGAGGTGCCCACGTGCCCTCCAAATATTTAAACCATGCAAGGGTCAAATTCTATAGTTCATCTACGTGTTCAACAAACGGTTTATTATTGCATATATATTTAAACAACAATGCAACAAATATAAAATATAGTTTTATGCATGCACTAAGTACAACGATATCATGGAAATTGAAGGTATCAAGGCTTGTATATTTGAATATAATGATATCTAACGTTGACCTTAAAGCATGGTTATACTTGTCATTGATACAATCCCAAAGTGGACCATACATTGAAGTTTTTGCAAGTAACTTCTGGTATGTACACTTTGCAAATGGTGTTGAGATAATGACTTATTATATTGAAGTTCAAACCGTATTGTTCGAAACCAATGGTTTAGGGTTAGAATAAATTAAGGAATTCAGTTATAAGAGTAAAAGTAATTAAAATATGACAAGTAAACAAGCATAAATAAGCATTTACAAATAATGGTTTGTATGCTAAATTTTGTCCATAATAATCATAATAAAAGATCCTATCATTATTGGCAAAGATAGTTGTGATTGTTTATGTTTGCTCGTTCTTAGCATAGTATAAGAATCTTGGACAGAATGGTTTCATGTAGTACAGAATTCATATTAGAATCTTTTAAGTAGAAAAATTCTACATTGAAAGTTATTGTAAACTACAACTATTATAAGTAAGCTAACTTGATAATAGTAAATTTTACCATGAAGTAAACTATGCCCAAGGGTTATAATTATTAAATAACAATATTAATATAATTACCTTGGACCTATGAAAGGAATGGTAAGTAGTATTCCATTTAAGATGATGTACCTAAAACTACAAGAACCAAATTTATAATGTCATGGACACTTCCAATAAGAAGAGTTCTATAGGATGTAAACAATAGTTATCTTGGAACAATATGAATTAAGGGATTTGGTATATAATTACAACAATACAAACATTAGGTTAATAATCTTGAGGGCTAGTAAGAAAAGACAAAATAGAAACTTGTACTCTATTAGAGATCGTTACTATCGAGATTGATAGGCACTTTTTCTTGAATAAGAGACAGCAAGGTTGAACACAACAATTGAGATATAAGTATGTGAAAATAGAAGTGAAGGTATTTTGAAGAATATGAGTACTAATCTCACAGTAAGTATCTTTTATTCCACTAAGTATGATAAAATAACGATCTTATATCTAAATGTGAATACTGTCTTAGAAACAAAAGCTATAGAAGACAAAATACTTTACCTCATAAGAGCTTGCTTGTAACTATTGAGTTTATTTACTAGTAGTTTAACATGGAACAGAAATATTTCTTGCTACTTATGAATTAAACTTCTACTTGATCGATCGTTACCTATTGAACCTGTAAGAACCAGCATTCCATCTGCGTTAGCATAAATGCTAAGTAAGCCCAAGAATTCAAAGATAGATTTCACCTACTTGAAAAAGGTAAATTTATTAGTAAAACTGAAAGTAATTTGAATGCAGGTCAAACTTATATACATTACGAAAATAAGAATTGTAATTGCTATTGTTTATAAAAATAAATAATACTAATTTGAAAGACTGTTTCATTTTCCGCTAACCGCTAGCAGTTAGTAAACTGTGTATTCAACATTTTATGTTACCTTAAAAAATTTAAATTTTTATGAAAATTTGGGGTATTGACAAATATAGCATTGTGCAGCTTCCTCCGTAGCAGTTCTCCTTCAAAATTTTGAAGATCGGCCTTTGCAAGGGAACTTTGAAGTTCCTCTACCTTTTGATTTTTCTCAGAACACTGTGTTTTATGTTGCAATGCTAGTGAATATGCAATCTCTAACTTCCAATTTGCAATGTCTAGCTAATGCTACAAACTTCTTATTTTTTCGTTCTAGGAGGAGAAACTCTCCTCCAAATATGTTGTCTTGTTTGCAAGTTGTTTCCAAGCATATTTTCTAGTGCATTCTTTATACTTCGTTACCTCAACTGGCAAAATATGGAGTTGAGTATCCTACTGGTCTCTCTCATCTATAACACATTGAATCTCTCCACGAAAATGATCATTCTCTTCTACAAATGTTTTTTCTTCTTTAGAGCCTCTTGCAGTGAAGCTTTAGTTACACTAAGTTGGTCCTGAACTACAATAGGGTGACCTCTTAAGCTACTAAGAGTTTCCATCATAGTTGATTTTTCTTTCTGTATTCGAGAGATTGTCTCTCCAGCAGTGCCGACATCACTCTAAAGTTTGTTGTTATAATGCTGAAAACTAGTATTGTACTCTTGCAATCGCCTATTGATATCTTGAAGCGATGCCACTTGCTGATTTGCACATGAAACCTCTTGCTAAGATTTATCACACTCTTCTAACAAGTAAGAACTTTCCTTTTCTGTAGCTTTTCGTGCATCTATGTATTTCTTCCGAGCTTGAATGCTTTCCTCTTTATCAACTAGTCCATTGAATGTATCAATCCATTTAACATTTTCTTATAGAACTAAATCTTGTAATTGCAAATAATGCATCTCAGTAGATGATAGAACCTACTCCCTTTATCAGACAGATCTGGTGTTAACACTTCCCATTGCAGATAACATTGTAATACCTGCAACATCTATGATATAGCCCACTTGAATGGTTTCTATTATTTTATGCTTGGTTTTCCTTTCTGTCGTTGTTCTTTTTTATCACCTTTCTGTTTGTCTGATAAACACTTTGGATGTTCATAGGATGCACATTGGACCTAGATGAAACCATACAATTTTCATATGCACAAATGATGTGAATAAGTGCATTTTGTAAGGACCCTATTTTTCAATGATGAATAAGTATGGAATTATTGTAAGTAATTAGAAACCAACATGGAAATGTGTACATCATACCAATATACAATAGATGCTATGTTTTGAATAAGTGCTTAAAAAATTTAATCTAGGCATATAATCATGCCACTAGAAATAATTGAATGGGATAAGTTATATAAGGTATTGATTTACCAAATGTTGATTCTTGAATTGTATCTGTAGATTCACTTGTCCATATACAAAAAAAATCGACGAGACTGCACATCAATTCTGTCATGGACCATAGTAAATATTTGTTGAACCAGAGTATGTGAGAAATATGAATCTTATACCATCAAACATAGTCAATCATTGAGAATGCATGGACATATTTTTGGAGTCAGTATACTCCCATATAGTTTGGGATTGCAGAGGATGCAACTACTTTTGTATTGATGCCACCCACCAACCTAGTCAAAGCAATGAAGGAATCAAGGCCACAAATCCCCAATGCTGAATAACTTAGAAGTAAGAAATCTATCTATGAATTTGTCATGCACTGTTATTAATACATTGTAGCTATGGATATCTCCAAGATAAATAAAGTGAGAACAGGTGGGTGGGACTACCACTCTTTTTCAACAAAAGTTCGCCTTTTCTTTAACTACAAATTTTCTATTCGTTGCAAAAATTTGAAATTATGTATATGTTACCCTTGTATGTTTATAGTATGATTAATTTTCATACAAGAAACTACTCCATAAACAGTTGGTTAATTTTTTTAGACCAGCTACCTACTATATAAATGTTCTTAAGACTACCGCTTCCTGAAGAGAAAATGGTTCACCTTATTCGGGTTGATTGACTTATAAAATTTCATATGATTCCCAGGTTGGGATATCGTATCTACAACCTTTGGTATTTCCTTCTGGTGGAGATTGAATACCTACTTCAATTTATTTTCCTTGTTGGGGAAGAGTGTTTCCTTGAATAGTTCATGTGCTGTTGTTTTTCTGCCTTATATGTTCAGCCAGTTCTAAATCATTTTTAATTTTGATTCTGGAGGTATACTCATCTATTTTTCTACTTTTTTTCTCTTCAATGTTTGTCTTCTTCACCTAGGAAAGACTGATTTAACCTTTAATTCCTATGGGCGATTTCTGTTGAGTATCATTGTTGAATTCACTAGAAAATCCACCTCTTGAAAACCCTGAAAACCCCCGTGCTACAAACCAAGATTTGTACTTCTCCACAGTCCCATATTCCACATGCTTCACCTTGTAAAGCCAACAAGAAGTCACCACTGACATCCCCTCCGGTCTCGAAACAATCTCCCATACATCATTATTCATGATGGAATGGTACTCATCCATCATGGCATCTCTCCATACCGAACACTGGGAGACTTCCTCAAAAGTAGAAGGCTCAGAATCTGGTGTACAAGACACCAACACCATGCCCAATCTGTCAGGAATCTTGATGGCTCTCACCTTGTCACTGGGTTTCCCAGCCTTTAAGGCATCCTTCAAGGTCTCCCGAAGCTACTAAGGCTTCTTTTTCCTTGAACATTCTTCCCACACTGGCCTGTCCTCATCTGAAGAAATACTACAGCTAGAAGCCCCAGTCACCTGTGAACCTGAAGCTGGTGTGCCAACACTAGGTCTACCATGTAATCCTGATCTTGATCCTGATATCGATCCCCTATAAGGTGTACCTGTAATAGTAGACGCATCACCTGTCCCCGAAGACCCTGTTGGCATAACCACTAAACATGGTGAACCTGTGCCAACACTCTGTGGTCCTATAACCCTAGAAACCTGTGATCCTAACTGCTACGTAGATGGAACCTAGGCCACAACATGAGGTGCAGGGACTTGATTCTCTTCCTCCTCTGACTCTCTTGACCTCCTGAAGGCTTGCTCCTCCTAAAACTTCACATCCCTCCTCACCATCACTTTCCTTTGAGAGGGAAGATAAATATGAAAGGCCTTCGTAGTCTCATCATAACCCACAAAGATGCCCTTATCTGTAGTGGGCTCTAACTGTGTCCTCTTCTCTGAAGGGACATCAGATTAAGTCAGACTACCAAACCAAATATATGAAAATGGAAAACTTCAATATTCTTTCCTGAAAATTAATCCTCATGCACTACTACATTTCGACCAAAAATCCGACGGCCGTCATGTCGTATTTTCGACACTTCCCTGTCGCATGTATGACACTTTGGTTTTTTTTTAAGCGTCGGAAACTTGTCATCGGTTATCCAACACCTAAGTAACCATCAGTTAAGTGACACCTAAGTAACCGTCAGTTGAATGTATATCGTCGGTTATCCGACACTTATTAAGCGACGGTAGGAAATTTTTTTTTAAAAATTACTACAGATGTCCATCGGTTAAGCGACGAAGATGAACATTAAGCGTCGCTTAAGCGATAGGTAGAACCATTGCTTAAGCAACGGTAAGGAAGTTTTTTTTTTTAAATTACTGCAGATGTCACGTAACCGACACCTATAGGCATCGCTTAAGCGACGGTATGGCATTTAAAAAAAAAATATCGTGTTGTTTTTTTTGGTAAGAATAACTATCATGTTCAGGGTAGGTTACTCTACAAGATGGAAAATCTTTTAAACATACAGAAATTGCCACGCTGAATGACATACAGAAATTTCTCTTACTTTGGCTCTAATAATTTGATCAATGATGCTATACATACATTCATTTCATCACCTCTTCTAAAACTGTTCACCCATTGTCCAAGTATCCACCATCTCAGGCAAACATTCCTGTTACTGATTTGATTCTTACATAGAGCTGCTTTTACATATTCACTCTGTCAAGACATTGCACACTAGATGAAGCTTAATTCCTTTATTATTTGCTTGGTAGGTTGGTAAAAAATGAAACTAATTTAGATATTTTCATGTTAGAGAAATTTGAAAAGCTGAGTGTTTTGTATCTCAACCTTTTTTGCTACATTTTTGGACAGTGACTCACCAAATAGTGCATTGCTAGAAAAAAGGAAGGATTCTAACCACTAAAATTAAAGCAAAATCTGGGCATGATTGATGAACCTTAGTAGCTTCTCATTTTCTACTTTTCGTACAACACAATTTGGCTCAAGAGATTTTGAAAGTAAAACATATATGCATGGTTGTAGAAAGGCATCAAATATTAGTGGAGCTCAAAAATCCATTACGAGGCACACTACTCATTTCATATGCAGACAAATTAATTTATTTCTAGCAAAGGCCTCTCTCTTGCCACATGCACATCGTCATGTTCTCACATGATTAGAAGAAAAGAAAAGATTAAAGTTTGTTTACCTGGATTCCTAGCCAAACCAAGCAATAGTGCAGACCAATAAGGTTCACAAGAACACTACGCTTAGGTGTGAGTAGATACAATTGGACATCTTTGAATCCCATTTCAGTCTTTTTTTAAAGTTCCATAGCTCTCTGGTAATCTGCTACTTCAAGAGACTCGTACCGGGCACTCTGTTTTACAAGTTCTACTACAGAAACTTCTCTTTCAGCCATCTCTGTCTGCCATTTGATATAGAATGCCCGCCATCCCTGCATTGTCACCAAAAGAATGGGTACAAGCAATAGATCAGAATAAAAAATTACTGACAAAGATATTGAAACAAAAGCTTAAAATAATGTTTGAAAGATGTTAAATATATTGACAACATATGCTCACAAGTCACAACTCCCTCATGTTCTGCTGCTAATCTCTTAAAATTGAAAGTGCATTTAAAACATTTAAAACACACAACTAGAACAATGCTGCTAATCATCCTATGCTTCCTATACTCATTCAAGGGGAAGCATCCTCGTTCATGTTGATTCAGAAGGAAAATGTCAAATGGAAAGAGAGTAGAGAGAACCATTATTCCCTCGATTCTTAGTTTTAAACTAGAGCATCCTGACATAGGTGTTTAACCATGAAACATGTATCCTAACGGGCACAATTATGAAGCCATACTGTAATTCATATATTAGACCTACTTAATCTGATGCTTTAATTTCTTATATATAATTTAAAACTGTTTGGTTGTAGTTTTGTGTCATTTCATTTCATATGGTTTCTGCACCATAATGTTCATTTTGGCCATACAGGGGAGCTATCACAGCTGGAAAATATCATTCTAGATATACTCTCTCAGCTTCAAACATCATACAAAGAGCATAGTGTGAAGGAAAGCGGTTGGTTATCAAGACAATATCATTTTGCAAGCCTGTACGATTATATTTGTGTGAGTTTATAGATCAATCTATATCACTTTTCTAGCTTCAGGTTTCAATAGTGCATTTAAGAGTTAGAGGACACCACCCTTCTGAATTCAGTAAATTCTGGATAAAGAATGGCGTTAATAACTATTGAATATGAAAGAGATGGTTGATGCTTTACCAAACCCATTTGCTTCCTTCCTATCATGGCATTTTACTTAAGTTGTAGGCTATCTTACAAGGTAGGAAATTGTACAGTCTATAACAAATAATATAACTTTAAAGGAAGAGATTCCCCTAGAAATGTTGTGGGTTTGGAAGCTATGAAAATGGAGTTTGTTTGCACGCTGTTCAATGCACTTACAGGCCTGGGAGTGAGCTTGTTTTGGGTTTAAACAGGCTGCTAAAGGGGCCACCGGAAGCAACCCTAAAGGCAATCCACAGTCCACAAGGGACTGTAAAAAGGCAAGACCGAGCCCTACAGAGGCTGGTTGAGGAGGTAAAGGGGATGTCTGAGGTAGGATGAGGGAAATATGGCAATGGTTAATCACATTCATCCTTATGATTCAGATTTGAACTCCAATATATAAACAGTGAACATTAGCATTTCTTTCCCAAGATACATGATGGGAGAATGCAAAACAGAGGAGTTTAATTAATGACCTTAGGACCACTCTGAATCTTACGATGGGCCAATTGGAGCTTGAGTTCTGTCATTTCCCCTTCTTCAAAATTATTACATCTCAAAATCTAAGTGAAAATCATTAACACTAGACGGTAAGGATAAAATTAGAGATTATTATTTTCACCATGATCTAATGTATAGAAATAAAATTCTCTATACATCCCAAGAAAATATCCGACTGATAGTAGCTTTAACAGGCATACATAGATAACAAGCAAAATTACATTTTATTTTCCACAGCATTGCAGATGGTGCTTGAGCAGTTACTGCCTATTTGTGTATTGACTATAGCTTTCTCTAGGCACATATCTACGGCTCTTTCAAGATTTGTAATCTGAAGCAGTTAATGAAATGTGTCTATATTTTCTGCGAAGTTGGAAATGCCATGGACACACCCTGACCCGATAAATCCTTCCACTGTGATGTAATTGTTTTTATTTGAGTGAAGAACTATACGCCAGCTTTTCCTGGAAGAAGTATAACAAATATTTTCCATATAAAAAAAATCAATTTTTTTTGTGAAAACCAAAAACTAGCAAGTATATTAGAAGAAACAATAGTACACAAGGGCTAATTTCATCTATTTGTGAGTATATTCTGATTTACTAATTCAGCATCTTATAAACAGACCACATTGCTTCACAGTTGTCTAGGAAACAGACTACTCTGAATATGCCATGCTACTCAAAGAATATTGGTGTATCTTACCATAAAAGTTGAGGTCGCCTGCAAATGATGCCTTTGAACCCGTGAATGAGAAAAAGGGCAATGGAACTAGTATTGCTATATTAATGCCAACCTTTGAGAATTGTTCAACAAAGATAAGTTCAATTATAATTTATTCTTATGGCAATTAAAACATTTTACTCAGATTTTGATAACTTCAAATTCATCACTCACCTGGCCCGCTTCAATCTCATGTTGAAATTTTCTTGCAGCTGCACCTGATGTTGTGAATATAGCAGCTCCATTGCCATATCTGAAGCATCCATCCAAACAGATTGGCTAATTCTAAGTCTTGAAATCAATGAATGTCTCAGAATTACAGATTTTGAAGTTTACTACAAAGTCAGCTAACCCTCTGTTTCCAGGAAAAAAAGATATTGGGTGCAAGCAAAATACTGGTTTTGGTTCACAATATCAATGGCCTCCTCCAAGCTCCCAGCCTGTAAATTACCATAGAAACAGTAAATAAGAAAAATTCCTAATATGGAAAAAAATTAAGAAACAAGAAT